>WEKY01044984.1:38510-88492 GCA_013390045.1 Picathartes gymnocephalus | reverse complement strand
TCCTCTGAGCTATATAGGAGACTTACCCTTCCTTCTCCAACATCAAGGGACTCCAGAGCTTTGCACGGGAAGGACCGGCTTCCACAGCTTTTGACAGAGGGTGCTCTCACACTGCTCCAAGAGCAGCTTCTACTGAGGTTGTTTTCTCAGGCTCCAGTGCATGTCCCACTGGCTGCTGCTGGACACCTGCAACACCCCATAAACCTCCTCTGATCCAGCATCAGGTGTGGGGAGACTTCAGGGGATACAGAAAGCTGTAGTTTTGGGGTTGCCATTTTAGGAGTTGGGCCATTGTGTGCTGCCTATTAGCATAAAAGTAAGTTTTTAAAGACACCAACAGAAACAACATCTATTTCTTTTTTTTTTTTAATAATTAGCTCTAATGAATACAAATAATTAATGTCTCAAAATACAGTGGCTCAGAAGGCCCTAAAAAGACTAAGGGAAACTACAATTAATTCTTTTTTAAGACATTCCTCAGACTACTGTGTACTAATGCTCATTTTCATCTTCTCTTTGAAAAAACAAAAACAACTGGTTACAGTTCTCAACCACTTCCATAAATTTTTGTGCCTTCATTTAGAACCCCCTTCATGTATTTGCCAACTAATTTAAAAGAATGATTGTATTGCAAAAATATTCAGAAAACCTGGATGCAATTGATTCCTGTAAGACATTCTGTTCTACAGGAAAATAAATTATCTATTGTCAACCTTTTAACCCCTGCTGGTCTGCACCAAATCTACTTTTACCTGCATCTTAAAAAAAAAAAAAAAAAATCACTGCATTAAGCAGCTGCCCATCTGAAAAGTGTATTTTTAATTGCAGATTTACAGTTTGTTTTTCTGTGCATGCACTCTGGATTTTTTTCAGTGCTGAGGAACAGTAGCAGACTCTGATGTTTATGATCCCTCTTTCCCACCCAACCCAACTCATTCTGAGTAACTGGCTTTGCCTCTGTGTTGAAGTTTTCTTGGATGACACCTGATACAACCCAGGTAAGATTTTCAGAAGTGTATGTATGGTATTTATAAGTAATTACAACTGGATTCATCCCTAGAGTCACAGTTAAAACAACTGGGGTGTCTCTAGTGGGGAGAAGGAGGGTGCTTACTCCTGAGGTGGCATTTAAAGGCACTTTTGAGTAATAAAGCTCTAGATAAATCAGGTTTGGCCTGTCCAAGTTTGCTTTTATTTCATCCTTTAGTCAAAGACAAAAAATAAAAAAAGCCTTTAATACTACCTAATATGAAAAAAGACAGCAAACCCAGAAGTGATGTGTGAGAGAGCCTTGATGGACACATGGGTTTGCAGGTGCTTTAACTCTCCCATCCATCACAATCATTTTGGTCTTTTTTTAAAGAACACAGTTTCTGGGCTAAGAACAGGATGCTGAGAGAAGGACTGAGCTGAAACAGCTTTCTCATCCTGGCTATTTATTTGATCTTGAGATGAAATGAAATACTGAATTACACCATCCTTTCTAGAAAGTTGCAGAAAATCCTCACGTATTTGGATCATGAAATTTGAGTCACTCTTCGTTCAGACCGCTTTTTCATCTCTGCTTTACTCTTGCTGTGTCCTGAATGTGTTTTTGATTTTATTTCTTAAGAATTGGACTTAGCTGTCAGAATAACAGCACTGCTGTAAGCCCATGACGAAAAGACAAGCAGAATGTATCAAGCAAGCTGATGCTGGATGTTATGTGCATCTTGCAGTGTCTAGAAAAATGTTTAAAAAAATAAAATCATTCTGAGCAGGCATATTGCTAATGTAGAAGAAACTTAATTTCTTTAAGAAGAGACACAATGAAAAAAATAATAGCAGTGTTTTGTCTTTTGTCACTCCACCTACTTTGCAAACTATCTTGAAATCATTATATTGTCCAGTGTCAAGCTCGCTCTCATTTTCAAAGCTGCCACAAAATGGTTTCAGCCCATATTCTCCATCCTTTCCGAGTTCTCATTACTCCATACAATTTTACTTGCTCTTGCAGGGATTTATGAGACCAGTGTTTGTAAAGAACTGTAGTACAGCTGAGTTGAATTTGCAAGAGGTAAATTGTGGGTGCTATTTACGTAGCTGACCTCTAGGAGTATAATTTAGAAGCATGGGATTTTGGGTTGGGGTTTTCTGTATGTAGTATTCTTGGTAAATAGAACAATGCTATTGCTTTTCTGCTTTTCTCAGTCATACTGCTTCAGAAATCTGCCTTTGGTGGTTTACTCCCCCGAGCTCTGTTCCTACTACCTACCTCACATGGACATGAGAATGGATCAGGTTTGACACATCTGGCTCTTCCAGATTTAGAGCACTGAAAGAAAACTGTTATGCTGCATTTGACAACTCTTTGTCTGCGTATGCCATGATCCCCCAAGGCTTCTATCTCCATCGAGCAGTCTGACACCCTGTCAATCATTTTCCCAGATTTGTTTCAACAACTCCAGCTGCCTTTCTGCCAGGTAATTTCTCCCATTACCTACAGGCTGCTAAACAGGTTGCCCTGAACATCTTTAAAAAACACACAACAATCTGGCCCCAGTCCCACCTCATTTCATCCCACAGAGTAATCACCACCCTCCTCTGCAACCTCATTTTCTGGATTTGGGATGGTAAAGAATGAGTATCTTGGAGCCCATCAGCTTGGTAGGTCCATTAGTCACTGTGCCTGTCAACAGAGACAGCAACTGCCATGGAAGTCATGGTTCAGCCTGGGAAAAGACCCTTCACCAGGTGAGTCAAATGCAGCATTTACACAGCTGCTCTGAGGGAGCCACAGAAACAGCTACAGGAGCAGTGTGTTACCATTCAACCTCCTCACTGTGCTACAGAGAATGCCAAAATTGCCTTCTGTGCTTCATTTTAGCTTCCAAAAGCTCTTGCCAAGCACAGAACGAGAGCTAAGGGTTTGTGCTGGCATCCATTTTGAGAAAGTTATCTGGAGGACAGCATGGGAGCCAGAGAGCTTGTGAGAGCTGCTTTCACTAGGCCAGAGCTTCCTAGGTTCCCAGAAATGCTCACAGGAGCTGATCCAGTTGCTCGTGTAGCAACTGCAGTAAGAGCAGATGTGTGCTGTAAGGTACACCTGATTCAACATGATGAGCACAGACATTCTGTATAGCTGATGCACAGATAACTCAGGTTTAATTATCCACAGTTTGATTATCCGGTGTTGACATGGTTTTTATGACTAAATCACCCTTGAGACAACCGGAATCTGGAAATCGCAACCACAGATAAAAATTTCCTTGCAGCTACATAAAGTCACAGTGCTTTTCTGACAAATTTTGGCTGAGAGTTTTGAGCATTTCTAACTTATCTGGTTTGCAGTGTATTTTACAAGGAGTGAAATCTTAAGGCATAAATCATTGACTTAAAGGAAAACAACTGTGTAACAATATTACAAGATATACAGAACAGGATGCACTTGGGTTCCAGTTTCTGTTCATTGGCTCACCAGAGACAAGGATCATAAATCAAAAATAGAGAATGGAAATCAAAGAAAAGTAACAGGAAGTGTCAAAATGAAAACCTGGCAGAAATTACCAATAGGAAGAAAAAAAAAAAAAGGAAAGACTCCAGATGTTTTTTTAAAAAAATAAAAACCCGGGAAAGACTCAGTAAACAAAAGATCTACAAGCAGAAAAGAAAAAATGATAGCTTGGGTGAGGGCTTCTCTTTCTTTCTCACATATAAGCCAAGTCTATTGAGGCAAGAAAATATGTATCTATTAAGAAGATGAGGGAGGCAATGAGGGAAAAAACCATATAAACATCACCTCCCCTCCTTTCTTCCCATGAAGCACAGCTCTGGAAACTGTGATCCTAGAAACATTTCAATCGGGCTTACAATTCAAAAGGTTCATTAAATCCAGGATTATTACCAGGAGAGAATTTGATCAGAGCAGCCAGGCTGTAAAGTTTAAGGGGCTCCTTATTCACACATACCTACAGGCTGCAGCACCCCCAGCCACACGCCAGGAGCGTGTGAATCCCAGCCCCGCCAGCACAAGCTCTTTCCTCTGGGGCCATCTGCTGGCTTTCCTGCAGATGCTTCCCAGGACCTTTCTGGGCCCATGATTACTTTATCAGGTGCATCAAAGGTGAGCAGTGAGGAGCCATTCAGCATGATTTCTCAGGGAGCTGCAATCCAAGCTGTGCTGGAAACTGCATCTTTCTTTCCCACATGCCACCACAACTCCCACTGCTGGTGCACTTCTACAGTCCGTCTTCTGAAGACTTTAAAAAAAAAAATATCCAGCCCCACTTCCAATACCTCCCTTGCAATCAGATGTTCTTCCACCTTCCCCATGTGTGTGCCATATTTAAATGGTCCTAAATTTTAATAATTTTGGGGGTAGGGCACACTAAATCTTTCCTCCAACAACTCCAGCCAGCATTAATAAATTTGCCTAAGACTTTCAAACAAAACTGTGAAAGAGGAAATCAAGTTAAACACTGACATTTAGAAAGAAAAAGTCATTAACTGATCCATGTTTAATTTCTCTAACAATCAAACTTAGTCAATAGACTACTAACTCAAGAATACATTACATTTTTATTTGTACATGATAATTTCAGGATAATTTTACCAACTGGCATGTATTTCTATCATGCTGCTACTAAACTACAGTGTATTACTGTAAATTTCTTTTCGAGTTCCTTAACTCATGAATGGCTAGATGCTTAAGGCTATCATTAAAATAAAAAACCCCAACAAAATAACAAACAACCTACCCACACTGCCCCAAGCAAATCAAACACCTTTCTCCCTTTATCCCCCAGCATATTTTACAAGTTTTATGATTGTTTGAACACTATTCATGAACCGTACTGTAGCATGAAGAAACCTTCAATTCTAGCACATTCCACACAAAACTAAATTCATGTTTTGAGGAACAAAAATATCCCCTATTATTAACAGAAAATGTGTGTTGATCCACCATTAGCAATTTCCATCTGAAAGGCTTATTACCTTTCAGACTAGGGAGACAGACTGATATGCTTTCCAGTTTAAAAGCTCCAGTTACTATAATTCAAAATGACATAGCTGGTCTATATTTTATATGCATTTCATTTAAGCATTCAGCTTTCTGTACCAGGTTTCTCTACGTAGCTCTGTTGCGCTGCAGCCACTGCAGTATTCAGATACAAGGAATCAGGAAAGCCACTTATATAAAGCTATATACACTGGATGAGACTGCATGCAGTTACATGTGAAAGTGCACTGTGAAGTTACAGTCCATCTGAGAAAAGACATCTAAAATGAAGATGATGATTCCCTGTAGATTGTTATAGCATCCACTGCTTTGAGAGGAAAAAATGAAGAATATGCTTCTTTAGAGATAAAGAAGATCATGATAATGATCTGTTAGAAATCCTTAGCAATGCAGACATCAAAAGTAATTCTACTCTGTTTACACATTACTTTCTTGAGTAATGCTAAATAGCTTTTTAATTATTTCATAATCTTAGAGCTGTTTGGGCTCAGAATAACCTCAAATTTGAGACAAATCACAAAGGCCACAGAATACAAAACAGAATTCTTTGGTATTTTTGGCATTCTACTGCACTGCAAAGACACTCAAACCTCAATATTAAGTCTTGCAAATCTGTACTGTAAAGATGCTGGAGTCCTTAACAAAACAAGCCCTTTTTTGTCAGCTGGCTGGTTGTATAACATATAAATTAACCCAGTCAAGCTAACAAAACCCAGTGCTTCTCCACAGCCTGCAGCCAATGAAAAATCCCCTCGAGTGACATACCCCAAGACAGTCCTGGAGCAGTGGGAAGTAACATCTGGGAGAGCATCTGACCAAAGACCAAGAATGAGATCTTCACGGTCCTCAGTTGCTTCTTCATCTGGAATGCCTGGAGGATCGCTCTCTAGAGACTTCACATTATCCTTTTTCTTCTTCTTCTTCTCCTCTTTTTGCTTTTGTACCTTGTCCTTGAATATGTCACGATGTTTGGGTTCTTGTGGACCACAGAAGAGTTTGTCTTTGCTTAGATGCAGCAAGTCATCTTCTGTTGGGATGCAAATCATGGCATGTAATTCAGGGTTCCCCTTTCTCAAGAGCGACAAGTTGACCCAGACGAGAGCCCTTGGGTAGCTCATCAAGATTGGCAAAAAAACACCTTCAGTCATTTCCTTCTGTCCTAGCCGAGAAACAAGGCGGATTCGCCGGTCTTTCCCAGCAGTGGGGTAACACCAGGCTGATAACTGCATTAGTAGTTTCTCACTCCTATTAAAAATGTTCAAAAATATACATCACAGATAGTTACTAACAAGCAGTACAAGAGAAATCCAGCACTCCACATATTTGCAAGAGCACAATTAGAAAAAGCCCTGGGGCTTTCTGTAACCTTCCAAGCTGGTACTTGTATCCCTCTTAGCCTAAAAAGAACATTGGTGAGTGGAATTCATGAGTCTTCTTCAGAAGGAAGGAGACTTTACTTGTTAAAACCCCCAAAGCTTGTTAAAACCACAAACACTCTAAAATCTCCAGTGACACTAATGCAGTCCAGAACTTTCAATGTTTTCTTCCCCTGGTAACCACACAAAAATGAAAGACCTGTGTTCAGGCACTTTCCAATACTGTTGCTGCCCTCATGTGTTGCATTGGAATGCAGGGAATTCTCCATTTTCTAGGGACCTTGTAAAAGAGCGCAAGAACCACCTGTGGTGATGTATTAGGCAAGAGAATGCAAGATGATTTTCACAGCAATAGTCTTAAAAGTGACAAATATGAGCCTCTAAATGCTCCATCGACCTGGAAGCAGACAGAATTCACCAACTCTAAGAACACAGTAAATTCCAGAGTGTTAAATTTAAGGTAATTTAAGGAGTTCTCTTTATGTAGTCATCATGTTTGCTAGAGAAAATCAGAAGGATTTCCATTCAACAGCAGATTCTGATTCGTGACAAAACTATTTAATCTCACTGTATTTGGATCAAAAAATTCTCTCATCTTAATAATCAAGGCTGAGCACTCCCCTTCCCCAATTCAATAAGTACCAATAAAGAAATAAAATGTGTGTATTATTTTGACATACCTGAGAACAATAAAGTCACTTGTCTTAGTTTCATCTCTCTCACCAAAATCATGGGTGCTTGTAACATCCTCTGTCTTTAGGGCACCTTCAGAACTTGTTATTTCCATGGTCTCCTCTACCTCACCAATCTCATGGGAATCTTCTCTGACTGATTCTGCTTTGGGGTCACAAAGGGTCTGCCCTTCAGCTGTGCAGCACTCAGGGTGTGGGGAAGAAGGACATAAAAATCCTCCTGAAGCTTTCATTCTTCCTTCCCAGTTCTTTGTCAGCTCCCCCCAAGGACAGATGAAAGGAGACAGAGTGCCCAGCTTGACGTAATTTGCCCTTTTTGCAGGTGGACGTCTAAATGACAAATCAAGCCAGTAGGTAAGAATATTTTCAAAATCAAGTATTTAAAACAGAAATGGAATGCACAGTTAACTTTCTAATCTCATTGAACAAGAAATTTAAAATTACAACCTAGAAAATGCTGCTGTACCTCTGTAAACCACATCCTTTCAGTTGTGCTGGAAACATCCACCTGCTGTGACTGACACCACCACCTTTTCCTCTGAACTTCTACTTTCCCCTCCTACCTGGAAGGGGAACCAACACCAGATGGTGCAGAGGACACTTCCAGCTGGACGCTTCCAGCTCCAAACTCATGGTTAAGAGCTCTGTTTGTTGCAGTAAAAATGAAGGCAAACTTCAGAATACCTGATGTTTAAAATTAGATACTGAAATGTACTTCTTAATTTACTTTTCTCTTTAACACTTGGTACATACTTTAACATACTCCTTTGCATTCTCTTACCTCCTCCCCCATTTGCTGCTTAGAAATCTCAAAATAGTTTTGTTTATTTTATTCCTATGCAGCCTTGTTACAGCTCTATAATTGAGCATGTCTCTGGGAATAGAAGGGTTTAATTTATATGCTCTGTTTAGCAGAGTCAAATATAGCCAAGATTTCTAAAACACTAGTGAAAGATCTCAAAAAGTCCACATCTAAATGAACACAACAACAGATAATTAAGGGAATATTTTAAGCAATATTATTTTTTGTCATTCTTACCAATTTTTAAGTTAAAGTTACCGTTTGAATTTTTCAAGAAGACTGGCTTCCAGTTCTTTGGCAAACTGCATTCCTGCCTGGCAGTCTGGGAAATCATTTGGAGTGTGAGGTGTTCTTTGGTATTCAGAATGCTTTAATGCCTCTTGCAAGCCACCAACTCGTACACCTCGATATATCTGTTATAAAAACCAAACGCCCAAAAAGCAATGTTTGAACTGATTCCGGATTCCTAGCTGAAGCAAAACATTAATGCCTAGAGGGTACCTCCTTAGAAAATTGAAAGTCTAACACTTCAGCTTTAAAAAATAAACTTAAGCATGGTTTCTACAGTTCCAGATGCTAATTTTAACAAAAAAGTTAGTCATGCTCTTTAAACTTAATTCTGCAAAACCATCAACAAAACTGAAGAGAATTTCACAGGTTCTGATCTTGTACATTGTCAGGAATGTTGAATTACTTCAACAGCCACTGTCTGATATATTTGATACCATACAATAGGTATCACTGCAACTAAATCCCCTGCGCATTCAAAAGCATAATTTTAACTGCAGAAAGATATTAAAACTGCCACCTAAACACTCAAAGCAGGATGCTTCAAACAGCACCAAAGGAGGATTCAAGCTTAACTCAAACTTTATTTCAAGCTCTCTCTCAAATCAGAGGCAACCAATTTGGTGACAGAGGTGTAGATAACCAAGCTGGAAATTGATTAGCAGCAGGCACCAAATGATTTCTCTTTAGAGGCGTATGCTTGTAGAAACACAGAGAGGTATAGCTTCCTCTTGCTCTCCTGACTCCCCACTGATTTGCTGCTTTTAGACTGCCACGTGGGCGTAGTTGTACCCAACAGAAGACATGGAAAGCTATTATTTAAGACCAAGCTTCTGTCATGAACCAGTTCATATGCCATTTATTAAAGTGAAATTTTGACCCTGTAATTGGGAATTGGTTATCCAATGTGAAGTACACTCTCTAAAATCAATTAATTTAAACTTAATTATATAAATTATTACATTTACTAGCAATTTGCCATCAAAGTCACTTACAAAAGGAATCCAGAAAGCCATGCCCCAGCCCTTTGGGAGACAGATATCCCAGCCACTCCCCCATCCTGGTCGATCTTCTCCAGCCATTTTCCCTGGCTGCTGCACCAACAGTATGGGAATCTTAGATTCACAAGGACCCAAATCAAGGTGTGATCCAGGTACCAGTAACTGAGCTCTCATATGGTTTAAATCCTGAGAAGGAGGAGACATTTCCCACAAGTTAATAACCATTTTTCTTCCCTCTCCCAGATACCCTTCCAAGATACAGAGAGAAGGTGAGTTTACAGCTAGGAAAAATATAGTAGCAAAACACTATATATTTGAACAGAATTTCATCAAGGCATGAAAAATTATTTTAGAAAAGAGTATTAAGCACCCTTTTTCTCTCCTTCTTACTTCCACAGTCCTTGATAAAGAGCAGGTACAAGGTACAACACAGATGAAAGAGGAAAAACAAGTTTTCCAACTTTGTATTTATAGATCTGTGCACAAGACAGGTGCTTTCAGTCTGTCAATACACGGAGCAAATCTGAACTATGTCCAAGGAGATGGCAAGAAGATTTGGTCATCAAACAGTTTCACATAAAGCATGCTGGCACTGAGGTTTTGTCAGTCACCAGTTGTTATATTCCTTGTACCACATTAAGAATAAATTTATGAAAAAAATAGACCATCAGACTCCCTCTGTTTTATCAGGTAAACATTAAATTTCATGACAGCATAAAGAACACTGTCATCTATAAAAAGATTGTGCTGATAAATGTCATGTTCTAGTGTAATATTTTCTAAGTACTCTGCTTTTTTACACTATGTCAGACAGTTTGAAAGAGCACAAAATTAATTTTCAGAAAGAGAATATTTATAACGATGTTTCTGCCATACAAATGTTTACTCTTGGGACACCTCTTGGGACTATATCACCTTTTTATCCATGTACTTTATGGGCTGCCCTCCATCGTCAATGAAAATGTCAAGATAGGAGATTTCAAACCCACAACAGCAGATGTGAAGTTCTCTACAAATCACAAGTTACTGCCCAGCACACCCACAGCATAGTGTGCTGTAGTTCAGAAACACAGGATTTCTTTCCTTCCAACTTCCACAGTTCTTTTGTCAGAAGAATCATCCTGACTACAGCTAAAGGCCAGAGCCTTCCTGTGTCACTCTTTTCTGCTGCACGAGTCAAGGTGATGTATGAAAATCCAATTCCAAACCTTTCTCTTATATAAACCTACAACTCCAGTCCTGTAGGCAACCCAATAACATTTTCTTTTAATTGAATCATGGTCAATGGCTGTGCAAGAACATTATGCAAAGGCTACAAAAAACCACTTCATGTCAGCAGCTGGATACTCTGACATCAAGGAAGCTACTGATTAATCTCAAGATTTACACAAATTTCAAGAGTCTCTTTCTATGGATTCTATAAACCATTAGCCATTTCCTCCATGGCACTCCACCTACGTAGTTACCTGTTCTGAGATTTTATTTTCAGTGACGTTCTTACAGATGTCGTGGTCCCAGATAAAGCTGTGAGCACACTCTACAGGTACACCCTTCAGGTACAGCTGCCTAACTTTATCATTATCTACAAAAGAAAAGAACCTTTAAATAAAATTCAATCAATTTTTGTGGCTTAATTACCAAAGCCACTTCCATATCATAAGTATAGTGAGCAGACAACCAGGAAAAACTATTAAAAGCTCGACAAACATCACTGCTTCTGGCATATCTTACTATCACATTTTTCCAAATACAAAATATGAAATCAACTGTTAGTGTTAGAAAGACTAGCCTGGTATTTTCTCATCAGCATTTCTTCTTAACAAAAGACATGACTGTTGGCAAAGTAAATTAGATCTTTACATACCACCTTTAATATTCTGGAATTTGGCCTTTCTGGCAGAGTGTGAAGCTCAACAGATTTGGTGAGAATCAGAAAGAGCAACATTACAAAGCCTGAAATAAATCTGCCTAAGTCAACTTGTACGAGAAGCAAGAGTTACCTTTAAGAAATGCACATACAGGAAACATTTGTATGGCTATGATTAGTATGCAACACTTACTTAGTATTAATTTCCTACTCTGGATCTTTTCAGGCCATGTGCTTCAAGGAAGAGACTATTCTTGCTCATGGCTGCACAAATCAACAGTTGTGTACATTACTGAAGATAAACAACACTTGTAGCTTTAAAATGCATGGTTGAAATATTAAATAACCTATCTCTTCTTCAGTGTTACAATCTAAGCAAAGCAAAGAAAATGTGTACCTACCTTTAGTGATCTAAGGATTAACAGCCTTCAGTGTACCGTACAGTATGTAGTGAATGCTGATCCATATTTTAAGTAAAATAATTCTTACCAAGAAACAATACAATGAACCTATTAATAGTTCTGTGATTAAAAACTTAAGAGGGATTGCTCCTCATTTCATCATCCACAAGGCCTTACATATTAAAGGAACATAACATGTCAGGGTTTGTTTCGTTTTTTAAAATTATTTAAGTCTTTTTAAAAAAGGTTCTGCTAATTTTTTCCAGATAATGTAGACAAAGACTCAAGGACAGAAGATTTGGATTATTTAGTGGTACTAGCAGTACCTAGCAATAGGTACTGCCAAAGACAATTGCAATAATTATTTATTTAAAATCCACTGTCTTTAGGATGCACCCATTACTAAAAGTTGAAAATCCTTTGCAAGAAATATTAACTACAGCAGTGCTTGTGACAGTTTGATGATGTTACTGATACTTGCCATGCATTCTTGCTAATGAATTAGATTTATGTGAGGAGAAGAAATGCAAAAGGAAACGATCAGATTACGATGGCATTCCTTCAAATTAACAACAATAAAACTAGAAAGGGAATCCTTGTCAATTAAGCAGAAGAATTCCTTCTCTGACCAAAAATTAAGAACAGGAAACTCAGCAGGAACCTAAGAGAGTTCAACACTCCTATGAGCAAAGCATATTCTGTCTAGACATAAAGCAAGTATTAATGCCTCAAAAGAAGGAGAAAAAAACCAACAAAACAGTGTGTGGTGATGGTAGGGAATTCCTTCCTGACTCTTACAGATAACCAAGGGGGAAGGGCACAAAATTACAAGTATAAGGTAAAGAAAGTACCTTTTCCATCTTCTGTACAGAAAGCATTTGTGAACACCAGAATCTCTTTATGTTAAATTATTTAAGCATGTTCTAGTTCCTTCAACTGCAAATTACTCACTGCAACTTCCTCTGCTTTTTTTAACACTTTTTTCTGTAACCACAGTTCAGGCAGCCTACCCTTCTCAGATTCTCAGAGTTCTTTGCAATTCCTATACCCTGTAATGGCATGAATATTTGTTTCTCCACTATAGAAAGACCTTTAAGTCAGTCTCTTTTCATCACCACCACCCATCCTATATCCTCCTTATTAGCCTAAAATATTCTCCTCTAACTTGGTACATTCCTTCTCTCTGATCTCACTGAACCTGGAGAATTTACTCTTTCTACTAAGCATACTATTACTCAAAGCATAATCCCAAATCCTCACACCAGTTCTTCTTACCTCTCTCCTGTTTTCTTCAGTCCACATTTTAAGATTTCTGGGGAAATAACCTTACTGATGAATAAGTTTCTGATAACAGTGAAAGTAAGGTGTTAGGGCTAGTATATGAAATAGGAAGTTGCATTACTAAGCACTTTTAGCTCATCAACAAGCTACTTCTGCTGGTGTCAGTGGTTGGTGCTTAGACAATACAGGCAGACAGAGGAAGGCTTTGTTCCATTTCAAGCTATTGATCTGATTTGCATAGCTGATCATTTGTCTTAGAAGACAGGCCTAAGAGTTCTATTTGAAAATTTTCCTTCTTCCCTTTCGTAAAAAAAAAAAAAAGCAAAAATGATACACATTTCCTGGGAGCAGTCTGAGAGCCCTATGTATGTAGGTGGGTATCAGGTCAACTGGGGACAGACAGCTAAACCTCTGCAAGAGGTGCGTTTACAAGCATGGACCCAGGCTCTGTGTCTGCAGAAGGAACTTCAGTTCACACACCTTTCTTGGTGCATTCTCCTTCTATGCATCTCATCCACTGATTATGTAGAAGTTTCACCATATTTTATGGTGTTTTTTAAGGCAGTGGAATTTGTTTCCTCCCATACAAGACAGTAATAACATATCAAAATGCCAGAAGTGTACTTTAAACTGGAGAGAAGAATAGTACTAATGTGCAGTCATGTAAGAACTGACTGCTTACTGGGAGTCTTGACTCCAGCCTGAAGAAATAATGACAGTTGATTTGATTAAATCCAATCAGCCCATGCTCATAACACACAGCTTGCACACGTGCATATGTATTGAAGAGCTAAAGTAACTGGGAAAGACTGAAATTACATTTGATTTGTTAGTGTGTTACTCACAGGGCAAAACTCAGCCGTATCTTGGAACGGCATTTTGGAAAAAAATCCTGTATGAACAGATATGTATCATTCCACAGACTGCATGTATGACAATCCCCAGCAAAGGGGATGGCTATGACTTACCTAAACCATTCACTCATTTGACAAACAATGCATCTTTAAATCAGTAAAGTTTATCTAAGAAAATCAGTTGGCCTTTATACAATACTGAAGAACAAGAGAGGCTAAAATACATATGGAATCTGTATGCTAACATATACAGTGCTATTTCAATCTTATTAATATTAATCCTAATAGTACTTGAATGTCCAAGAAGCAAAAAAGGGGAAAAAGTGTGGAATACACCAATACTTCCCTTTTACTGCTCAATAAACAAGATGTGATTAAGGCAAATAAATTACTATTAACATTTTTTAATAAAGGTCAGCTCACAATATTACTACATCTGAGTAAGGTCACAACACAAAGCTCAGCAAGTTTATGTAATTCCAAGGCTCATAAAAGGATTTTTTTTTTCCTTTTCAGAAAAGGGAAATTAATAGCACTGAAATAGAATTACAGATCTTAGAGAAGTCTTTTTGGGCAACGGTATTGTCTGTCCTCTTTCATCCTTCTGCCTACTCAACTTTTCAGTCGTGTATAACAGTAAGTTATTTAGCAGACCTAAATTAGAAGGTATTACGCCATTTACCTTTCCTTGCTAGCTGAACAAGGACCTCCTCCTTCTCCTAAATAAAAGTCAGAGAGGACAGAAGCAGTTTTAAGTTCATGATGAGAAAAAAAAAAAAGACTCAGAAAAGCAACACCAGCTTTTCTGAGTATCTGTGGTATGGAAGATATTTTGCAAGTGAAGGATAACCCCAGGTAGAAAGATCTTGAAGATGGACATTTCTACCCAGCCAAAGGAAAAAACACAGGTGCTCTTGACTCCCTATCTTACACCATTACCTTTCTACCATGGCCATCGTTCCTGAGGGACAACCAGCTCTGGTAGCAGGAGAGAAACTACTATGAGACATTTAAAATACCGAGATGCCTTCTTTTGATCTTGTCTTCTTGAATATATTCTCACAGACATGACGAGCACAAAGAAGGGTGCCAAATTACTTTCTGTAATTGCTAACTCCTCTACCAGCTCAAACCAGTGTCTGTAAACAAGTGCTACATAGCTCACCTTACTTCTCAGCAGGAAGGAACCAAAGTAGAGGTCATGTCTGCTGCAGCATTTCCAACAGGAACACTAATGATGAGAAAGTTAGCTGAGCAGAACTAATTAACAGAAAGGTTGTTCCAGATACAGAGGGAAGAACAGGAGGATGTAAGAAAATGAAAATAGTAGAACTGTGCAAAGAGCTAAAAGACAGTAACTGAAGTAGGTGTTCAATCTGATGTAAATCATATATAAGACCAGATTATCCTAGTGTCTTGCAAACAGACCACCAAGGAAATTCAGTATTTTCAAGTCTCTGGAACTTTCAACTTGTCCTATTTGCTACTGCTTGCTAGCTGGCAATCATGTTTCTCCTCTTAGGTGAGGCAGCCTTGGTCCAGTCAACCTAATTGGGAATGCCTACACTGTACACAAACCCCACTGTATACTGTACATACTCTTGCCCATTTTCAAAGGACATTCACATCCATCTGAATTTAAATTTTGCATTGAAACATTGTGTAAGTCAGCAATGAAATGAAAATTGCAGAAGTTAGGCTTGAATCTTTCATTTTCTATCATAACCAGCATCTTGGCCATCTGAAATACTAATCCTGCAAAAGTAGTAACTTTTTCACAGTGGAATTGCAACTTTCAACATCATAGGCCTATAAACCAGAAATAGGAGGTATCTTCTTGGAGAGATAAACAGGAAGACTAAACACCAAACACAAAATTACTGTGGAGCTTTTAGCACCTGGTTGGCCTTGCCAGGATTCGAACCTGGATCATCTGTATGGTCAGACAGAGGCTTCCACTGAGCACAAGACCAGCTTTGGCGCATGTCCCTCCCTCACAACTGCTGTTCTAAAACCTATGCAACTTTCAAGCTGTTTCTGTTCTGCCAGGGGCTCTGGAAATGGGAAATATTTTGAACCAAAACCTAGAGGAAAACAGCAAGAGACAATCCACAGAAGGTGACAGTAAGTGAATAAAAAAGTGCAGAGAGAAACTGAACCTCTTCATAATATAGGCAAGGGATTTTACCTTGGTATTTTTCAAAGTCTGGCACGGCTTTTGTCTTCTTTTTTGGCAAATTGACTCGAGGATCTCCAACAGTGAGGCCAAGTATTGTCCCTGGTGGCATATCTGATGGTGAGCTCACCCCTTTAAAAACACACAGATGAACATTGCCATGAAACCACCAATTAAGTTGTGATCTTTTGTGCACTAGTATTTTGTGTGTTTTTGCCTGCAGGGGTGTGATACCACTGTAAGCCAGTGAAGTAATCCAAAATACTCTATTTAACATGTTTTGAAAACGCATCGATGCTTGTTAAATGTTCAAAAACAAAAAGTCAACAACAGCAGTGCAAGACTTGGTTTGCAATTACATTTACATTTAGCACAGAAGAGGGGTCACCGTCACAGACTCAATTCATCCTTTGCATTTGACAGATTTCAAAGAACAACCAACCTTTGTTTTACACTTGTCTTCAAGAGAAAGGAAATTTAGAAGTGTTTTTAAAGGTTTTACCTCATCTCTGCTTAACTGCCTCACATTGGATAGATAGCTTGAGTACAGTGTGAGATCTACCAAAGCCAGTTCCTTACCTGCTTCAGTGCTAGAAAGTGAGGAGATGATGTTAACTTTATGATACTTTACAATTCAGCCACATACACAGAAGAAACAAACATATATAAACAAACATATATATAATACTTCACTTTGGATTGGAGGCTACCATTTTATCTGTGGAGGTATTGTACAACTTACTCTCTTAATTTGAAGTGTATGGTGGGAGAGAGTGAGAATATACATCACACTGTATATCCCATCAGCAATCTCAAATCTAAGTTCATGAAGATAACAAACAAGATTCAGTTTATCTATTAAGAGTCTGAACTCCACAGAGGATTTAAATTCCCTTAAAAACCCCCAATGTAACATTTTTCAGTTCTTTGCCATGCCCTGGCAAGTACCTAAACACATTCTCAAAGGCATCATTCTCTTGATCACGCAAAAAATAAGCAAGTCCATACTGAAGTCAACTTCATTAGCATGCCAGTTTTGACCACTAGATTTTACGTTTTCCCCCTTTCCACCCATAGCACCCATCAGCCCAAATACCTTCCAACAGCTCAAAGATATCACTTTGACATTGATGAAGAGATACTTTTTCAGAGTCCTTGCAGTTTTCTACCCACCAGTTATTCAGTTCTGTCTCTGAATCTGCCATCTCCTGGAAAACAACATATCTAATTAAACACTCATAGTTATTCATTATTGTCTATCGGTATGAATACACTCTCAGTTTGCCTTAACCACTATAGTCAATTCCTTCCTCAAGTTTTAAACCAAAATAAATTTCTCCTGATGAAGTGTACTCCTATACTTTACAATAATCCCTAATAAGCTGTTCAATTTAACCTGTGTACCAAAAATAATTAAAGCAATCCACAATACTTCCTAATTTTGTCATTAATTATTTCTTACAGAAAGCCAGAGATTTCATGGCCTCATCACATTCGCTTCAAGAGACAAAAAAACCCCATTAAAACCACAGTGATGCTATATGCCAAGAAGTGGACAAAAAACCTAAATCCTGGAGAATTTGATTGAAATCCTGCATATTTGATTGAAAAGACACCAGTTTTCTGTTACATGTTTTCTTACATGTCTTGCCCCCTAATTCTAGGTGCTCTAGCTCATTGATTGAGAAACAGGATCTATGGTCAAAGAGAAAATGAATTATTCTGGGCTTCTCAGCAGAAACTACACAGCCTGCTCAACAGCACCACTGTTTTTATTTTCTTCCTACTCTCACTTAAAATCCAGATGGGAGTTCTTCCTGAGATCAGCATTAGTCAAAAGGTTCAATACAGAGAAGCCACCAGAGTAATACATAGGTTAACCTTTATGAAAAGTAAGGCTAGATAATTTATGGGTCTTTCTAGCAAAAAACAAGCTTGCACATTCTAAGAACACTACCAAGATTACACTGACATCTAAAGTGCCAATTTCCTTACTGTTTGAACAGAAGCTGCTTTCAGGGTCTCTGTAAGGACGAAGTGTGACGATGGGCCGATTAGCCGGTATCTGAGAATCTCCATGCTTCTGTCACTGAAATAGGAAAGTTTCAGGTGAATGTACAATTGTACAACACACATTATTTTCCCCAGTACTGTTAAGCCAGAATGCAGCTATGTTATATGGTTATGGGCCACAGTTTCTTACTCTGCTGTGAACAAACCTGATTGCAATGCCAGTAGTCTGTGAGATCCAAGAGTAGGACTGGAATGGATCTCTAGTGCCATCACCAATTATTTTTTTCACTGGCACAGCTTTTTCTCCTTCTTTATCCTCCTTCTTTCTTTTATTACCAAGGCTTGTAACAGCTTCCACTTGATTTTCCTCTTGAATTGATGTTGTAACAGGCTCAGTAATACACATTTCTTCAGGCTCTGTACACTGAAAAATTGCTTTTAACTCCCTCAGTATGTCCTTAAGAAAAATGAAGTTTGGATTACGATGATACACAGTGCACTGCAAACCTTAAGTACACTTTTAAAAATTATACTTCATTCTTTAATTTTCCTTTATGGATTTCAAGGAATAAAATTTAATTCTGCTGAAGTCAAGGGCTTGCTAAGAAAAGCTGAAAGTAATATTAAAAGTTCCTAAGGATCTGTTCTCTTGCAAATTAACATAAGAAAAATTGCCTGTGCACAACATTTTATTTTTTTCATTTTTGTTTTTTTAAAGCTGATAGCTAAGTATCAGACGATGTTCATCTGTGATGATACCAAACTTAGCCTGTTGAGGGTGCCAATGGAAAGGATGTGAATCAAGCAACATCATAGTGCACATGTATCCTGAAGCAAGTGAAACTACAGAACTTTTCAGAAGCCCAAATACTGAACACCTCAGCAGCACAGACTTTCTGTACAAGCTTTATAAATACAAGTTGCAAAACATGAATATTGTTAGAGTGGAAACAGTCTTCCAACTTTTAACTCCTGATGACATGTATTATACCCAGTTCTTCCATACTTTTCAGATGACCTCCTCAGCATTAATAACGCACGATACATAAAGAAGTAAGAGTTCAACTATATACGAAAAAGCACCTGCTTGAGAGCTGGATGCACCCAGATCCACAACTGTCTGTTTTCAGACCCATCCCTGGGTTTCCAAATAAATGTAACAGGTCCAAGCATATCCTCAGGATAGCAATCTGCTCTGTAAAGATTCAGGGAACCCTCAAATCTTCCAGACAGACAACAAGCCTCTTGAAATGTCAATCCTAAAAAATACGAAACTTACTGAAGAACAAAATAATATGCTGTTTAATAAACAAAGCAAAATTGAAATTCAGTCTGGCTGCAGGATGGCTAATATTGTACCATGATTAGCTTATTAATAAGCCACTGGAATGTCTATTCCTACTATGACATCTTAATTACATTTTTCACTCAAAAATCACAACTCAGTATCAACTCTATTACTACTACTGAGACTGATACATTACTAAAAAAGGAAAAGGATGAGTCATACTTCAGTCTATTCCAAATCTTTGTTTTGAACTATGTAAATTTTACCTGTGTCAATGCTACATATTCGAGCAAGTTGCTTCAGAAGCTCATTCTCTTTGCCCTTCAACTCCAGGCAACAATAATATGATAAGTCCTGAAACAATATGATAGTGTCAAAGTGAGAATAACTCTTTAAAGTGAGCCTGGCAAGAAAAGACCAGACAGGGCTTCAAAATTACACTTAAGTAGAAATTTTTCATTCTCTAAAATTTGCCAAAGTGAAATGAGCTTCTTTTTAACTTAAAATTAAAAGCTGTAGGAGAGTGGTAACCAACCTGCCTCTCAAACCAACAGATCAAAAAGGACATAGAACAAATTATCTTTCCTCAATAGCTGCTCAGGCAGATGATATAAGGATTCACTTAATCTCTTAGCTCTTGAGAAAACTGAAAATGTAGTATTTCAGTCATAGTTACTATAAGACTCCTTTAAAGGTTCATCTTGTTCTCTCTGAAACATGCCACCCTAAATTACAATTATAAAATGATTCATTTCATACTTAGCAGTATTATTAACAGCTGACACAACAGTACTTCAAAGAGACAGAAATATTCATTATAACTAAGCAGTTGATTACTTCACCATGGCAAAATATCAAATAAAACATGTAGACATGGTACCTGAAGAAGGCAGTGCTTTGTCATGGCTCGGTAACAAGCCCTGTAGCTCTTCTCTGTAGGGCTGTTTCCTAAAAAGTATCCCCATTTCTTTACCATATGAAATCTCTTCGCATGCCAAATATGGGTTTCCAGCCAAATATTCTTTCTTTGCCTGTGATTAAACTCTGCTACCAAATTTATGTGGCGTCTTCTAGCTTTGCGGCATTTAGTCTTTGACTGTTCTTTTTTCTGATGTACAGCTTTCTCTGCCTGTTTTTTAGAAGAGAGGATATTGAAGTAAATCTCAAGAGAAAAAAATTCTGAAAAGAAAAAGCCTGAACTATAAGGGTACAGGAAGCACTAACATTAAGTTATACCATGTTGGATCCTTCTTGAGGGTAACTAACACTTTGAAATTTTCTACGCAAGTCACATCCACAGAAGCGCATCAGGGTTTGACTGAAACCCACATATAAAAAAAAGCAGGACACAGAAGAACCAAACGTAAACATTAGAGAAATCTAGATCTAACGAGGATAGAGCACATAACTAACTATGCAAAACAGTCCATGCCTTCTTCCTTCAGTTCCCAGAAAACAGGCCCAAACTGCATCTCTTGTCATGTCTAACAGAGCAAAAAGAATGTGAACCAAAACAGTAAAATGAGATACAGGTTTTGAAGATCCAATAAAACACCCTAAAAAACATATAATTGGTGTGTGGCAGGGAAGTATCCAAAACAATTTCTGAACCATGAACAACCATCTTCAGGAACTCAGGGTGGATGGGGCAAGGTCTCAATTTAAAGACAACACAAAGGAAAAAAAGATTGCAATAAATAAATTTATCAGTCAGCCATAAGACGTAGAAAATTCACCAAGCAAACTCAATTGATCACTTTAAGAATTCTCAGAGATGATAAAGTGATCAATGCCAAACATTGGGAAGATCATTTTCCAATAACATCCTGCTGAATCAATTTTTAATTTTCCTTTTTAAACACACAGGAAGGCCACAGCAAGTCAGGAGCAAGTAACCCCCATAGGCATATTCTGACTAAATGCTGAGATACTGCCAGAAAAAGAATTTCATGAGCTGTTGGGCTAGTCAATTAATAACTCTTAAGATGCATGCAGCCTGCTAATAATCCCAGTGTACCTCCCACACCGGAGCCATAACACTCGAACCATTGTGTCAGCTGTGCTGCCTTGTAGCTGGCATGGTCACATCCTAACGCTGGGGTGGGGTACAAGGCAGACAGGTCTTACTGAGGACTCTTGGACCACCTGGGACCAATGCACCACTTCAACAACCTCTCCTGCCGTGGATCATTTTATCACTATTCTAGTAACTTTTCAAGATGTCCAGTAATCACAAAGTAGGTTAGTGAGACCTACTTGAACTACCACCTGAAACTGAGGTGTTCCTGCATTTTGAATCCAAATGTCACAGTTTAGGGTACTCAGGGAAGTCTGGCAGAAGTTCAGGTGTGAACATTAGTAACTATAGGGCTGAACACTGTGCTTTGGCTGTGTCCACTACATGAAATGCTGTAAAGCACGCTTATACCTCTTTCCTGGCCATCTCTTGGAGCCGCCTGGGTAGGCGTTTAACATTGTGACTCATTGCTCGCCTTCGCATGTGCCTAGGGAGGGTCTGGAAAACCAGAGAGTTGGAAGACTTCTGCGAGACTGCTTTCAACATGGCATTGATCTCAGCAGCACGAGCTTGAGCAAAGGTAGACACTGGAATGAAAAGAACTGTATCAGAGCATGATAAACAGCAAAAAAAACCAGGGGCGGATACTGTACGTAAATTATGGAATTACTCCTAGTACAGCAGTCCAATATCTTCTTGACATAAAAGTAGGTATTGTACACCATGACTGAAGAAATTTCAATTCTTTAGATATCCTGAACTTTACAGATATGGTCAAGCAAATATTTATACATGAGTGAATCTGACAGCTGTTTAACCAACAATTCCTATTTGCATTAAATACTTCTTTGTTAAATTAGAGGAGCAATCTTTTCAGGTGGTATTCAGGGAAATGAAAAAAAATTTTAGCATGGAAGAAAAACTGAAAGCAGTAACATATTACAGACTGTTTTAAAATGACCAAATAAAAATCCAGAGCTTGGTCTCATTTCATGTTTATGGAAGCGTATTTACTATCAGAGCATTGCCACATTTTGCAAAGCTTATTTGCTCTCCTCAATAAATGTTCTGATAGATGAAAAGCTGTCTTTACGTTACATCATGAGTAAAATCAGTTTCACTGGCTACATTAAAAGCAGATGACTGTCAATACTCATTTTGCTGGCAAACAGAAAACAAAATGCATATCCCTCGCTACAAGCAGGTGCAACTTTTCCACTCAGAAGTCTGGAAGGACCCCTTGAACAACAGCTGGTCATTCATTCCAGTTCACAACTACTTCTGTATTTTGAAGAAAATCAGGAAAAACAGAAGAACATAGCATCAGTTCTAATTTTTGCTCTTGCACAAAACCAAAGACAGACAGCAAACTTAATCACCAGCAAATTGCCCTAGACACATAAATTACGACCTTTTCACATATTACAAACCTGTTATGTATTTCGGCATTTCCTCAGAAACACTCTGGTGTCCTCCTTGCCATCCTCCCCTTCCTCTGCCTCTCTCTCCTCTACTTTGCCCCTTTGAAAAATATTGGTCTTTCCTGTAAGAAGGCCCAGATGACTGATTTGAAAATTTCTGCTGTTGCTGCTCAGAACGAACATCTCCTGGAAGGTTTAGAGATGAAAAGAGGTTAGAGAAACACAAAACAGTCTGAGTAACTGGTAACCCTATTAGTCTTTCCTCATAAAACTATATTGCAGACTATTCCTATTATATTTAATACACGTAAGTGAAAAAGCCACCAGAAATCAGAAGAATTAAGTTTTTTCCTACAGGAATAAACAAGAATTTTACACTGCCCTGCAGCAAACTTGCAATAGATTAAGTAACTTTTGCACAGACTGAAAATGGTACCCAATCCAGACTTTGCCTCCAAGAGTCAGAGTGAAATCAGTCCATGCAACATCGTGGTGATTTTTATTATTGTCTTGTCAGAGTTTTAGTAACAAAATGGCAAAGTTATTTTTTCCACTTGCCAATTGATTTTTTTTTCCTATAAGCAAATGTATTCTTGCCTGTCATATATTTCTTTTACAGCAATAATGAGGGTAAGCATGACACATCTATGTTGGTGCAGTAAGTTACTTGTCTGGTACAAGCATTTAAACCAATACTGAAATTAAATAACTAAGGCCTACAGTAAAGCTTCCTAAGTTACAGACACACCTTCCAAGAGTGCTAAGCACCTAGCAAGTACCTAAAGTTTCAGAGGGCCTTGAAGTCCTTATTCAAAGACCAGTCTATATTCAGGCAAACTAATATTATATATTAGTTTGCCTTACTTTATGTTCAGTTAAGCCTTAGTTAGGATTTCTACTACAACTTGAGATATGGTTCTCAGTCAGTTCATGCCAGACAATCCAACCAAAAATGGTCCTGACAGCCATTCCTATCATCCCATCCACTACATCAAGACAAGTACTTGAGAGAACAAGGGGCCATAGCGTCCAGGGAGCTTCTCTTGAGGCCTTGGATTGGCTACCTAGAACAGAGGCTAGACAAGATTAAGAGAATAAAGTAGATATTTATTAAAGGCCTTCAGTAGATACACCTTGGGCAGTCAAAAGCCTCTGAGAAGGGCTACATCCAAGATGGATGATGGTCACAAGTTTTTCAGACAGATATAAGTTTGGTCCATTTACATATCAGGGGTTAATCCTCCAATTACAGCTTCAGGTAATTAAGTCATATACCCCCAGTTTGCTCCTTCCCAATTCAGTTTTGTTTATACTTTTTGGGGCCTGAGGCAGTAGGGTGTTCTTGGATCTCAGACCTAGAGGGATTGTTTTGTCTCACCAAAATATGAAGACACTTAATGAACACTTCATATGGAGTGCAGAGCTACGCACTAATGCAGTAAAGGATTTGAAAAATATAAAGGCTAAAATCTTAAGGCATCACTCTAGTGAAAATCAACCTATGCACCCACAGAAATGGAGAGAGAGATTTAAAAAAACAGTTTTCACGTTGATCAGCTTTTTAAACAAGCCTGTCCCTTTGTCCCAAAAATGCTACCGTTGGCACGAAGATTAGTCAGCAGCAGATTCACATTCAGCATCTCAATTTCTGAGAACTTAAAAAGGCAAAGAACCTCCTTTCTCCATTTCAAATAAGCAAGAAACTGAAGTTTTATGTTCAGCAGCAGTACTGTTGTAGCCTACTGCAACCATACATCATGCAGAACTGCATTAATATTGCAGAAAAAATAATTTGGTGTAGAAACAGAAATCAGCTTTTATGTGGAACAATTCCCTGACCTGGGTTTCCACATGCCTGAGAGCACCATTGTCCAGACACTGAGGTGAAGGTGAGAAGGAAATAGCTGGGAAAAAGGGATAGAAGCTGTCTCAGTCAGCAAATCTGTGTAGGCCTACAGCCCAAAATTAACTCATATCACAAACACGCCCTCTTAATGAAAGAAGTGAAAATTGTAATCAGAAGACAGAAGACTGTTTGGAAAAACAGGCACTGCCTTAATACCTAAAAAACTCCTAAATTATTTCAGCTACTACATAGATCCATAGTTTTGTAACTCCTACTTAGAATTTTTCTTTCCTGTTCTACAAAACAGCTCTGTAAAACTGCAATACTAATACTACAGAAGAGTGTTACATAGATGAAAATCCACGCCTTTCAACAGAACAGAAAAACATAACCACCTAATCTTAGAAGTCCCTGCTACAAATAAAGTTAGAAAAATGTGTTTAACCCGGCAGTACTCCTGCAATGGCATTCCAAAATCTTCAGACATGGCTGAGCATAACTTGCTATGTCATGCTGTCTGCTTAGGAACTCTTCAGTCACCTAAATACACAGTGACACTTATGGGTTTTTTCATTCAATCACAAAGATGCAATTTGTCAACTTCTGAAGGCCTCACAGTAACAAGTTCTTGTATGTGTGGGGTTTTTCCCAGAAATAATGTAGGTAACAAAATATCTAAATGTGAAAGTGGGTGTGGAAATTGAGGTCCCATTGAACCATAGAGGATGCAGCAGAAAACACATAGACGAAAAAAGCATCTAGCATACAAACTGCAGGATCCTTCAGTCTTCAGCTGCAAAGGTTACCTGTGCACAAAATGCTCCAGCAATGACCCAGGACTCTGCCATTTTAGGGACATGCCCTGCTGCCTCCTGCCAGTGCCCTTCCACAGACACAGGAGCCACAAGCCCATGGTTGAGCATGCAGATCTGAGGGAAAACCAGCGCATTTTATCATAGCACCAGAAGGCTAAACCAGCCCCTGTGCAGCTCCCAGGCCTGGCACAAAAGCAAGGGAGAAACTGGAGGGGGTATAACTTCCAAATTCATGTTACGACTAGGAACCGTAGGGATTCGTTGTGTAATCGAAGGGATTATAGAGAGAAGCGCATATTCACAGGATACAGAATAGTTTGGGTTGGAAAGGGGCTCTGGAGACCACCCAGTCCAACCCCCCGGCCAAGGCAGGGCCACATGGAGCAGGTTACACAGGAACGCGTCCGGGTGGGTTTGAAATGACTTCAAAGAGGGAGACTCCACAAGTCTCTCATGTTAAAGAGAATCCCATATTAACGGATTTACGGCAACACCAGGACTAAAGGAGTCTACGGCAGGGGACGAAGCCCCGGATACTCCCACGGCGAGCACACTGCGGGCTGGGGAGAAGGGGCACTTGGCCCAAACGGGGGGTCACCCTGCCAGCCCCGGGAGGGGCTCCCACAGCCGTACCTGGGGGCGGGCAGGCTCTGCTCCCGCCGCCGGTGAAGGGCCCCGGCTCTGCGGAAAGCGTGACGCTGGCCGGCTGGTTCCTCATCTTCTTGGCTCGCTTCTTCTCCCGCGCCCCAGACATCTCCGGCGGGGTTGCAGAGCCTCTCCGTGGCGGAGGGAGAAGGGGAGAGGTCGGCGGGCGGTGCAGCCACAGCCCCCAGCACCAACCCCAGCCCAGCGCTCACCCGCGGCGCGGCCTCCACCGGCACACGTGGACACCCACGGCACGGCACAGCGCATGCACACCCCCCCAGCACAGCCCTGAACGACTACATTTCCCAGAAGCCCCCGCGGGCGGTGGTGGGCGGGGCGTGCCCAGGCTGATCGCTAAGGGGACGGAGTGCAGGAGAGGCAGGCTACAGCACTTAGTGCAGCTCCAGCACCGGCTCCAGCTATGGCCTCGCTCGTGAAGAAAATAATCAGCACTACTAAGGCCCCTGCACTGGGTCCCTACAGGTAATGCCTTAGCTAAGAAAGATCTGAGAGGCTTGGTAGGTACCAAGTTGACCCTGAGCTGGCAGCGCACTTG
This sequence comes from Picathartes gymnocephalus, assembly GCA_013390045.1. Classification (NCBI taxonomy): domain Eukaryota; kingdom Metazoa; phylum Chordata; class Aves; order Passeriformes; family Picathartidae; genus Picathartes; species Picathartes gymnocephalus. Next base: position 62,154 of record WEKY01044984.1, on the reverse strand, counting down.
GGGCCATTGCGTTTCAGGGGTGCATCGGGAAAAGTGGCCAGGAGGTCGAGGGAGGTGATCCAATCCCTCTGCTCGGCCCTAGTGTGGCCACATCTGGAATGCTGTGTCCAGTTCTGGGCTCCTCAGTACAAGAAAGACAAGGAGCTACTGGAGAGGGTCAGCAGAGGGGCACAAAGATGATGAGGGGTCTGGGGAGTCTGTTATGAAGAGAGACTGCGGGAGCTGGGCCTGTTTAGAGAATACTGAGAGGGGATCTCATCAACACCTATAAATACCTCAAAGGCAGGTGCCAAGATGGTGGTGCCCAGTGACAGGACAAGGAGCAGTGGCCATAAACTAGAACACAAAAGTTTCAGCTCAACATGAGGAAGAAGTTCCTTACATTGAGAGTGGCAGAGCTTTGGAACAGGCGGCCCAGGGAGGCTGTAGAGTGTTCCTCTCTGGAGACATTCCAAATCCACCTGGATGTGTTCCTGTGTAAGCTGCTCTAGGTGACCCTGCCTTGGCCAGGGGGTTGGACTGGGTGATCTCCAGAGGACCCTTCCAAGCCTAACAATTCTGTGATTTTGGGAGCAGGAGGTCTCTCCGGAGACGCAGGAGCAGGTTTTGCTGGTGGGGTTTTGCCAGGTCCCTTGGGGTCTGTTAGGCAGGCCTGGGGCTGAGATGAGGGCAGGACCCCTGAACAGGGGCCAGTCCTGGTACCCCCTCCCCCCCAGTAAGCCCCAGGAACACCTGGAGTCCCAAAGCACAAGTGGGGCTGTGGTGTCACGGCAAACTGCAGCCCGATAAGGGGAGGGGATATACTTCAAAAAGTTAGTTTGGGAAAATAATTCTGAAATAAGTGGTAAGCAGTGAATAAAAAAAAAAAAAAAGAATGATTGTTCTCCAGAAAAAGGTGCTTGGCTAGAGACAGGAGGGAAGCAAGAGATGCTGACTATGAAGATGATGGACAGTGAAGGCTGAACCCAATCCAGGGCAAGCTTGATTAGATGGAGAATTCAGTGTGTGGGAATTGAAAATACTTTCTTATTTTGAATACTTATAAATGTTTTTCAGTCTAAAAGCTTAACTGCTGTAAAAATATATAACCTGTTCAACATTTTCACAAATATGTTGTTGCACCAGATCTGCATGTAATTAAAATAAAAATCCCAGTTTTATTTGGGGAAAGGTTTCTCTGCAATTTGGATATGAAAAAATGTTCAATCAGTATAGTAGATTCTTACAGCTAAAGGACTGAGGGGTTTTTACCAGGACATTTTCTAAGAATTTCTAATACTGTATTCAGGCTTTGTTTTCACAATAGCATCTTCGTGACTTCCAGGTGCATTTTTGTCTCCATTATTTTGTGTCCTTTGTGAGCTTTCTAAGCTTCAAACTGTGTGTTTCTTATAGGCATTATAAAGGTGAGAAAATACAAAGTGTAGAAGCAGAGAGACATGGCATGAAGGTTAGCTTATGTAAACAATAAACAGTTGGTGGATTGCAGCCAGGGGCCTGGCATTGCTTGGCATCAAGAGAACATCTAAGACACAGGAAGGCAACAATTTTTTGGCCACACACACACACCACTGTCCCAGCCTTCAGCATAGCCTTCCACTCTGAAATGTTGTGTTTAATGGTAGCTCTTGATGAAATACTGCTTACTATGCAGCCTGTTAAATGTATAACAGGTCTAAGATCAATAAGTTTATCACTAACTTAGTTTATCAGATGTTGGTAAACTTGTCAAAGTCCAGAGAGCAGCAGTTGCACAAGAAATAACTGTCCCATCTCTGCTGTGAATTCTGAGTGTGGTTACACAGGAATGAGGGCTTAATGTGGAATGAAGAATTGGGATGTATGGGCTGCAATCCTGCTTCTGCTACAGACCTTTAGTATGCTTTTTGGTGACCTATTTTTACTGTATTTTTGTGTTTCCTTTACTGCATCCATTTGCCAGCACCTTGAGATAGCTAGGTAGATAGATACATAAAAAGACACATTATCTGTGTATGTGTATAGATACCTTATTAATGTTATTAATCTTTTAAAAGACACAGCAGAGGTACTGCTCTTGTATTAATCCACAATGATTTGTGTAAAGAAGATCTGATTAACAAAGAGCATGTTTCGTAACACCATCTCTCTGATGGACAATGTTGTTCAAAGGTCACAGTGTCTGTCCAGTTATGCATTTAGGTGAAACCTGAATGACTTTAGACACACATTCACATCTCTGCTGATTAATGAGTAGCTACCATTGCCCCAGTTATGAGGTGCATCTGCAGTTAAAGAATGATTGGGGTTTGTGGAGTTGAAGTTTCCCTTAGCTTCACGGGTGAGTTTGAATGCAGTAGAAGTGTACTCCTTGGCTGGTAAATTGTTCTTAGTCTCAGTGAATGCAGGATTCCATTGGTAAGCACACCAAGAGGAGGAAGTTGAGGAGCAGAGAAGGGGACCCAATAGAAGCTGTTGCAGATGTTGATCTGGCAGTGGTATCAGAAGGTTTCAACTTTTTCTTTCCCAAGCTGTTCATGGTGTAGGACTCTCCAAAGGTCTCTGTTGAGATAAACATTTCACTGTCATTTGCTTTGTGATAAGCAATACAAGACAATCTCTTTTACTGGAGAGCCCATACCTCTTGTTGCACAGTCGTCTGTGCTTCAAACAGAAACAGAAGTTTGTGCTCTAAGGGCCTCCCTCCACGGCAGGAGTGGTAGGAAAGAAAATTAAAGAAGGCTGTGTGTACATGCACACATTTCTATCAACAAGACTGTGTCAGCTTGAAAACTACTTTATTCACTGGTTTCTCTTCTTTGAATGGTTTAGTGTTATGATTTACTCAAATTTTGTTAGTTGATGATAGAAAAAATAATTCCCATGGATATATAAATAATTACCATAACTGACAAGTTACTGACTATTTTTTCCCCTGATGAAATTAAAGGAGAAAAGGAAAGAGGGGAACGATGGCATTGTTCAAACTGCCCAACCCTGATCATTTGACTGAGTCCCTAATTTAGGTTAGTCCACTGTGAGGTGAATCGATTAAGACGATCCAACTCAGTCAATCTCAGTTAAAAGATGTACTAAAAATATTCTCTGAATGTGTCCCTCTTTTTCCATTGACATTAAAGGGGAGCTAACCTATTTCAGGTCCTTCAGGGAGGTGCCTATCTATTTTGTGCAGCTTGAGAGACTTGAATGATCAAAACAATGCATTTTCTTGAGGAATGGGAAGAGTGATAAAAAATGGTGTTGATACACCATAAGCACTTCCAAAAGAATCTTTCTATAATTCCTTTGCAAAATATTTTTAATTATTGGCCGAAGAGAATTAAATTATGTCTCTTGTATAATATTTGCTAGGTAGTTTAAATCTTTGGTTTTGACTTTTAACCTCTTTGTGGTAGAGACATTAATAGTTGCCAACTCATCTTCAGCAAAAGCACACCTGACATGTTTATATAAATGTTTTGCGAAAAGCTTGAATTTTGCATTCTTCTGAATTAACCCAGCCAAGGAGTCACTGAGGTTATTTGGTGAGAGGAGAGTGATTGTTTTGGGGATGGAGTGATTAAGGTGTTTTGCTGACTGGCCAAATTCATGACTCTGCAGGAATACTGCCAGACACCAAGCGTGCAGGGTGTCACCTCACAGCTGTAGCTCAATATCATGGTGCCTGTTTAAGAAGAAAAATGTTAAATTTCTTTTGACTTTTCTTTTTTTTTTTTTCCTCTTCATTGCTCTGCAGCTGAGATGTAGTTGAAAGGTATTGCCGGCTTCTCAAATTTAGGAGGGAATATTTATCTGGGCAGGTGCAAAAAATGTTTTTATTTACTCTGCCTTCCCTCTGTGCTATCTGCTGTGTGGAATCTGTAGCTCAGTTTAGTGTTGTGTTGCTGCATTCATACCTTGTGCCTTTGCAAGAAACAGGGTTTATCTCCTCAAAGGCAGAGCTATGCACTTCCATAGATGGTGTAATCCCAGCTCTTCCAAAAGCATAAACAGATTGAATGTATGACTGCATGTACAGACTTGCATGTGTATAACCTCAGTCCACTTTGTTACATTATACAGTACTGTAGAAAATTTGAAATGTGCTTGCAGATTTGAAATGTTTTTGGGGGGAAACATGAAACCTCAAATGTCACTTGTGTTTTCAGCCAAGCTGTGCTGGTGGACCGGACAATGTACATTGCAGGGCAGATAGGGCTGGAACCTTCCACTGGGCAGCTTGTCTCTGGAGGGGCAAAGGAAGAAGCCAAGCAGGTAAGAAGTCTTCCAGCAATGAACTTGTAATGTAGTTGGCATGTGTCTAATTAAACACGGAACTGTGAGAAATTGAGGAGACTAGAAAGCGCATTTCACATCCTCCAGATGAGGGAAAAGCAGGAGGAAGTCATTCCACCTTAACAACCCTGTCGTTTTTCCACTTGAACAACTTGGAGGTCAGGATAGAAATCTGTTTCATGTAGGAAGGTAAGAAAGAATCAGTGTTTGAAGCAAAGGTTCATACCCCGATAAAGACCCTGGCTTGAGTCAGGGAGAGTTTTATTCCCCCAGCAGCAAAGAGGTGAAGTGAGATAATAGCATGAGATGGAGCTGCATCATGCATTTATATCTAATGAATGGATGGTTTAGTATTTATTAGATGCACCCTTTTATTAATTTTTATTTAGGTCAGTCTTTTTTTGACAGTTGAGGTTTTGCTGGTTGAACTTACAGTAAAACATGGATGAAGCCAAGTCATGAGTCATATTTACATACTTACATAAGTATAACCCAGCTGATAGCTAAAAGATTTGTTTCATTTTTCTTTAGGCTCTAAAAAACATGGGAGAAATCCTGAAAGCTGCAGGCTGTGACTATGGCAATGGTAAGAGCTTCTTTGAAAGTGGCAAACAGGTTGTTTTCACCTGAATTAAAATATAAAAAAATCAAGTGACCTTTTGAAAAAAAAAAAAAAAAACTATTTGCTGAACATTCAGTTGTTACCAGTAGCTGGAAGAAACAAAAGAAATGCTGAATTTAGGTTAAAAAGTAAAAGGAATAAATCTACATGCAAGTGTTTGCAATGATCATCAATGGAACCCTGCCTTTCCCCGAAAATTTCTGGCAGTGGTACTAATATTTTAATTCCAACTGATGAAGCTCAGGTACAGACATTTTAAGCACCCTAGGCTTTGCTCCAGGTAAAAGCACGTTTGTATATGTGGTGTTAATAATCTAGATATTTTCAGTGCTTTTCAGGTGAAGGACTCTAATGGTTGAGCCACACCAGGATTAATGCTGGGTTAGGCAGTCCTGGGTAAAAAATTCTGGCATAGATTGTATTTTCAGACCTTCTGTGAACTTTTTTTTTTGGCAGCAAGTTATTGCAAACAGTTGGCTTACAACAGCTATTTTAATTGATCTACTTATCAGGTCAGTGCCTCTTGGAAGAATTTGGGTTTTTTAGAGCTAGTCAGGAATGGCTTAATTCCTTAAAGTTTTATTACATACTAGGTGCTCAGATTTTTTAGGTGGTTCCCTAGATTGTAGCTCTGATGGTCAATATCTGTTTGCAAAACTCCAAATGTTTAAATACTTGGGAAAAATGTATGAAATAAAAGCAAGAAATGCACTAAAGTTTTTCAAGTTTTGGATGCAAGTCAGAGGTCTAAAATAACTGCACTTATATAATTTCTAGTTGTGAAGACTACAGTTTTGATGGCAGACATGAAGGACTACAATGATATTAATGATGTTTACAAACAATGTAAGTGGATATTTTGCTTGTGTTTTACCATTATGGCTTGGGGAACAAATTATGTTCATGGTAGTCAAAGTATTTTAACTACTCAGATGTTGTAGCTCTATATTCTTTGAAATTCCAGTAGAAATTTTAAAAAAATTTCATTTTCAAGTATCAGATCAAGTACAGCCTAATTTCATGTAGATTTGTGTTCTACCATCCCCCTAACTCACTGTCCTGTGAAGATCAACTCCTGCAATCCCTACAAGTTGATCTTCCATGTCACTTTTTCTTGCTTGATCCTGTGTTGTCCCTGATACAGTTCTACTGTAGGCAGCCTTCAAATGCTGAATTTCAGATTTTGTATCTCCATTACTTTAAAGTTTGTATCTTTGAACAGTTTGAGGGTTATTGTTATGGGACAGGGCTCATTTTTAATACAAGGATGAGCCATGCTGCTCCACTTGAAGCAAAAAGAGAACAGTGGTTGGTCAACAAGACTGAATGTAGACTGAAATCGGTGATTCCAATGAGCCATGTTGTGCAGAATAATTTGGGAGAATTTGCACAAGCTCCTTATTTATATAGCTTTGGCTTTTAATTAGAAAGCAACATTTGGTCTTGAATGAAGTCTCATTGATGAGCAAGCAACACAGTCTCCTGCTTGTCAAAATGTACTGGAGGATGTGCGTGCTTAAGGAGGGTAAAACCAGACCAGCTGCGTGCTTAGTTACTTGTTGCCTCCAGCCTGCAGTTTGAGCAAACATTTATTGCTGTTCTTTGACTGTGAGTTATCTCACTGCAGGACCCCAAAATTGCCATTATTAACAGTTTTGTGGTAACTGTCACTAGTAAAACTTGCACTTCATTATGCAAATTCCTTGGAAGTGTTCAGAGTCAGGTTGGACAGGGTTTTGAGCAACCTGATCTAGTGAAAGATGTTCTTGGCTGTGGCACGGTGGTGAATTGGACTATGTGATCTTTAAAGGTTCTTCCAACCTGAACTATTCTAATATTCTATAAATTCAGCTGTTATAGCTTTACGAGTACCGTTCCCCATGCCTCACTCCTGTTCTAATATCTGTGATTGCCAGGTCTAAATGGGCACAGAGGAATAAGTCAAGGGCCTATTTTTCCTCTGTTTTCCTTTGATATGAGTAAGGTTGGACTCCTGTTGACTTTATGTGAGTCTGGGATCTTTGCTTATGACTCTTTTGGCAGGAGCCTGTTTATCTCTCGTGCTCCTTCTGTGAAAGAGCCATCTCCCACTCCCTGGTGTTTGAAACTGGATGATCACCATTGTGATTTAATCTTCCTTTTTCAGCCAAGTTGGTGTTAAGGCCCTGCAGTGTCAGCAGAGTGCAAGTTATCCCTGGCCACTAGATCACAACTGCAGATGAGTGGTGGTTTGCTGAGATTTACAGCAGTCAGTCACCTAAACAAAACAACAAGGGGGAAACGATAGCTGGCATAGGAATCTTGTAGCCTTGAACCTGAAATTGTCCCAATGATTTCATTTTATACAGATTCCTTTGAACTGTGTTTTATCAAGCAAAGTTTAGTGATTGCCAGATGTTTCTGTTTAAATTACAGTTTTCAAGGCAAACTTCCCAGCCAGAGCAGCCTATCAAGTTGCTGCTTTGCCCAGAGTAAGTGTCACTTTTCTGTCTACAAAAAACTCCAAAATTTTCTGAAATACCTTACTACTGAAGTATTCTGACAGCTTTTCTTATTCTGAAATAGCTTTGATTGCAATTATTTTAGTGAAGACTCTTAATTAGTTTTTTTCTAAGTATACTAGTGTTATTCCCACACATATCAGAGATCTGAATATGAGATACACATTTCTTTATGGTGAAAGATGGATACAACATTAGAAATAAGGGGTTATGATATTTGAGTAAGCATAAATTGAATTTACAGTATTACTGAACATTGCTAAATCAGTAATACAACTGTCAGAAATATAATCACTCTCAAATGTCACTCTTTTCTTACTAAGTTGTGTTGTTCATCCAATTGCTTCATAAAATAGATACATTGAATTTCTAATATATTTCTTCACTGTTTTGTCACAGGGGGCCAGAGTTGAGATTGAAGCTATTGCCATTCAGGGACCTCTCCAAGATGCTTCAGCATGACTATAAGTAGAGACTGGATATCTTACAATAGCAGTTTTAGGTTTAGTTAATACTTCTCCCTTATATCCAATTCCTACAGCTGACTAACAGCAGTTACATACAGTCAAAATCAGTAAACTTACTGAGGAAAGGTGCTTTCTTCAGGACTTCCAGTGAGTTCTCTGCTGGCAAGCCCTGAAAAGTGCCTGAGTCCTGCTAAAATCAGCTGAGCCAGATTGCAGGACAGGACCTGCCCTTTGTGGAGGTGACTGGATATTCAGGTATTAAGGTACATACCTGGGTGAATGTATCACAGTTATACTATGGGTGATCCGGACGTGGAAAACTATACTGATTTGTAATAGTAGTATTTTAGTAACAATTTAAAGTCAGCAAAAATGACAAAAATGAGAAAACAGAATATTTGAACTGCTTAGAATACATCTTCATTTCTGAGAAATTTTACTGTATTTGCTTGTGAATTTTCTTAACCTCTTTCTTTGCATAATAGATTACTGTTGGGACTCAGATTTTTTCATATGTAAGCAATTACTTAGGAAAGTTAATTTCAGAAAGAAAAAAATTATGCTTTTCTGATGTAAAGTGGTACCTTTATAAATCAGGTGAAAATTATTATCTACTTGTAACCTTTTTCATAATCTTTTCCTAGCAATTCAACTTTGACTATGTTTTGATTAAAAAAACTCAAAAATTAAAAAATGTTTAATGAGAATAAAATATAATTGCAACTGCAAAAATGTGCTTGTCTATTCTGGGAACACACTTTTTCTGATTATCCTTTGATAGTCCATTAAAGAAATGTCTCCAACTTGCTTATTCTGTAAGAAATAATTTGAACCAAAAAAATAGGCTTATTACCTACCTCCTAATAGCTAAGGATTAAATTCTCCAGGACAGGAAGTTTTCAGCTATCATGTCATTGCAGTTCTTGGCATTTTTTTCTCTGCCATTAAGGTCAGAAGCATTGGTTTGCTGGGGTGATTAAGCAATATTGAGAAATGCAACTGGTGATGCTAGCAACTTATCCCATCCTTCTGTATTGATCTTCTATCAAGTAGAAATAGGTACTGTGAGAACAGTCAGCCCTACTAACCCATCCTAGATTTGATGTGAAACAGCCATTTCTGCTTTTCACTGAGCTTATAAATTGTAACATTATAGAAAAAAGATTCATAATGAGGTTGTCACAGCAAATATATGCAGATGTATGGAATTTTTTTTATAGTATTGTCTTGCTTTCTTTGGGAGATAAGTATTTTTATTAGAAGGAAGATAATGCTTTTGGTATTTCAAACAGCAAACTTCCAAACAGCCTTTTGAAAAATGCCTGACTTTTCTCTAAACAAATTTATTGAAATATATTCCTATACATAAACTTTTAGTAATTTTGGCTTCTACTCTTTTTCTGTCTCCTTGACTGTACTAGAGCATCTTATGCTCTATAGCTTTTGACTCCAGAAGCAATCCCACCTAAGAAAAAACATGACTTGTTAGGAAGGAGCTGGTACTAATATGGCTATGACTTTCTAGCAACCACAAAGCAGCTGTTCCTTCATTTTGTCAATTAATAATAGTTAAAAATAAAGTAATTGAATGGAGTTACATTTAAACTTTTAAATGGAGTTTAATTCCTAATTTATATTTAGGTTTCTCTGTTACAGCTTTGTTCAGGTGTAATTACTTGGTTGGGATTTATTTCACTGATTTGTAGCAGATGTAGTTCAAGTTCACTCTAAATCATCTGATTTCAAGAGTCTTGAACACTTGGCTCAGTGTTTATAAAAGTACCACTTGGCTCTGTGGTTATAAAAGGCTCAGTTCAGCCTTTTATAACCACAGTGGTTATCCCTTCTTACTGCTCACGTTCTTCCCCACTGCCTTCCTTACCTGTGTGTGGCCCGCAGCCTCTCTGCCCACCTCGAACCCAACACTAAGAGGTAGTTTTGATACTTTTTTGGCATGCTGACTTGTGCATTGGCCGGTAATAAGTCCATTACAGCGCTCCTTGTGAGACCTCGATGGTAGGAGAGTGAATACACCATTGCTTTCCACAGTAAGGGACAGTCTGAGACTGAAATGTAAATTAAACACCTGGAAAAAGTTCCCTGCTGGATGCAGCTAACAAGGCAGAACACACTGCTTCCATTAAGCATTTTTATCAGTAAGTAGGTGCCATTCTGCAAAAACTCAGAAGTGAAATTTACTTTTAGCTTTATGATTCTTCAGGTGAAGACAGTTGTAGTTTTTAGGCTACATATTTAAATCGAAGCCATTCAAGACATTTTCTTGATATGTATTCTGGTAAAGGAAGTCTAAAATAACTGAAATAAACATTCTTATTTACAGCTATAACAGTAGTTTTCAAAAGAAAAATCAGCCTTCCACAGAGAAGTGTAAAACATTTATTTTATTTAAGCAGAGTTATATTATTTGATTCTATTCTTTAAAACAAAAAGGCTAACACCCATGATTCTCCCATATGAAAAGCCTATCTCTTAGGTCTTAATTTGCAAACTTCTTAGTACATGGACATTTAATAAATCCAGTTTTAAATAGAGGTAAGTTAAATACGGCTTTTATTTTTTCCTTTGCTAGACTGAGCTGCATAGAAAATACAAAGTTGCAATTCAGCTTGTGGCATCCTAATGTCACCATTTAAAAATTGTTTCTATCACATGTAACTAAAAAACCACAGCAAAACAAGTCTTGTATTTCTGTGAAAATAAAGCAATGTATAAAATCTTGTAATGTGTATGTTCTATCAGGTGTTTCTCTTAGTAAGATTCTTTCTTCTTAAAATTATATTCTCTAGAGATTAAACAATGCAAAAAATAAATTTCAGTACCTAGTTTTAATAAAACTGTGTTCTCTTAAAGCACATAAACTGCCCCAATCTTCTTCTACTAGCACTTGCTCTTGCTGCTGTGTTTCCCTAAAAGCAGTTCCTCATTGACTTAAAGAGCCAACCTCAGCCAGCCAGATGGGCAGGGATCTTCTGAGATCCTACAGCGTGCATATGTGTCTGCACAGAGCTGACAGGGTGCAAAGTTAACCTCTTCTCAGGGTGTGTTTATTGGTAATTAGAAAAAAATTTCTACCAGAACTTTCTTGTTACCTTTGAAATTAAGTTGGTACTTTCAAGTGTACTGCCCAGCACTCCCTGCAGTGAGGAATGGTTACTTCTACCTTGGATGAAGTTGAGGGCTGAAGATTGTTTAGCTTTTGATAAAATACAAGGCACTCATCAAAAATGCTTGACTGTATTTAAACAAAACAAACAAAAAAAGATTATGTTGCTAAAGTTCTGGAGCTGTATCCTGTAAACACAAATATGGAGCATATCCTTTTCCCAGCCTTTAACACGCAAAAGCTCTTTGACAGACCAATTTCTGCTCCTTGCAACCTCTGTAGTCCCAGGATTGCAGAGACAAATAACTGCAGGCACTGGCTCTTTATCCATAGTACATGCTTTGGGAGCTCCTGGACCATGAATACTAGATCTCAATGAAATTTGCATGGTAAGGACATCTTATTTCTCAGGGCTGGGGTGTGCAGGATATTTCCAGTAGGTACATTGTGATAATTTAGGTGATTTAACTTTTTGTGTTTAACATAGGATCAAGCATATTTCCTCTTTAGGAAAGGAAAAAGAGATTTCACCTGTTGTGATTATAGAATATATAAGGATGAAGATAATTGAGAAAGACTGCTACTGTTGAGTCACTGACTGGTTTATATTCCTCTTGTTTTCATCTGCATTGCTTAATGACCTGAAGAAGCTGGATGGTGAGGAAGACCATACATAGTCACCTGTCTTCCTTGTTACAACAGTGGTAGAAAGAGTGACTCTGAGGTGAGCAGGTCATTTTGACTTCGTTGTATCTTCACATTTTATTTCCAAGTGCAGTCTCCTCTGTTGCTATGAGTACTACTGATGTCTGTTACGCTGCTCTTGTTGGTTTATGCTTAAAAATAGTTTAATGCTTGCCAGACTGCAATTCATGACCTTGGCAGTAGTCAACCTGTCCCTTCCGATTTAATCTCCTGTGTTTTGGAGTGGGGCTATGCTGGTACATGTGCTGGTGGCTGAACTGAATTCCAACTGAATTCCCAGCTCACAAGAGGAAATCAGCCATGAGATGCTTGGGGCATCCTGGAACGTGGCTGTACACCCAGCCCAGTCCTGTGTCACTGTGGGATGTTCTCATTCTGCTCAGCACCTGTTCTCCCACTGCCCAGCTCACAGAAGTGCATGGTGTTGTTTTTCATGGCTTCTTTTCACTGAATGGTTTGAGTATGTGGATAAAATGTTTGAATTTTTAATGCTCACTTTAATGTCAATAGATTTTTTAATAGAACTAGCAGCTTGTTTTAGCTTCTCTATTACCGAAGACTAGAAAAACTAAAAAATAAATTAAAAGTGACATCCACCNTCACTAATTCTGTATCTTCTTCGTGATGAACTACATGGGTATTTCCTTTAAAGAAAAAAAAAAAAAAAAAAAAGTTTATGGTGTTGCCTACAGGAAGTTGACATTAAATGAAGCTGACAAGTTCATAAGAATGCTTCTAAGCAGAAAACCTTAGATTTAGTGATACAGCCAAGAACTATCAGCTTACACAAAAGGTTAATAGGCCAAGGATATCAACTAGATTATTTAATACAAACCAGAGTCAGCTGGAGTCAGACATGTACATGCAGTATGAAATTATCTGTTAGAGGGGATTTGTACAATTTGCTGGTGACAGTTAGGATTTTTGTTAAGTCCTTTTGTACAATAAAGCTAATAAAAGAGCAATATTGTGCTTGCCATTCTTAGGTAACTGACCTTTTCTCCATGTCCCACATCCTTATGCCAGAGCATCTTCTAAACACAGTCCCCAGCAATAAATTATATAGAGTCCCTTTGCACAGGACATAGCCTCAAGCTGTGCCAACAGAGGTTCAGGTTGAATTTCAGGAGGAATTTCTTCACAGAAAGGGTTGTTAAACATTGGAATGGACTGCCCAGGGAGGTGGTGGAGTCACCACCCCTGGATCAGAAATGACTGGACGTGGCACTTACTGCCATGGTCTAGTTGACAGGGTGGTGTTCAGTCAACATTTGGACTCAAGTGTCTTAGAGGTGTTTTCCAACCTAATTGATTCTGTCATCCTGCGACATTCACCATCAGAACAAATTTCTACTCTTTATCTGACCCAAAACTCAAATCATATCTAGGGCCTGTTTACACAGGAAATTTGTTTGAAAGTATTGCCATTCAGCTTCATCTCCAAAATGATAATTTAGCATTTTGGAAAATAACCCAAACAGTCCCTGATACCGTATTTCTCCAGAAGGACAGCACTACAGAGAAACAGAATAGATAACCTCTTCTCTGGGAACAGGCTTATATTTGTCTCTTAGGTTTGTATTTCCTTTCTTAGAAATCTGTTTTAGAAGCCACAAATGCGTACGAGGAGAGCTACGTAGCTAAAGACAGGTTATTATTGACCATGAATGTTACCAGCTGTGAGGTTATCTTCTAGGATTTGTACAATTAAAACATCCCACTCAGTTAAAAATACTCTCTTCTCCCTGCTTCTGCAGAAGTCATCACATATATTGTACTACAATCCCTTCAATAAATTTGTGTTTAAAAATGGGGAGTGAGCAGCACACAGCTGGGTCCTGGACACTGCACTCTGTTATCTTCTAATTTTTTGGAAAACTTACCTCTGCATTTAGTTACAGTCTGGTAAATGGGCACTTTCCCCATCCTCTATGTGCTGTACACTTTAGCAGCTGCATACATGGGGAGTTCAGGCACTCAGCAGAACTGCCCACATACAATCATTTAAAGAGAAGAAAGCTACACTCTGTTCTTTATCTTATATAATGTTGGTTGAAGGTTTCAATGATTTGAAATCAGTTATCTGAACCTGGGAAAAACTCCTAATTGAAAAAGGAATTATTATATTGATTGTTGAAAAATGATCCTGCTATGTATAGAAGGCACTCTGTGGCAGGGAGATGAAAGTTAAGGTATTTCAAACACTTGAAGTCTTGGCAGCTTAACTTAAAAAAATCTGTATTATATAAAACTTTTTCTGATGCCTCTATTCACATGTAGCTTGTAGTTCAATCCATAAAAGCCTTTCTATTTTCCCAACCCAATAAAATTTAAAAATATTCATGTGAACAGAAGAGCAGGCCCAAGAAGAGGATGTTCACTGAGACATAACTTCTATTCCTTGTTATTAGCTGTCTCTGAAACACATGGAAAAAAATTGATTTAGCAATTAATTGAAGATATAACTTGATATTCACTAAATCTTACAGGAACTCAAAGTGAAAGTTCCCTGGAAGTATCACAGGATGAGGGGGATATCTGCTCTCCTCCCACATCTGTAAGAATGTTCTGTGTGGACCTAAAAGCAACCACTGGTTCTGCTTCCTCTTCCCCCATCCTGTTCCTATACAGTCTTGGTGTTACAGACATTAGCATCACCTCCATGTGTCACTGCAACAGACTGGAGCTCCTCCTCACCCTGCTGCCTTTTCTCTTAACAACTTTTGAAATCACTGCATCATTCCAGTCAGATTTGACATAGAGGCAGGCATTTCATGGACAGTAAATCCTAAATAAGGACAAGAGACAAAGGGCATAAATTGAAGTACAGGGTACTACCTTTAAATACAAGATTTTTTTTTTTCTGCAAGGACAGTTAAATTAGGGGAATAGGCTGCCCACAATTGATGGAGTCTCCATCCCTGGGGATTCAAAACTTGGCAGGACAACCTGTTCCTGCTTTGAGCAGGAATAGACAAACTCCAGAGGTATTTTTCTACCTCAGCTATTCCAAGACAAAGTATGGCTGAGGAACTGTACCCAGCCCCTGAAGCTGCTGTTGGCCATCAGCAGCTGGGAAGTTCTGGGGCTCACTTGATAGCTAAAAAATAGACCCCAAGGGGATGATTGGCTGAAATCAAATGTCAGGCCATCCCAGCTCAAAGCACTTCTTCCCCAGGTAGAAGACTCTGCAAGGTTAGGGAACTGAGAATATGGGACTTCCTCACACTGAATTGTGGTGTTTCACGAGGATGGGTAGGGAACACGGGAGAGGTGGGGAATTTGCATGGGAATGAAGGTGACCAGCAAAAGATATCCAACTGCAGTGATTCTCTGTGACTAAGAAGATCGTTAATACAACATGAAAAAAGCCAACTCCCTTTAATGGTTTCAAATTCAACACACTTAGCATGTCACTGACCTTGTTCTTAGGTGGACATCAGCTGCCTTTAGAGCCCTATTTTTATTTTTTTTAACTAGGATCAACTTGTATCCTCTTAGTCATACCCTATTAGAGAAAAAGCTCTGAATGTTTTTGATGTCTCTCAAAGTAAGAATTTTTCCATTCCCTTAAGCAGTCTTGCTTTCCTGCCCAGAATCGTGCTTTATTTCTTCAATATCCTTTCAAGATGGAAGAATTGCTCCCTTACACAACAGAATCTCAGGTTTAAATGGCCACTATTCCGTTCTTAGCATTGTTTGCTTCTCTTGCCTGCAGCTGTTCTCTGACCTGTGTCAGTGCACTCCCATCATCTGAAATGCATTACAGACATAGAAGCAGGGTTGCTCTTTCTGCTCCCTTACAAAACTTTTGGGGAGAATATTGTCAAAGCAGGCAAATACAGGAAGAATTTCAATAAAGCTGTAATCATCACTGGGTGAAATTTCTGGAAATGTTCAAGGCCAGGTTGGATGGTGCCCTGAGCAACCTGATCTAATGGGTGTCATCCCTGCCCATGACAGAAGGGTTGAAACTAGGTGATCTTTAAGGTCTGTTCCAACCTAAGCCTTTCTATGATTCTCCTACCTTTCAGGAGCAGGAAGATGTTCTTTGAGGTTTCCTAGAACCAAGTTAAGTGCTTTGCTGAATTCACAGCAAAGAGAGATGATTCTTTGCAAAAGCATAGGAGATTTTTAAAAAGACATAATTTTAAGACATTAAAAACAAGTTGATTGATTAAACTTGTTTTGACTTCATAGGCAAAGCTATCTGGCATAAATGTAAAGATCTTGCAAAAGAACAGTTGCCAAATGCCAACAAACTGCTTTTCTTCACAGACTATCTTAAAATGTAAAAATCTTTATAAAGATGAGCAACTGTCAAACATGAAAATTAAAGGGAGGTGAGCATTTTTTTTATCATTGCTGATCTAATTTTACTTGGGTAATCACAAGGTCAAAAAGGCACATAAGCCTTGACTGAACTGCTTGACCTCCACCCTACTTGTCTTTCAGACAGCAGTGATAAGCTGAAAACCATTTCCCTAAGTCCTCTAGAAGCAGAAGCAGCAGTGCAACATGCTGGCAGCCCTAAGGCTGTGACACGTACTAGCATTGGGAAGGAACCAAAGACTACTCATCCCAGGTGCAAGAGGTTCCTTTGGAAGTCATGAAAGGCACTGGTGTAAGGTATCTACCACCCTTTCTACTGAAGCTGTTCTCTTCTGAATTACAGAAATACTGACTTGCCCAGAGAGATTTCAAGCATGACTAAGTACACCAGTGATTAGGAGGGAGGGAAGAGGGAAAAAGTGGTTCCAGCTATTGCAATAATATTCGCTGAGGGAAAGGAGGAGTTGTCTGCATTGCCTGCTCATCCTTTTCCATATTCCAGCAATACCATAGGGTAATCTGTGGTGGTGGAATCACCATCCCTGGAATTGTTCAAAAAATGTGTGGATGTGGCACTTAGGGACAGGATTTAGTGATGGACCTGGCAGCGCTGGGTTAACAGTTGGACTCAATGATCTTAGAGGTCTTTTCCAACCTAAATGATTCTATGATTGTAATTCTGCCTTCTGGGGCATGTGAACACCTTACATGATAGACTCCAGTGTGAGGTTCTTAGTGAATGTGGAGGAAGAAGAAGAAATAACTTTTGTAGAAAGACTGTGGTGACAGAATTTTTATCATAATTTCAAAGTCTGCCAGCGGGATGATCTTATCCCCTTGAATTTTTCTCTTCACTGATATGACAGTTTTCCAGAGGGACTTTATTTGGCCTGTAACTTTTCCTTCCCACCATGTGACTGAATATGCTGTGCAATGTGCTTTCACCACAGCACCATACTGCTGATTTCAGCTAATAAGGAGAACAAGGGGATCTAAAATGACTGGCATAGAATGGAAATCACAAAGCAGCATTAAGGCTTAGCTTACAAAAACAAGCCTGCAAATAATAATGAGCAGAGCATGATTTTAACAAAGGTTTTTATTTTCTGACTGCATGTTACAGTCTATCATTCTTCTCAAAGAGGGAAAAGTTATCACTCGTAAGGCTCGTGTATTATATAAAGATGACCCATGTAAAAAGCATGACTTCCCATTGGTTGCTTCCAAAATTGTCTTTTAATGTAAAGTGTTTTTTACTCTCTTGTGGAAAAATGCAGAAAACAGCTGTATGCCAACTGGGGAATAACAAGATATGCTCATTAAGGATAGCATAGCCTTTTCTCTCTCTTAAACAATAACCCATGTGATCCTTCCCTCCTCTGTCAACATACCTATCTCTGTCGCTGCTGCACTATCCACAGCTTCTCCTGTTTCTTCTTCTTTTGTTTCAGGCCCTTCACTTACTGTCTCACTGAGCAGCTCAGTTTCCACCTGTTCTCCCGTCTCACCTGGGAACGGTAACCACAGAGATCAAATTAGGATCCACTAAGAAAAAGCACCAAGTACCCCACCCCCTTTCTGTAAACCTGATTTTGCTTTGTAAGCTCTCCAATGCCCCTTACCAAGGTACCCCCTGAAAGAAAGCACAGAGAATAAACAGGATGATCCCAAACACTTTTCATCATCCAGCTATATGATTGCCTCATGCTCATGAAGTTCTCCTAATGCTTTCACAAAATCTCCTTGATGCTGTATCCAAAGGAAATCATGAGTACTATTTCTGTTCAAATTATTTTTCCTGGATTTTATTTCATATATGTGCAGTTTTATTTGCTATTGGAACAAAACAGAAATAGAAAACATGGTAACATGCAAGTCTGGCTGAAACCCTGCTTTCCCAGGGAAGCTGCTGCCTAACTCATTTCCTCCCATAGCTACAGAAGCATAAAGAAAAGCAAAACAAATGCTAAGTATCATATGTACCATAGCATAAAAATAGAAAATCCCTTCTTCATCAGATGCCTCTGGAAAGAGAATGCACATAATTTAAGGTATTACTTCTACCTTGGAAGTAATAGGAGCAAAACTCTTTTCTCCAAAAGCTTCATTCACTTGCTTTGCACACATCACTTGGTGCTTAAAGCCCCATAACTCATCTTCAGCCAGCCAGACAACTGCAAACATGTTTCCACTGACAAGAGGTGACAGCACAAGGTCCAGGGTGTGCTCCTCTGCCTCCAGCACTGCCCCGAGGCTTAGAAATGGTGAATAATGAAATTGGACTTTGCACCTGGGCCGGATGTGTGTTTAACAGGTGAGCAACCTGTCATTTACTGCTCACCTAAAAAGAGGCTTTATTCCAAAGGATAGATGCCCATTTTATGTAGAGGACAAAATTCTTTCATGAAGAGACACAGGAGAGGACAAAGCAATCCAACGACCATGCTCAGCTACTGGGATGCAGAGAATGTGATTCATATAGTCAGTTCAGAGACATGCAGCACAAAGCCTCAGGATTAGTGGCAGTGTGTGTAACTGGCTCTGGACTTCACACAGATCAGTCCTTCTGCACCTCCCATGTCTCCCTGCAGAGAAATACTCCTCATGTGCTTCACCTGCTTATTCCCTGAAGAAGTGCTACCCCAGGATGTATCTGATTCCTTACCGAGCTACTTTGTACTCTTTAGGAGAAATTTGATTCCTCCTGTGAAGTGTTCATCTTCTGCCTGTGCAGTCCATGTCCTCTAGGACTAACCCAAAGAAGAGCATAACCTGCAATTTCCAGGAAGGAGCGCACCTCCTGCTAAAGGTCCTCCACAGCACATGGAAATACCTGTCACCTCAGACACACTGCTTCCTCACACAGCCTCTCTCCCCAGCCAGCCATCTCCAAGCATCTGTGCAAAGACAGCCCTGTGTCTCTCCACTACTATTTCTATTCTGCTTGTCTTCTAGCCAAGCTTCTAGGACAGACTGGACATGCCAAGTTTGCATCAAAGAGATGATTTTTCTTCTACATCCAAACAGGCACCCTCCAACTTTATATGTGCAAGGACAGTTGCTTTATAATTAATACATGTAACTCAGTAATCGAGTCTTTGGGCTGTGCTAATATTAAGGAATGTGTCTGAGCTACCCAGAGACAAATGTTTTAAATGAGGGATATGGTGAGACATTTTACCTGCTAAGAACAAAAAGGACATGAAATGAAATAGCAGAGGTGGAAATGCTGATTAAATTTATTACAGCTTGGACTTGTAAATCCGAGGCTTCCCCAGCCACAGTCTTCTACGCCTCACATTGTACAGACTCCCTGGACCAAATTCTGACTCCAGAAGCTCATTTGAGGCTCTTGGTAAAGCCAAAAGGACCCACGCAGAAGTCTCTGGAGGCAAATTTTGGTCTCCTGGATTTATGAAAGCACAAATATTACCCTCAATGAGGTGGTCCTCTTCAGTAATATGTACTTTCTTGACGACTTCCACTACAGAGCTGTCGCTGCCCTCTACCAGCCCACTGTCCTCTGCTGGTCCTGGTGATGGTGCCTCAGCATCTTCTCCTGGTGCTGGCGGTGAAGGCCCCCTGCTCTCCTCTCGCCACACAGAGGGCAGCTCAGAGCTCTCCGCCTCTCCTGCAGGCAGGGGCTCGGTGCCCTCTGGCTCCTCCCTTTTGCTGACCGACTCTGTCTTCCCCTCCACGTCCAGGATCGTGGCTGAAGCCTCCTCTCCCGGCAGCTGCTCGCCTGGGTTGGTCTCCTCAGAGGCAAGGCTCACACGCTCTGCTGGGTCCAGCTGTGTTTGGTCAGCTGCAGTTTCGTGGTCATCTGCAGTCAGGATGTTTGCACCTGATGATGCTTTCAGTTACAATACAGCAAGGAAAGGAAAAAGAGAATTACAGATAATTGGTGAATGGGCACATAAACTGGATGACAACTAAACCCACAGTGAACCACACAGGCACTACCTGTCAAAGAGCACCCTCCTGACTACAGATAATATTCCCTCGCACATCAGCTGCACATATCCACACACATCCAGTAGAGGACGCTGATGCTCTTACATTAAAAATAAGTTTTCATTTGAAACATGTAATATATTCTTATATGAAGAGAGCAGGCTTGTTTTCTAGTCAACGTTCTATTACATTTTCCCTTATGAATCTGCAGTGTGCAGGTGGTTTGCTGGTGATGGGACACTGCAAGGAAGTACATTTTCCTGCCCCAAACCAAGCATAGGATCAACATGGGGAGTGTGAGGGAGCTGCTGTCCTGGGCTGCATGTGAGAAGTTCTGATGGTACCTCCAGGTGGGCTGAATGAAAACCCTGAGAACCCAGAGGATGAGCAGTGCCCACTACTTAAAACAAAAACCACTTTGTCTTTTTCAGTACTAAACTACCATTCATAGTATGATTAGTCTAATAAAAAATTCAACAACAGGAAGCCTAAACAAATTAAAACTTCCTCTTCTTACATCTTTCATCAACTTATTGGCTAGTAAAGCAATAGGTTTTGGCAGAAAAAAAATTATGAATAAAGAGCTGACAAAATTACTTTGGCAGGTATTTAAGGATAAAAGCTGAAGACTCAAAATGAGCTATACCTACCTATCAGACTGACTAACAAACTGAATTTAATGAAATTCAGTTTGACAGGATCTTGTACTTAACCTTTTCCTAAAGAATGTCAGGATGAAAACCCTGGTAATTTAAGCATGAAATCTGTTTATATAATAATTACAAAACTGGGAAAACTGTATTTTCTGAGAAAATTATGATTGCAGCGTCAAAGCCAGTAAGCAGAACCATATGACTCTGTTCATAGAGAACACATCTATATATGTTCATACAGACATAGATGAACTGGAAAAAAGAGTAGTAAACCCTGCTTTTAAAATATCTGCTTGAATACTGCTGCCCTTAAAGTAAGTTTAGAATTCTTTTCAGACATTCAAACAAAACAACTCCCCAGCAAGTGTCACCTAGTCAGCATCTGCCTACAGACCCAGGGACGGATGGGTAAACCAGAAGAAGAGCAAGAATTGAGAATCTGGACTGTCGAGACAGACAGAAGGCAGCTTTGACTTCGAGACAGATAAAATCTCATTTGTCCCAGGAGCTGTCAAACCGTCCAAGTTTCAGCCAACCCCTCCAAATCCACAGTGGTATGGCAATTTATAATGCAACTCAAACAACAGGAGGTAAACTCAGCTACACGTCTCAGAGCAAGACCCTGCCTCTGATAGCTGCCGAGGGGCAGGGGAAAGGGCAGAGGGCCCCATCCCACAGGGCAGAGCATCAATCCGTCAGTGCAATTCCTCTGTCAACCTGTTCAAGCCCCTTTTCAATCCGTTTACACTCAGTCTCCACTATGATCAGTGGCAACAGGGTTGCAGCCCACTTACACCCCCTGTAAAACACATCTTGGCTGGTTTCAAGCCTGCTGCTAGTCATTTCATTAAGTTGCAGTTCTTGCATTACGAGAAACAGCAAATATACTTCCCTGATTGCTTTCTCTAGATCTCTATCACACCTTGTCTTCCAAGCACCCCTTTTCCTAAAATGAAGCTCAAGGTGAAACAGATACCAATTAGAATAACAATGAGTAAATCTTATACTTAAGCTATTCTAGGCAGTGATTAAAAAAGCAATGTATGCTCAGAGACCAGACTTTCAATCTTTTCACATTTTTTATTTTTCATCCCTTCAGACATTTTTCATGCCTTCACCTTGCTTGGTGGCAGATGGACAGGGAGAATTTAAAACCTCCACACAGAAACAAATGAGCCATGAAAATTAGCATGTTATACAGAGTTTTAATTCATGTTAGCAGTAAAAGAAACAATTAAAGTTATTATTACTAGAAATCTCCTGCAGCTCCTATAAACATCAGCCTTGTAATTTCCAGCTAGCCCCTTCTTCATCAAAATGTTTTATATAAATTGGATTATTAAATACTGCCATGCAACACAATATCTGCACTGCTGGAAACCCTGGAAGCATTCCTCTGCTCTTATCTGAAATGCAAAGAATTCCCTAATATGGAAAAAAATTAATCCACTCAGTAATCTGTTCAATACCTTTATCCTCAAGAAAAATGAACATCATGTGGCAGTCAGCATTCCAAGGATTCCTTCTAGTTTTGTTTTATTTTTAAATTTAATTTCTTTTCTCTGCTGTAGATTGTTTCAGATGGAGAAACAAAGAAAAATACAGTGAATGTAAGTAGACCATGGCTACAGTATTTTTCCTTTGACTTCTTTCTTTCCTTTTGGGAAAACCTCAAAGTTTTGTGAGTTACACATCAACATGATGTGTAACTCACAAAATGAAATACATTTTCCTCTATTAACTTATTTAGAGAAGTTTTGGGGTTTTTTCCAAATTATCTTTTCTTATTAAAGAAAATTAGAAAATTGTTAACATATCTGGTTAATAATTGCCAAATTAATGTAGATCTTTCAGCTATAATTACAAACTGCACTTCATCCTTTCCATGACACTAGTGTATGTATTTAGTACATTTCATAATCTATCCTGCCATGAACATGCTTTTATACAGAATGTTTAAAATACTCAGAACAAATTACTTCTGCTGTTTCCTTGAGCCCTTCAGTGTTTCTGTGCAGGTATCTTCAGTGGAGGATGGAAAGGCAGAGGAATTGGTACATTGACCAGGTGAAGGAGGCAGCAGGTACAGCACAAAGAGGTTTCTGCTGATAGTTTCAACAGAGCTCCTCGGTTTGCAGCTGTGTGGTGGCTCTGTAGTGGCACAGACCATGCTCAGCCCATACAACCTGCTCTCCTCTCTGCAGTTGCAAGCCACAGCATCACAAGACAACACAGAATATAAACCCGTACAAAACCTATGGATGTTGCAGGCAGAGTAAAAACAACAGATCATAACTCAAGAATATAGGAAAGAAAAGCAGTAAAATGAAACAAACAATTTTTATGTATCTGCCTTCACTATGTATCTTTCTGGAGAGGACAATTCCTGTAACTGCAGCATTCAGGTTCTTACAGAAGTGTTTCCAAACCTTACTTGGAGCAAAGAGGTAAATATGATGAATATGGAAACAAAGTTTTGTTTTACTTCCACTGAATAGCAAGGATATTCTTATGAAACATCCTACAAATATACCTTGCTCACAAAATTAGTCTGCTGTGACTTGAGCCAATTAAAGCCACAGGAACATTGCTGGTGCTGCATACTATGTGGGGGTGGTTTTTGTAAGAAAAAGGAAGGATAGTGGAGTCAGGTATTTCTAGTTCAGTATTCTTTTAAAGGGGGGAAGAAAGAGCACTAGACTGACAAGGTCCTACACGAAGGGACCAAGAGCAGGACCTGTCTGGAAATTAAACAAAAAAAGCCTGAGGAGCGGAGCGGAATGGACACACCAGTTTCGCAGCCATCGCTCACGGGGCGCAGTTCCCTCCACTGCGCGGGCAGAATTAAAAGCCGCGAGAAGCCCAACGGGCTTCTGCCCCCGCGGGGTTTCTGCGGGACGCGCACCCGCGGCGCCTTCCCCGCTACGGGCCGGGACCACCCTGAGAGCAGCGCGGCCCCGCAGCCCCGAAGAGCTCCGCGGGCAGCCCCCGCCCGACCCCCCGCCCGGCTC
>WEKY01044984.1:2701-30739 GCA_013390045.1 Picathartes gymnocephalus | reverse complement strand
CCGTCCAGCAGCCGAGCCCAACTCCGCAGCCGAGCCCGCTGCTCAGACAAGCCCGGCCCGAGCCAAGCCCTCGGCCGAGCCCAAGCCCTCAGCCGAGCCCAACGTCTCAGCCGAGCCCAAGTCCTCAGCCGAGCCCGCCCACACCACGCCTCAGACCTCGCCCCTGGTTCAGCCAGGCCCCGCCCACGTAAACCCATGATCGCCCCCGTTCAATGAGGCCCCGCCCACACGGGGCAAGGCCCCGCCCCACCCCTCAGGCCCCGCCCCGCCCGCGGCCGCCGCTGTGGGTGCAAAGGCAGCGTGGGGCGGGGTGGGGTGTGTGTGCGCGGCTCTCGCGAGAGCTGTCGCGGGGTTCTCGCGGTGCTTGGTGGGAGTTCGCTCCTTTCTGGCGGCCCGGCCATCTTGGCGGCGCGTCTGCGGTGAGCGGGGCCGGGCCGGGGGTGCGGGGGCCGCTGCGGGCGCTGCTGGCCGGGGTCTGCCGCTGGATTCTGACCGCTCCTCTCCATCCCCCTGTGTTCCAGGTACCGCCCGACCCCACGCGAGGCAGCAACATGGTGGCCGCGAAGAAGACGGTGAGAGCGGGGCCGCGCCGGGCGCACGTGGTGGCGGGGGCGTCTGGGCAGCGCCGTGGTGCGGCGGGGGGACCCCGGCATGGTCCGGGGTGGCGCTGGGGGGCCTCTGGACACAGCCCGGAGAGGCTCTCCGAGCTCGGGCCGTGCCCTCCTGACACTCGGCCGCCTCCCGCCGAGCTCAGTGTCCTCGGTTCCGTCTTGTGCGATATCCCGGGTTGCTTGCAGAGGCCCTGAGGTGGCTGCAGGAAGGGAGAGGTGGTGCCGAGCTCCTGGTGCGGGTGGAGTTCAGGTTTTGCCATTCCTGCCAGTAGATCTGGGTTTCTTGTTCAAAGGTGGTGGTTTAATCTATCAAATCGCCTAACCTGTCGTCATGAGCATCAGGCTTACCTGTGATCATGTCAGTTCAGTATTGCACAGAATTACTTCGTTCTGCTGCCCCTTGTCACGTCAGTGTGCAGCCTGGGGAGAGACAGCCTAAACCTGGCTTAGATTTGCAAGGCAGAAGTGGTATTTACTTGGCCTTGACTAGCTGAGCTTGACAGGAGCCTGTCAGATACACGCAGATGCCACTGATTTATGTGGGTAGCAGAAACAGTGCTTTGAGATGTATTTTCCTATTTTGAGATACAGGGGTAAGAAAGAACTTTCTGAACTTGTGAAAACGCAGTATCACCAATACTCTTATCCGTATGCTTTCTTATACTCAAAATAGCTGACTGGCCTTATTTTTTCATGTTCTCCATTGTTTCGAAACGTGTGAAGTAACACAATAACTCTTTTCTACATCTTGTTCAGAAAAAGTCCCTGGAGTCCATCAACTCCAGGCTTCAGCTGGTTATGAAAAGCGGCAAATATGTGCTTGGGTACAAACAGACCCTAAAAATGATTCGTCAGGGCAAAGCCAAGTTGGTCATCCTTGCCAACAACTGTCCTGCTTTGAGGTAAGCAGATGTGTGAGAAGGTAATTCTGAGACAGGTTCTTTGTACAAGTGCAATGCGTGCTTCGTGCAAATTGCTCCAGAGACTTAATACTGGCATGTTCTAGAGTGCTTTGAAATAAAAGTGACAAGTGGTTTGCTGTGTAATGATTTCAAGTCTACAAGTGTTGAAATGCTTCCTAATGTATTTTTTTTAGCTTTCTAACTTAAGGAGTTTGTGCTAGAGAAAGTACTGGAAGCTTTTGACACTTGATAGCATTCAGTATGAGTATAATAGGGCTGAATTCCCACGTTTTTCCAAAGTATTGTATTGGAAAATAATTTTAAAGGTAGGAAAACTGATAATTGATTTTAAATATTTGAGCTACATTAAATTTGCTGTCGAAGTTAGTCATAAATCTGGGGTCCTAGCCAGTGAAACTGCTTTTTTGCAAATGTATTCTGTACTAATATTATGACATTTTCCTCACTGAATATCTCCATCCTTTTTGTTGTCTAGGGATATTTAGGCTCAAGAAAATGTAAATGTGAAACCCAGAAATTAGATACTGGAGAAATAGCAGGACTGTTACAGCAGGCAGCAATCCCTAGTATTAGTGGGGATCCCAGAAGTGCTTGGGAAACAGTATTGAGTGCTAGACTCTCCTACTGAAAGTAAGAAGAGAGGGCAGTGTAGATGGACTTTCTGTTTTTAACTAAAACATACAGTTCCTTCCTCAGCTAGCAACAGCTGTATTTCTCTGTTCAGCATCTGGCCACCACTGGCCATCAACATTAACTCCCTTAAGTTTATGCACTTTGGCACAGCTCCTGTGGCCTTTCAGAGGCCTGCAAATGCTGAAACTTCCTACCATGTAGAAATGAGCCTGTGTAGGAACAGCCTGAAGGGTTTGTTGTTACAGACCTTCAGCAGACGTCTGAAGGTAAAGGTTCCTGATCCACAACCCCGGGGTGATTTTGCCTTACAAGGAACAGCTGTGTTTCTCTGGGTGGGAAGGAAAAGTGTGTTAAGATTTAAGTGTGGTAGAAGTTAAGGCTGCTCTGTCTGTACTGCAGTTGGTCAGAATTGTTTGTGAGTGCTGTTAACACCCAGTTTTTGGATTTCAGAAAATCAGAGATTGAGTACTACGCTATGCTTGCCAAGACTGGTGTCCATCATTATAGTGGGAACAACATTGAATTGGGCACAGCATGTGGAAAATACTACAGAGTGTGCACACTGGCCATCATCGACCCAGGTAATTCCCTCCTGCAGTGTAGGGACCAAATGAGGAAGTGTCTGTGGATCCTCGCTTCTCCCGTGAGTAGCAGCACTGAGCAAGGAATGAGCAGGAGTGATGACATACTTTACTGCCTTTTTCCATCAAGTTTAACACTTAATTAATTATAATTTCCTCTGACCAAGATCCTGTTCTTCTTTTGTGAGTCCCAGGTTCTTAGAACCTGGAAGGACTGCTGCTTCTCTTGCACATAGCTCTTCTGCTGCTGAACCCTGTGAGCATTTTGTCTATTTGTCAGTCTGTAGGGTGGTTTCAGTGTCTGGGAAGCAACTGTATGGGACCTGTTTCTGAACCCATCAGCTAGGACAGGAGCTTGCACAACATACTGTTTACAACAACCCTGTTTGACTGTTCTTAATCTAAGACAAAGGATTGTGACTGGCCCTGTTTCCCAGAATAATATATAGGAAAATAACCAATAGGCAGGTGAATAGTCATCAAAGGAATGAAAATTATATTAAACACTTCATTTTAAAACAGTAAGTTTGTCTGTAATTACTATAGTTTGGTAGCAGTCTTTGTCACAGAGAGTTGCTCAAATTCCTTATATAGAATGCTAAGTAGGTGACTCACCATCCTCTTTCCAGAATGTTTTAAGAGAAGAATCAATCGCATTTGCTGTTTGCTGACCAGAATGCATACACATGGGTTTAATGATTTCTGTAATAACTTTAACCAACTGTTCCCCAAGTCCCAATGATTTGAATTTCCTACTTCTTCAGAAAACTTTACTTAGCTTGCTTGCATACAAATAGTAGCTGTAAACTTAATTTTCGAAATGTCACTTTCAGGTTTGGTTTTGGGTGGGTTGGGAGCTGCAAGGAAATCATAATGCTCTGTAGCTGACAGTGCGAATATTCTCGCTGCCCTGATACTTCTGTGATCAGGGCAGGCTAGACATTCGCTATAGTAAAACTATGTATTGTGTCCTCCAGGACTAGATTGTTGTTCTAGTCCTGGCTTTGTAAATGCTGGTGACAGATGCATAATTACTGGAAAATATTGTGTTTGGATTAGAAAAACACAGTTACAAATAATTTTTATCAATTCATCAAAACTATTTGGTTTTTTCCTAAGCAGACTACGTTGCTTTTAAGTTGTATTCTTTTTCTAGAATCACTGTGGTGGTTTTATGGGTGGGGTTTTTTCTTGTTTTTATTCCTAAAAACATCTTTCTGTGGGACCTCTTGTAACAACATATTTTTGTTTTACAGGTGACTCTGACATCATTAGAAGCATGCCAGAACAAACCAGTGAGAAGTAAATGCTGTAAAGGTGTTATTTCTACAATAAAACTGGTTACAGATCTCTTTTAAGAAAAATTTGTATTATACCTTTGTTGGTTTTAGGGAACAAACTATATAAATGGAGATTCATTACCACTGCTGTGCTTCCTGTTCTGTTAGAAATAACCTTCACATGGCAAAATTTGCCTTTATTTCTCTAGGATCTTGAGAGGTAAGTGAAGGCAGGCTTGATCATGGCAAGTACAGTGCCAAATCCCAACTGGCTAGGGCTTCCTTAGTGTTTGTTTTTGCAGTGCTAGTATCTTCTAGATGCGTAACATACACTTTCAGTAAGATACCAGTTAACTTCACAAAGCTGTTATATAAATTAGTAGCCCTTTTTTTTAGTTTTCTGAAGATATTGGAGACAGGTGGGCTGGTGTTCTCAAGTCACAATTGCTGAGAACGTCAGTATCTTAGAGATTTGTGCTTCGTGTGAGACCATGACTGCAGGATGTTGCTTATTATTAGGATTGTTAATTGAGGTGCCAGTGATTTTCTGATGCAGTAAAAGAAACACCTCGTGAAAATTAGAATGTACCTATAACCTTGCAGAATATGAAACTATGGCAAAGCACAAGGTACCTTTCAAAGCTTGCTGATTTGTATCTATGCACACTCATCAATCAACTTGTCTGAGATCACTTAAGTTCTGCTGCAACTACTTCTGCTATAAAGTAGATGAAGTTGTGTGTTTCCATTTGGAGATAGTCAAGAGGCAAACTCCAGTGTGTGTCAAAGCAAAGGAGGAAGTGCTGGTCTCTTTACCTATTAAACCACAAATCTGGCTGAGGTGCAGCCAAGGAAAGGGAGTGAGGCTTGAAGACACTTCAGGTGGTCAGAATAGAAGCAGTTTGCTGGTTTTGTTTGTGTTTTAGTGTTTACAGGTGTGCAGCTAGCTGAATTGACCAAATAATGCTTTCAGAAATGTCCTAGGCTGACTGTATGATGCTTTTATCCCCATTTCATCTGTTTAGCCCAGAAATAAGTTTTGCACCTTTAAGACAGGATCTGAGAGCAAAGAGGGTAGAAGGAGAGACAAGCGATGGAACATCTGAGGCAAATATACTGTTTGCATTCAGGAGAGTAGAGAATCAGTGAATACTGACCAAAGGACAGCAGGGAGAAGTTGGATAGTCTGGACATGATAAGAAAAAGTTCTTGAAACTTCAGGTTGTAATGCCCTGATAATCCAGCAGACTTCCCACTTCGAGCATTTACTTTCATCCCAGTTTAAACACAAATGTGTAAATTTATATTTTTACTTCCTACCGATTTCAGTAGTTACTCTTGTTTGAAGAATCCGAGTCAAGCCTAATGGCTGTAAATGCTGTCCCACTTGTTCTATATATGTATGTAGAACTGTATATACACACAGATTGTGTGCTTAAAATACTAAGAGTGGAGGAAGGAAATACAGAAAAGCAAGCCAAATGAATTCATACTCTAAAAATACTTCAAAACATGGAGGTTTCACTTCAAAAAATAACAGCATTTTATTATTTTGCATAGCTTATTTAAATTCTGCTTAATTAGAACTTTTGCTAGTTACTAAATTGTTTATATAAAAATTTTCAACATTTCTTATCTGCAGTCAATGCAAGACAACACATGGCATATAAATGCAAGGATCCAAAATATTCTTTCCGACTTCAGACACAAAGATTTGTTACTTTACTTTGAATCCATTTACGAAAATAGTTCTGACAAGTTTGTATGTATAAATATACAGTGTAGCATACACTTAAAATTCTGATCAGTATTTTAGCCTGTTTTCCAAGTCTTCCATTCTCTTCGTCATTTCTTCCAGTAGATAAAAGTTAAGGAAGAAGAGCTACTGATGGGATGCATTAATAGAAAAAGTCAGCTGCCTGATTGCTATGGTCCACAAACATTTTCTTGTTTCTCCTCTTTGACTCCCAGTAGTTTTTCATACAAAATTCCCCTGTATTTTATTCTTCTGATTTGATCAGCTGAGTTGAGAAAGCTGTGTAAAGCCCCATTCTTTAACAGGCATACCTTGACATGGAGTTCAGACTACAGATTATTAAAAAGGCTGGTTCTGAAAATTGATTGCTTTTCTCTATTTTAAAGGGAGGATAAATATTTATCTAGTTAATGCTGTTTAAAAAATGTTTCACTTAATCATATGGAAAACTGCATGTAACTAACAGTAGATTGTAAAACTGTGGGGCTCTGAGACCCCAGTAAGAACGTCTGCTCCTCATGATCTGTTCCTGTCCACAGTTGTGACAGTGGTTTCCAGACAAGTGTGGAATAGAGCACGGCAGACTCCATGGGATCTAGGGGTGGTTCCATCTACAGTAAGAAGCGGTAGCAATGTAAAGTAGTGTACAGTAGTGTCCTGATAAGCACTTCCAGTTGGCAGGAGTGCTGTCTGCTGCAGGAAGATGTTGGACCAGTACTTCAGCACTTACCTCCGAGAGCCATGGAAAGGCTGCAGCCAGGGGAAGCTGAGAGGAAGACGAGACGTAGCATCAAGAGAGAACTGAAGGCGCTGAGATCTACCTCAGAAGGATGAATTTGCTGCACCTCACTCCTTGCTTGTTTGACTAGGGTCTTGATTTTAACATTTTAAGGTCTAACACAAGGGAAGATGGAGAACTGGGCATATAAATTGGGATCTTTGACACATTGCTGTTACAAATTTATTAGGACACACAGGCAAACTGAATTTGGCCTCTTGAGCTTGGCCAGAACAGCCCTGCGTACTGTATCCTCCCATTGAGGAGCAGGGGGAATGGCAGGAGAAACTCCTCTTGCTAGTAAGTTGCAAGAGTGGGTATCCTGCCTCTGGGTGTCCAGTCTGCCTGGACATTGGGTTTGGTGATTTCTCATCTGGCTGCTGCAGCAAGGATTACTTTGCATATGAGCACCATGTGAACTGCATTCTCTTCAACAGCCATATTTCTTGAGTGTTCACAGAGGCAAAGTTCAACCAGTGAAACTGCACTCCACTACTGAAAAGTTAATGTAGCTGGACACAAAACAGTTTGGACTGGTCCCTCTAAATTTGTATTGTGTAACTGGAGCTACTTTTGTAGCCAGTTTGCCCTCCCCCACCCCGCAGATCTTTGGATGAGGACTAGCCAGCAGTCTGCAGTTACCAAGAACTAGTGTATCACCTCTTACCTGAGGGATTCTTGAGATAAGGCTGAGAAATGAGGTTTCTAATAAAGATGAAACTGGATAGTTCATACTCTGTTCAAAGCAGTGTCTGCACACCACTCTGAGGTGTGAGGAGGATTTCTATCAAAATTCCTCGTCTCTGGCTCAGTGTTGACAGGTTTTCCATCACCTTGAGCCCTTGGAGTAAAAATCACAGGGTTCAAACAGTAAAGCAACAAAGCACATGTTGCTAAGCTTCTAAGCTTAGCAGCTAAGTTCTTTGATTATGACTTAAGCTCAGAGTTCCTCATAGCCCAGCTGCAGGAGAGTGCAGTGAAGAGCTTCTGAAGGAGCAAGAATGTCTACTTTCATGGCAGCATGCGGGTTGGAATGCTGCACGTCATATAATACTTAAGGATGTGCGAAATGACCTAGAAATTTTTCTCCAAAGTCATTTGGAGAAATCCTGTCAGAGAAGTATGTATGTTGATGAGCATTTGAAACACCTAGCAATTACCTTACAGGATGGCTTTCTCCTCCTTTAGGAAATTGCTTTGCATGGAGTAATTTAATCAAGTGATTAGAACATAATTCCTTAAAGTGTCTGCCAGAGGATTCACTTGGGAAGGTGGGCAAGAGGCTGGCTGCTGCAGGGAAGGTCTGAACTGGTAGGTAATGTTCTGCATCAGGTTACCAGCCACTGAGGGCTCTGCTTGCCTCACTCTGGACAGACTGTTCACATGTACCTCAGTCTGAAGATGTTCTTGTCTAGGAAGCACACAGTAATGAGCTGTTGGTATTACTGCACTCTTCTGTGCAGAAAGTAAGTGCTTACTGCTCTTCACACAGTTACAGAGCTCAAGTAGAAGATGTGGTGTCTTCTTACTGTTTATTTGATCAGAAGCAGCTTTCATGAAGAAAGGAGGAATTTGCTGCATAAATACTGCACGATGAGTTGTATTGCCAGTTTGCTGCTGTTGTTTCCTGAGATGTGGATGTTACAGGTAGCATAAAGGCTGCTGCACTAACAGCTCCCTTGAAAAAAAACAGACTGACTGGGGGGCAGAAGCTACTGATCTGCACTTTGCTAAGTTTTAGCTGCATTTCCTTTAATGCAAAATGAACCAAACCTGAGTCCTCTGATTTCATCTAGAGTATGGTTTTAAATGACTCCCTGCATCTGGTGCCTCACCAAACCAGCAGGGAAACATCTCCTGTACTCTGCCTGTGTAGCCAGTAAATCCTATTTCAGTACCATCTGAAGTAACCCAAAGCAAAGCTTGTTAGTCTTGAAGTTGACCAGTCATTTCTGCGCTGTCCCTGAAGATATTTTGCTGTTAGGGGTTATTAAAATTCAACATCCTTATTAATATTTTGGTCCCTTCTGTGAAGAAGCAGATTAAACATCTTAAAGGCCTCGCTTCTTGGAAACGAACTCTTATGCGGTTTAGATTTTCATTACAATAAACTGATTTTAGCTATGGAGGCAGCTTAGACTTGATACAAAAACATTTAGTTTGTTTTAACCTGCCTGTCTTCTCTTACCTGTAAGAAACAGTTACTCAGAAAGGATATATCGCTGGGTGAGTTTTATTACTTCACTGGTGGCATAGTTCTGGAATGTCACAAGATTTTCACATTTGCACTGGTCGTTATCTTTTGAGGCTTTTGCTGAAAAACAGAAAAACTTAAGCATAGGCTAAATGCTGAATAAATTGAATATGATGGGGAGGAAATGACAAGGAATTATAAATGCAGAGCAGGTTTAATACAGCTTCCTGTTCTCAAAACAGGTCAACATGCAAAGGAGTGCCCTGAGGCAGATTCTGTCAGTACTGGAAAACAGTACACAATGTGTAGTCCTCTATGTTCAAAGGGCAGTCTGGGTTATTCTAAACAAAGGTAACTGGATTACCTGTTGTTGAGCGAATGTGACTGTCTTCAAAAAGATACTTGTGGTGTACTGCAAGATGTGGACAGTCAATGACATCTGTAATGGCTATTGTGGTTGATTCAGGTCCTGCAGGAAATGCCCCAGAAGTCTAAAAATCAGACCCACTAAATGATAATTTTATTTTTTTTCTACTCACATGCACTGAGTTCTCCTTAATTAGTAAATAATCTCACTAATTGCAGTGAGGATCATTCAAGGAATGGAATAGGGATACAAAGATGTGAAGGAACCAAGCTGTTAGGCTGTATTTACTGTATACATGATTTAAATTGTGGGTTGCAGAACTGAAAGGAAATTGTGAAGGTTCCTGTGAGAAACAGAAGTGATTGAAAGCTGAACATACTTGAAGTGTCAAGCACAGTGTTGAAATACAAGTTTCCCCATGAAGTATTTCATTCAGATGGTGTGAGCGGCATGCAGGCATGCTTTTGTTACAGTGAATCTCCATTTTTTGCATTGCAGAAAGAAGGGTGACTTGGAGGGGCGAGGAGGCAGGGACACGGGATGAACCATTTAGCTGAATTGTGAGGGTTCTCTACAGAAGGCAGCATGAAGTGGACAGGACACTTGAGTTAAAACAGCCAACCTGAAGGCTGTGGACCAGTCTTACGAAGCCTCCCAGATGATGCATCCTGCTGGTGAGGTGACTCCTTCAACGCTGGTAGATAGAAATTGCCAAAGGAAACGATATCACAAAAGGAGCAATAAAAATGTTCGCATTCCCTAGAATTGGAGATGTTTCTTGCCAGTAACTTGGTGTTTGTCTCTCATAACACATGGAGAATGCCTCATACCTGTGCAATTTGGAAGAGGTCCACTGTTGATGAAAACTCCAGGACTTGCCCTTCAATTCAGGCTATCACAGGAACACTTCCAAAACCAGAAGTGATTATTTAAAATAGTGAAGCAATCTGAAATGAGAGCAATCTACTTCGTGTCCTACAGTGAAAATTCTTTCGTGTTTCATTATCATCCATCATGCTTTGGGGTGAACTGAATAGGAATAAGAACTACTTGGAGAAAGAAAAAGTTTCTTACTGTCCTTCAGTTTTCTTCTTTATAATGGGAAACATTGATCAGGGAGCTGGGAGTTTTTACATAAGAAGGGTGCAGTAGAGTCTATTTGATACGCTACAGTTATAAGCAAAAATACGCGTTTCTAATTCATGAAGTACAGCCTCTAAAATGTAAGGATTTATTTCAGAGTCCACCCCCCGATCTTTTTAGTCAAGAGATTGAGAGGAAACAGAAATCTCTTTTGAGGTAGAACCTCAGCCGTTGCGTGTCTTGTCCCTTTCTTGCCGCCGGAGGGCAGTGTGGAGGCAGCTACGGTTCCTTAGGAATGGGTCCTTCACTAGGAAGGAAGGAATCCTTGGGACTGGCTGTTCACGAGGAAATGAACACTTCACCTCCGTCTGACTCTGGAGCCTTTCATGGCCCAGATGAGCTAAAGAGCTATTTAACAACTGCGTGACCTGACCGATGATGCCAGGGTGGATGGAACATCTGGATGGAGACACACTCCCTCCTCTGGAACCCAGAGCTCCTTCCCTGAAGTGAATGCATGGGGGTAAAAGGTGTCAGTGCAAACTTGCCTGATATGCCATGAAGATCCAGTAGGGAAGATGCTTCAGTGACATCCAGGTTTGCTGTAACTATTGGGATCCCTGCTGGTTTAGTCAGTTTTGATAGATGAACAATAATATACAGCTGTGCTAAGTTGCACTGGGAAGGAGATGAGGCCCTCTTGAGTGGAGGTTGGAATTACTGAGCATGAATATCAGGGAAGAACAGATGAAAGGTTGAATAAGAAGACCAGAGATCAGGCAGCAGAACTACAATATTTCTATAGAGATACAGATATCTCAGTCTGCATGGGAACTGGCTGCTGGAAGGAACTCAGATTTTGGAGAAGGGTTCAGGGCAGAGAGGTGTGGGATAAGATAACAAGGGAACAAAACAAACGAAAAGTGGAGTCTATCTGAAGAATGATCAAGTGGGAACAAGGATGGTGAAGATTTCTGTTGTAGGAGAGATGGAGCAGCTAAGATGAATCTTGAGTGTTTGACCCTGGGTAATGACTTGCTCTAGAAGTTGTTCAGGAGCTGCAAGCTAATGAGGGGGTTGTTTAGGAAGGGCAGAGGAACTGACTTGAAATGTTTGAGCTTTGGACACAGGAGGTATGGACATGTAATTAGGGACAGAAAAAACACAGATGCACTGGTAGAGGTGTGGCAGGTCTCCAGTTTGGGATGGAAATTGGGCATTTCAGAAACTCCTCTTCAGCCTTCAGAAACTGGTTGGGGCTCTAAGATTTCTGATCTCATTACCTCTGCCTCATTATTCAAGCTGAATAAATACACAAGTAGTGACAGAGTCTGATCACCCTGAATCCCTTGGTGAAGTCAGTGCAATTAATAAATTTGTGGAGGAACAATGCTAAAGTTGGATGTTCATTTTTAGTGTTCTGTTTTGTAACAAAACACAAGTAATTTGTTAGGAGGAGCCTGTGAGAAAGTGTCACCAGAAGCAGTGTCTGAATATTTGCTGAACTGATAATGATCCACAATTTGGAAGGAGAACAGAATGTTAACCAGCCGGCTGCTGAGTGCTGTCATTGGATCAGGGCTGGGGTCTTGGGACAAAAATAGTATATGACCATGTAATTAAAAGCTCCCATAATGCACATGCTCAGAATAGGGGTGAAGTTGCAATCATATTGAGTGCGTATTATGTATGACATTGCTGGAGCCTCGTTAGTGCTTCCAGTCACATGAGAAATTAACATTAACCAAGGCAATGAATGGGAACCTTCCAACTGAATTCCTCTTAATAAGAGGCAAGAGGAAAAAAAAAACCCTCCTTTTTTTTTGCCTTTACTACTAGTCATCAAGAATAATTAATAGTAATCAGCAGCTATTCTACAAGGCAGATTCTTTCTTGCAAAATAAAAGAAAAAAGCCTTACCCCCCAAAAAACATTTGGAGGGCTTCTGCTTTAGTTGGAAACATGCAGTGCATCCACAGCTGGGAGTAGGGGTGAGAGGCTCTGTCAGTGGAGTCCATGAGATTCACAGGATCTCCCACTGTCCTCACAGGCTGGAGCCTCAGAAGACTTCAGCTAAGGACCAAGGCTGGAGTGAAGATAAAAGTCATCGCTATTGCAAAGGAGGAGAAAAATTGCGCTGTAGTCAACAGAAGGTATGAAAAAAAGAACTTTCAGATTGTTTAATAGGTTTGGAGGCAGAATTTCTGGTGGAGTGAATTGTTGAGTAATAGGTAGTCCTGGAGTGTCCAGAAAAACAAGGCTGGGTCAGTCCTCAGTTCACAGGTGTGAGGCATTCATTTCCTGTTGTTGAGAGAGGGGGAGGACAGAAGCTGAGGCACCAGTGCTGCCCAGTTACCAGAGGTGTAGACAAGAAACTGCCACAAAGGGGCAGGATTTACTTACTTTTTCATATTGTAAATAATGCAGTTAAAAGGAGAAAAAAAAAAAGGTGGTTACTAACCACTGCTGTGGGTACCTGAAGGATGCACTTCCATCACTGAGCTCTGGGATTTGCTGATCAGTGAGAATTATTGTACTGGGGTTTGCTTATGAGTGAGAAATACTGTTCTGGCTGCCAGATAGTTTTGGCTTTGGCATCTGCAAAAGCTTTTAAGATGACATGCTGTCATCAGAAGATTATCTGCCTAATAAGGTTAATTGAACTGACTTGGTTTTGTGTTGTCATAGTATTTAGTGTTTCAGAAAGATGAAACTAGAACTTTTTAGGACTGCAAGACAAAGAGTATACAAGCTAAGAAACATCCTCAAAGTCTTTTTTACAGATTCTTCCTTGAGATCTGTATAAAATGTCCTGCAGCTAATTTTATACAGTAATGTTAAAGAAAAAAAAAAAGGTCAAAACCTGTTTGCATTTAATTCCACGAAAAACAACCAGATAAAAGCTAGTGAAAATTAAATAATCTTGCACAGTTCTAGTCCTATGACTAAGATAATTCCATGTGTTTTTTCTGAATTTTGCTTCAGGTACCAGTTTGAATGTACAAAAAACACTGAGTCTTGGGAATGTATGAGTAGGCGAGACATGCCGTCCTTTCTCTCGCTGAATAGCTTTCATCCCAGCTCAGATTCCACCTTCCCCTTGCAAAACTTCATCTGGGAATGTTCACATACAAGCTGTTTGTTCCAGAGAGAAGAAGGGTGCTTTCTGAAACAAACTTTCCACATTTGCGTAGCAAAACTCAGAGGTTATGCATAACTGAAATGCAGTCTTTGTAGCTGTGAATGTATGTTCAATGAACTATTTTTAGTCTTCTATAAATACACACAACAGCTCTTGATGATTTATTTAGCTGAGTTTTAGGGTTTTGCTGTTGGTCTTAGGAATTATTTTTTTTTTTAATTCTCATTAAGGTATTACAAATCCCTGATTATTTTCCACAATTCTTATGAATAGATCATGTTTATTTGGTGGAGTTCATTGCATGGCTGACTTAACTGTAGAAATACAAAAGAGAAGGAGTGATTGATTCTTCTAGGCATAGAATTATACATCTTATGCAACCTTTATGAAAATAAAGGGAAGATAATTACTAATCCATTTACTCAGTGATAGATTAACAGTATATATTCTTCATGTATTAAAGCGCAGAAAAAATCCAAAAAGCAAAACACCTGTAAACATTCACTTCTATCTCAAGGAAAATGGAATTTTATTACCTTCACAGATTTGGGCTCTTAGCTCTTCACTTATGTCCTCCAGAGCTGTGAAATCCTCAGCATAGAAGAGATGTTTATATGATGGCTCAGAAGCAATTTCCAGCAGTTCTTCCTCAATTGCTTTTCCTATTCCAACGGCATAGATGATTATACCTGGATTCAAAAGAAATGGCACATACTTATTATTTCAGCAGTTCTAATTCTAAGCACTTGTTCATCCATGAAAGGAAAATATGAGAGAAAGGGAGAGCACAAGAAATGCATATCCTATGTAACTTCAAAATCAGTGATAAGGCTTAATATGCTTTAATTACAGGGAGATTCGCAGAAACTCTTGTTTGCTGTAATTTGACGTGCAGTTTTTGTATTACAGAGATGACGCTTGTCTGGCCATTACTTATAGTAAATGGTCCCAGAAAGAGTATTACAAACAATCCAAGAGAATTGCACAGTTCAGCCTCACAATTGCACTGCAAGTCCCTGCTTTGTGTGTGTCTATAGGGTATATGCAATGCAGCTGATTACGGGGCTGATGGGAAAACCTGTTACATATTAGTAAATGGGGCAGAATCCTGAAAGATGGCAGTGATTTTTCAGAAAAGTACTTAAGTGTTTAATTGAAATCCTCAGAGCACATTGAAACTTGATTCTTGCTCTCTAAGGGGCACTAACAGGCTGGAAGGCCCACTTAGGAGGATAAGAACGGGAAAACAAACAATTTAAGAGCCTTACAACAGGGAGGCCCAGGACAAGTATTTCCACGGTAGAGGTGCTAGGGAGAAAGTAAGTGAGGATGTATAGTTTTCTTAACTCTGGAAGCATGGAAGGAGAAAGCTGTTCAGAGCCCTCTCACGAGATAGATCTTAAACAAGCAACAACTACAAAACACAGAGATCTTCAATAACCTCTTTTCAGCAGTTATTTTTTAATGCTCACGAGCATATGAGCTAACGATTCTCTTTATGTCAGCTTAGAAACTGTCCACAACTAGTACTGATTTTGTGATTCGTAGTACAGCTATGACAAACAGCTCTTCTATACAATTCAAGAGAAGAAGCTGCCTTCTCTAGTTGGTTTCAGACAAAACTTGGGATGAGGAGGTTTGATATCTTTATTCAACATGGGGTAATAACTGCTGCACAGTCACTCAATCACAGCTTTCAACCTTTTTGCTGAAGAATAATGGGCCTGATAATATCACAAAATATGCATTTTCCAAGTTTTTAACTTTTAACGTAAGTATCTCCTTACTTTTCTTCATGAATCTGCCTACCATTGCACTTCAGCCAGGAAAGGAAAATGTTCACCAGAAGCTGATTCAATTTAATGAATGCACCAGTCATGCTGAAGTTTGCTGCTATTTAAAGCTTTGGGGATATCAGTGATAAAGTATTCAAGGTCCATTTCATATTGAGCATTACTCTATTGGCTATGCTGCAATTACACAGAGGTTGGGTTTGGCTTGTAGCACTGCAGAGTCAGCGTAAGCAGTCCAGAGCTGAGGTTTCATTCAGCAAGTAAGAAAGTTGGCTTGTACTTCTTTCTTTCTTCTGTAAATTCTCCATGTGGTTTCACATACCTGACTAGTAAGCCTGTAAACGTTTTTGTTTTGGTTTGGTTTTTTTTTTTTTTAGTTATTTTAAAACCCACTTTATCTTTCATTGTAATGGCACTCTTGTTAGCACGTGCCCTTCTCATCCTTGGATGTTTTTTTCTTTTCTCCTTACAGAGAGGTATTGTTCGTGATCAATGCTCTACTAATCATGCATCAAATTCTGATTGATAGGTTAAATCAATAAAACAAGCACAGGAAAAAAGATGTGCAGAATCTTTAAAAGTCTGGCTATTTTCTCTGTGTTGTGGCACATCAGCCATGGTTCTTAAAGCAGTTTCTCATAAAATAAAAAATCTTGCAAAGCAAAAAGGGATCATTTACTTTCTTGACATTTTCATCTGCTAAACAGATGAAAAGTTTCTGATTTGTGGTACAGGTGTCCTAGAGGATGGATGTCTGCCCAAAATATTAGAAATTAAAAATCACCAGTTTTCTGTCACATTTAAGCATATAGGCATGTAGAAACAGTAAGATAAACAGCACTACAGCTATATTCTTTCAGTAAAAGTGATCTTACTTCCAGAACACCATTAGCACTATAAAACAGGTTAAAAATAAAGAACATACCCTGTAAACAAAAATATAGCCAATTATTATCATACTATTTCTCACAAGAATAGATTTCTGTATTTTGAAGAGACAGCTTGAGGTTTCTTTTATTGTTTTCCTAGAACTTTTAATGAAGTTCCCAGTATTCCCAGATCTCTGTATCAGATGTCTACACTTAGTGGATACATTCAGGGCATTCCAGGTGGGTGGCACCACTACCTGCGGTGAGACACTCCCCACGGGTCCTGCTCTGGGGATGACGCACGTGCCTGGCTGCAAAGGCCCTTGTGAACACAAAGATCTGATGTTGGGAACACAGAGATCTGCTGTGCAGGACAGTGGTCACTGTACTGGCCAGACTGCTGTAGCAAACACTCTCTCGATTAGCACACACCGTAGCACATCCAGATTACACGTACATCTCATTTCTAACAATATTTGCCTTTTAGAATGAGACACTGAAAACATCTCCACTTACCACGTTGCTTTGCTCTGGTAGCCCACTCAGAGACTTCATCCTGGGCTCGTCCATCCGTAAACACAATGGAGATTCGAGGGACATTTGCTGAAAATGGTCTTGCTCCTTCTGTCTCTGTGAAGCTTCTCTCAGACATTTGCCTCAGTGCCAGTCCTGTCATGGAACCTCGGCCCATGTATTTCATTTGTGACACAGCTTTCTTCATGTCTTTGGCTGAGCTGAACTGCCTTAATGTAAACTCTGTACGAACCTCAGTGGAATACTGAAGCAAACCAACTCGAGCACCTTTGGGCGAAATCTCAAGTGTATCCAAGATTCCTGAGACAAATTGTTTAACAATTTCAAAATTATCCTCTCCAAGACTTTTTGATCCATCAATCACAAACACCAGGTCAATTGGGCCTTCAGTGCATCCTGTGGAATGAGTAGCAGAGTGTTCAGATCAAGAAAAAAACTCCACAAAGCTGGGAAAGGGATCCAGATACCCCGGCAAAAACTCAGACACCATCTAAAGTACCCTGATCCTGGCTCGTCCTACTGTGCCAATGTGTATGAAGATGTTGTGTATAGTCTGTCTCAAAAGCTGAGAGGGAGCCTATGACTGAGAATTTAACAAAATTACAATCACAGTGAATATTTACTGAGACATATTCTGCTTTGCAGAATACTACAACTCTTAAAAATGCCGCAACAATCAGCAGATGTTAAGAATTACTCCTAAGTGGAGAGGACTGAAGAACATAGCTAGCATATAGACACAGTTGCCGTCATTTTCCTCCAGGGGTAAGCCCGTATGCTAACTTTGCATTTGTCAAATTTGTCTGCACTGAGAGATATGGAAGAGAATCATTGAAGCTGCGTTTGTGTTGCAGTAGTTATAAAGAGTTTAAAGACTATTTAATTATTGAGAGAATCAGAATTGGTTAGATAAGGGGTTTTTTGCTTGTAACTGTCTACCAATTTTGTAATTAGAAGACTTATGTATTGCTGCAATTAACCTTTTCTGGTTTATCCATTAGAGCTGGGAGTTTGTCAGAAGACAGGCAAATTTGTAAAATTTGTATTTCCCGTACTTTTTTGCAAATGCACATGCAAAAATCAAAGCAATTTGTAGGCACTGGGCATCAATAATGAGTTTAGGGAATTTAGAGATTGGAGAAGGTCTTGCAAGCTGCAGACTGCTTCTGCCAGGTGGGTTGTTTTGGCTTGGTTTTTTTTTTTTCTTATTCTGGAAAGGAATTGCCTTCAGCAAGCAGAGAGTATTATGCTTTGTGCAAAGACTAGCTGCAGAGATGCTCAGTTCCTATTGGATTAATGTAGCTTCCAGGGAGAATATGCCATATTAAGGAATGTTAGATTTGCTTCTTAGTCTGGACCAAATAAACTTTGACCTCCACTCATCTCTGATCTTTGTACAGGGTGAATGCTGTAAGCACTGCACAAAAGAAAATTGTGCAGCAGAAATTACTCTGCAGAAATTACTGGAGATGTTTGTTACCAAGTCAATGTACGAATAAGGGATTTTCGGCTTTAAAGCCTGGACTTTTCTTCTTACAAAATATATATTTTAAAACTGCTCAAGAATTCCTTTCTGCAATCATCTGAGAAAAAGACACCTCACATGTACTAAGGTGATGAAAATGCGATGAATATACATATCATAACCACCTCAATACTACTGCATAAGTCAAGAAAGGACAGCAGTTCATGGTGCATAGTGTCAGGATTGAGAACAGCCAGAACCTGTTACTGTTCTTTTGGTAATCATAGTCTCCTAAACTATGCCATCCATTTTTGGCAGAATAAATGTTTTTACTGAGTTCCAGTAGAATTTGTCCTCCAAGTATTAAGAGATGATGAGATAAATGCATGTCATGTTGGAAGATAATGAAATAGAATTAATGGTATTTTAAAATACAGTACATAAAGATAAAAGATCCACAGTATATGAACCTGATTAAAATGCACATTCCTTGATAGTAAGATTCCCCTTTGGCTTTTTCCTGATGTTTCAAAGGAATTATTATTATTATTACTTGTCGCTGTTCTCAGGAACAAGACACGATGAGGCTGCTTTGTGTTCTTCAGCTTATAGCCTCTAGTTTATTAGAAGCAAAATCTTTTATAGTCTACATTGTGACAAGCAATACATGATTGGCTAACAATCAAACTCCATAACCCCACAGGCCAAATAGTGTAAATAATTCTCTAGACCAATCATGAACAAAGCATGTACAAGGTAGCAGGTGGAAATGCTTATCTAATTGTTTAGAATTCTTTCTCTCATAGAACTAGAGTTTCTCATGGACAGAGCTACTGCTGTAACAGTTCAGTGTGTGAGAATGTTTACACTTAAAACAGAGAGACAAGCTGCTGCATAGCTGTCTGAAAATCTAACAGGCAGAACTTCTCTGTAATAGAGAATTTCTGTTCATTTGCATCCGTAATTACTCAACCCTATTCTGAAACAACTCTTCCAATTTGATAGATCTTTTGGTTCGGAGAGCATCAAGTTAATTGTTTGAGACATTTTCTGCCACACACATATGCCCTGGGCTTTCAAATATTATATCATATTTGAA
Source organism: Picathartes gymnocephalus (assembly GCA_013390045.1). NCBI lineage: Eukaryota > Metazoa > Chordata > Aves > Passeriformes > Picathartidae > Picathartes > Picathartes gymnocephalus. Next base: position 11,631 of record WEKY01044984.1, on the reverse strand, counting down.
ATGAGAGGTTGTGGCAGTGTTCAAACCAAGTTGGATTGGGCTTGGAGACACCTGGTCTACTTGAAGGTGTCCTTGCCATCACCAGGGAGATGGAATTAGATGATCTTTAATAAGGTTCCTTCTGACCCAGACCATTCTATAATTCTATAATTTTTTTTGAAGTGACGTAAATTAATTTTAGAAATCAAAGAAACAAATGCTTTCTAAATACAATGTACTTACTTCTGCATCTTTTCTGATCCTCTCTTAGTACATATCCCTCCTGGCATTTGCAGATATAGGAATCGTCATTATTAACACAAGCATATTCACAACCATGGTCAACTGATTTGCAGACATCTTTACCTAAGAAAAATTGAAGTATTTATCTGTATTCTATTAAACATTTTATACATAGAAAGACTCCAAACACGATATCTGAAGAACATATGACAAAGAAGTATAACATCTTTGTGCATTTATGTAGCAATGTCAGAGAGGAGTGGCTGACAGACATTATAATGAGTTACTTACTTCGACATGTTTTCCCATCTTGTCGGAGGACAAAGCCCTCATGGCACTGACAGCTGTATGAGTTGTTATTACTAATGCACACATGTTCACAGCCATGGTCAATGGATTTACACAGGTCTTTATCTGAGAATTGTTAAGAGAATACCCTTATTACACCATTTTTCAAATATGAAACTGTCATGAACAAGCTTTGAGTGAAGTTAAGTCTGTTATTTCTTTTAAGACTGAAAAACATATATTCCCCATAAAAGTTTCAGCTACTCACTCCTGCATGTTTTCCTGTCTCGCCTCAATATATATCCCTTGTGACACTGACACATGTATGAATCGCCAGTTGGAACACAGACATGTTCACAACCATGGGTGACTGTTTTGCAGACATTTTTACCTTGGAATAATGAAAATTGTATTTAGCACAGTTAGCTAAGTAAATAACTTTCACAAAGTATTAAAAAATTTGGCAATAATTTTCCATGAAGGAAAATTCACTCACATGAAGCTCATTCTATAATAAAGATACAAATAACACAGTACTGTTGCATAATATTTTTCGTTAACAGATCAGGAAGTATAAAACAAAGATTAAGTAACTTACTTCGGCATGTTTTTCCATCTTCCCTTAGTATGAAGTCTTCATGACACTTGCAGACATAGGAATCATCAGTATTAACACAAATATGTTCACAGCCATGTTCAACTGAGTTGCAAACATCTTTATCTGAGAAGAGTGGATGGGGTTTGTGAACTGAGGCTTGTTAGGGAGAAATGGTATCTTGTTTTAATCAGCCCGAATAGTTGGAAATCACAAACATACACATGTGCATTCACATCCACAACACTTGAAAGCCTCAAATAAAAACATACTTTTATAGCTTGGGCTACTCACATCTACATGTCTTTCCATCTTCCTTCAGTAAGAATTTTTCATGACACTGGCAGATGTAGGAATCTTCAGTATTCACACAAACTTGTTCACAGCCATGGTCAACTGAGCTGCAAATGTCCTTGTCTGCAAACAGGAGAGTTGGTAGTCAGCACACATCAGCAGAGGCCTTCATTATTATGTGTGTAATTCATCCAGTTGAGTTCTTGTGCTACTTACTTCTGCAGGTTTTCCCATCTTCACTCAATATGAACCCATCATGGCATTTACAGGTATATGAATCACCAGAATTAACACAAACATGTTCACAGCCATGGTTGACTGATTTGCAAAGATCTTTATCTGAAAACAGACGACAGCTTTTGCTGGTTAGCGCATTTCCACACAAGCACAAGCTGCAGATAAAACGTATGTTGACAAATATCAGACTACTTACTTTTGCAAGTTTTTCCATCTTCTCTTAGCAGGAATCCCTCCTGGCACTTACAAACAAATGAATCACCAGCACTAGCACACACATGTTCACAGCCATGGTCAACTGATTTGCAAATATCCTTGCCTGGGAATAGTTAGATAGTATTTATGTGGCTTGTTAGTTAAACTTTTTTTATAAATACAAAGACTGAGGGGTTAATCCCATGAGCAAAAAGAAGATGGAAGCTTGCAACCTGAAAGCAAATCTCTGACTAGTTAAATTATGGACATCTTAGCTTACATTGTGTATGAATTGTTTATCATCTGACCAGAACTTCATGGTTTGGATGACCTCCAACTGAAAATAAACCATTTTAGGATTAATCTGACTAGATTAGGGAGGAGGAGGATGTTACATTAAGAGCACTAAGAGTAAAAGGAGGGAATAATTTAATACAGTCATTTTGCACAAATTCATGCTGGTAAAAACAAAACTAAGAAAAACACCACAGGACATGATTTAACCATAATTCTTAACACCCTTATATTAGTGCCAAGAGTCTGTATAAACAAAACCTGAAAGAATAGGAACTACTTATTTAAGACCATAAACAAAATCTAACTGGATTGCTGAAAATTGATGTGAGGACTTGTGTGACTGCAATGTTAAACCAGTTGGTTAAAACCTCTTCAAAAAGGATAGATGGGGAGAAAGTGCAGAAGGAAGTGGAGCCATCTATCAGCATTCCCTTTTTCTTCTTCATGAAGCACAAAAGAAAATATCAGTTTCTAATGGAGAACCACCTTTACACAAAAAGTGGAACAGTCCTGAGAGTCAAGTTCAACTTGGCTCTTGAGGTTTATATTTTCAGAAGAACTTCAACCTTCCATGGGGGTCTCCTGCTACCAAAACAAAAATTCCAAAAACTACTACATAAGAGAATATTCCAACTCAAAAATAATTATATTTAAGACATGGCAACCTAAACTAGATCCCATCATAGTGGATAAAAGAAAAATTATAACGTAAGTAAAAATCAGCATCTGCTTATACACAGCTGTGCACAACTTGGACACATTTGCTTATAAACAGAATAAAATACAAACCAACAGCAGACATGGATATTACTTCAGAAGGATGAATTTTACATATCTGAAAGCAAATATGAGCCAGACTATTTTGGGGTGCAGGAGGGAAATAATAATAGTAATAAAAACCAGTCAATGATTGCACTATTTATTTTACTAGACACTCCCCAAAAATGTAGTCTCACAATCTAAAAAGAATGCCAAGGTAGTTAAAAAATCTAGAAACTGAAGTTGAAAACAGCTATAAGATTTGAAAAATGACTGAAAGGAACATTCACAGTATTTACTCAATGTGAAAATACTAAGAATTTGAAAACACAGAAATAATAAGATAAAGGACAAGGGATTGCCAAATAAAGCGTAGTATGAGTAAATTATTTAAATAATATTAGGAACAAAAGGCATTCTAACAATGTATTTCAATTAATAGACAGAAAGGTAGAATCGCCAATCTTAATGCAGAAATATAAAAAATTTTAATGTATTCAGATCTGAACTTATGAAATAGATTGCTGATGACCTTGTTGGAGTGAAGAGTTTCACACTGTGTGAAGTAGGTCATACAGCACCAACTGAACACACACACACACATATTTTTGCATCAGTAACTCCAGACAGCTTGCAGCAGAGAGTTTCAAAAGAGGTTGCTGAAGAATACCTTGGATGCTTAGTGTTGATTTTCAGTAACTCCTAGAACTCCAAGGAAGCCCAAAAACACTGAGCTGTTTTCATTCCCAGTGTATGTACACACACTGAAAACAGTACTATGGTTCCAGTGAAGATGAGTAGTTCACTGTAAGCCTGTCAGCCTGACATTGATCTGAATTAAGATAATGCAACAGATAATGTAGAACTTGAGCCAGAGTAAAATCAAAGAAAGAGGACTAATATTGACCAACTTGGCGTTATGGAAAAATAAATCCTGGAAAAACTAAGTAAATGTCTTTCTTAATTGATGATGAAGCTGGTTCTTAAAGCTTATGCTGCTCATACAGTGGAGCATTCAGAAAGGCAGCAGACTTGGTGTTTATTTTGATTCTGGAAACAGACTACAGAATCAACATTATGTGGATTAACACTGGCTAGGAAAGTCTTCACAACCAATTGTAGATGGGTGACTATCAAGTAGCTTTCCTTCTAATTTGCCTTGCTACTCTACTACTCAAGAGAGAGTTTTTTTAGCCAGCCCAGAATAAAACACAAAATTATCACTAACAAAGTTTGTAGATTACTCCACTTTTGAGAGAACGGCAAATAAATATAAAGCAGCTGCTGATATAAGGTAACATGAATCTTTTTGGATAACAGCAAATCATATGTATTTTAAAATAGCCAGAATTAAGGATGTATACATTTAGAAACAAAGAATAAAGGGTGTACTTACAGGACATAGGACACCTGTAATAATGAGAATTTTAAACAACTTTTGATCATGGTAGATAACTAATTGAACATGAGTGATAGCAGAATATTTTGGTCAGAGACTAACACTATCTTTTGTAAAAAAAAATAGATTAAACAAAAGATAAATGATAAAAAAAAGATAGGTAGATTCAAATAAGAATTAGATGGGTTGTTGTTCCTCTACCCTGGACCCTGCTGTGTCTCCTATTAAAAGACTTTCTTTCACTGTGGTGCACTCACAAGGATGCTGATAAATAGCAGAGGTTTTAGGGGAGCAAGAAGACAGTTATAAAAAATTAGAAAACATAAAAGGTCTGAAGGAGTTTAATTTGCTTTTCATTTACAAAAGAACATGCTAAGAGATGAAGGAACAAGTTAAGTCATGAGCTGCATGAATAGACAGAAGAACACAGTGATAATTAGAACTTAAACCATTCCCATAAGATGCAACAACATCCTATGCTCAAAATTAAAACTCACTTAATTTGGAAATGAATTAAAATTCACATTTTAAAACCTACATTCAACCTTAAAAATGGCTGATTTTTCTGAAATGTGGCTTTAGTTCACACAATACTTAATTCATACAAGTCTTATGATCTATAGCGAAAAATATTCCATTCTGGCCACTATGAATCAGTGAATAATATTCTAACAAGACAAAAATTACATTTCTTCTATCATTAATGAACTACTTACTTTGGCATGTTTTCCCATCTTGCCTTAGTACAAATCCATCATGGCATTGGCAAGTGTATGAATCATCATTATTAACACAAAGATGTTGACAGCCATGACTGACTGATTGGCAGATGTCTTTATCTAGGAATAATTCGGATTTTATTTACTACAGTTTGATAAATAAGAACATTTCCCAAACTTTAAAGACTAACAGTAGTAATCTCCTAGTAAATAAAAAATTCATTCTCCTTTTTGTCAGGCAAAATCTCCTATAAGAAGAACTGCCTCTAAATAATATGTTTCTTCTGTAAATGTCTGAATATAAAAAAAATAGTAACATTGAAATAACTTACTTTTACATGTTTTCTTATCATCCCTCAATACAAAACCCTCGTAGCACTGGCAAATGTATGAACTATCAGTATTCACACAAATATGTTCACAACCATGGTCAACAGAATTGCAAACATCTTTATCTGTTAAAAAAGTAAGATTGCCGTTTTTAAAATATATCTACAAATGCACAGATTATAAAGAAAATCTACTAAAGAGAAGGATACTTACTTCTACATGTTCTTCCATCTTCCCTTAGTGCAAATCCCTCATAACACTGGCAGATGTAGGACTCATCAGCATTAACACAAACATGTTCACAGCCATGGAGAACTGAACTGCAAATGTCTTTATCTGAGAAGAGTTGATGATATTTGGTTAAAGCACATCTACAGCAAAGGTATCATGCAGGGAGAAGTAACAGCTTTCATTAAGTCTACTGATATCACTGGAATAAACAGGTAACATTTTAGGCAGCAAACACTTTTAACTCTTGGTACCTGAACATTTTTCAGTATTTTCTGTTTCCAGTCTGTCAGTTGATCTATTAAAAGACACTATTTTTGTCCGCAGAGTCTCTTAGAAGCATTTGCTAGGTCTAAATATATAAATACATTAATATATAAATACTACTCCTATATTATACATATGAAGACTACTCCTTTATTACGACAGTAAACTGTTGTATTTGTTTGAATGCTTCTCATACAAACATACTGTAGATAAAATTCTACGAGTAATTCTCAGAGTACTTACTTCTGCATGTTTTCCCATCTTCTCTCAACAGAAAACCCTCATGACACTTGCAAACATAGGAGTCATCTTCATTAACACAAACATGCTCACAGCCATGGCTGACTGATTTGCAGATGTCCTGTCCTGGGAATGATTGATATAAATGTAGGTTTTGAATGAAAAAATGTTAAAGAAATGTAGCTATCAAAAGGAAGTTTGTTACTTCTATTCCAGTAAGAAGTGAAAAATACCCCTTTCCTTCCTTGCCTGATGTACATGCAAAAGTGTTCAATAGATACCAGTCACTCACTTCTGCAGGTTTTGCCATCTTCTCTCAGTGTGAATCCCTCATGACACTTGCAGATGTAGGAATTGTCAGCATTAACACAAACATGCTCACAGCCATGGCTGACTGATTTGCAGACATTTTTACCTGGGAATAATTTTATATATAAAAAAAATCTGTTAATTAAGGGCAGTATGTTCAAAGTTGACTTGCTTTTAGTGTATCCTAACTTTTTGAGGCTGAATTTGTCTCTGTTTGCACAGAATAACAAAAGAGGGTAATGTTGTGAAACACCAGTTAAGAATAAGGAGCTTTTCATTCATCATGCTAATATCTGGGTGCCTTTAATTTTTTTGTGTAAACATTTTTTAACAGCAGATGCTGTTGTTATATTATGGGGATTGCAGTTACAAAATACTGAATGCCTGTGAGTTTTTCAGAGACTTATCCACGATTCTTCTTTGATTACTTAGTGACTTTATGCTATAACAGCTGAGAAAAATTAGCTATTAGTTTTTTTCTTGATATCTGCCACTCATCATAACTGTGTAATGTAGTCAAATTTGTAATACAATTATGATATTTCTTTTGCAATCATCGTTATCCCATGTTGGACAAAATGAACTTTCCATTAATAATGTTGCAAGCTTCATGCTGGGCAAGACTTTATAAAGATTATATATTTTTTATGCCTTGAAATTTTAGAAGAAAATTACAGTCGTCTCAGCTCTGGATAGTTTTGGATCCACAACTGTCCAATTTCAGGGCTACTTTTATAAATGGCACTGATGTTTAGGGTGTGATTCAGATGCCTAAAAGTATGCATTCAGTACCATTTTAGATGCCTTAGCATATCCAAGATATTGGCATACTGCTGGCAAATATGACACCAAAGGGGAAACATGACCTCTTGAAATCCTTGAACACTTAAAATTGCATTGGACTGCAACATTTAGGCAATCCTATCCTACCTTACAGATTTCTTCTATGTGTGTAATATTAGACTCTGAGTTGCTGAATAATAACTTACGTTTACATGTTTTCCCATCGTTACGAAGCCTGAATCCTTCAAAACACTGACAGGTATAAGATCTGTCACCATTTACACACAAATGTTCACAGCCATGATCACTTAGAGCACAATAGTCAACTCCTGTAGGAGCAATCGAAATTATTAAAAAATTTAACCAATAATAACTCAATTATTTTTCATCTCTAGTATCTGCATATAAACAAGTAAATATAAATACATTGAACTGCTTAAACAATAATTCAGTTTCTCATCTGATTATATAGCTTCAATAAAATGTAAGAGGTCCTAGTGATGTACTTTTCATTGTTTGTTTTAAGCAGAGTTGAGAAATCATACTTTTCTATGCTTAACATAGCTAAACAGTCTATGTCTGGATTGGATTAAAGTGGATTAAAACAAAACAAAATACTTTGGCAATGATTTTATATAAGACACTAGCAAAGACATAAAAGCTACCTTGTGGACATTCTTTAAATAGTCTCTAAATGGCCTGAAGTGAAGGTGGCAGTCCCCAGAACTCACTTGTGGACCTGACCCAGTTCCTGTGGCAGCAAGAAGAAAACCACTCAGATGTCAGTGGGATTTGGCTTGGACTATTCAAGCTTCTACAAAGAATTGCAAATTACAAGTACTCTCAAATATGGTCCACTTTTCACCTCAAATTTCCCAAGTGTTTCTTCTCTGTAACATAAACACATAGGGCTCCTGGGACTTTGCAAGCAGCACTTGCTACTGTCTATTGGCTACACACACTTATTTTTTTGTAATGAGTTGTCAGAGTACAGATTTGGTTACCATTCATGTGTTCCCATAGCTTTCTTAAGATCCTTGAGCCAGTGTCTATGACACTAGAAGGTTCCAGACGTTTCCTCACTAGAAGTGGTATATGTTAAATCCAATCCCTTCCATTCAACTTATCATTCAGGAAATTGCAAAGTGCCAAAACTCTCTTCATGGTAGCCTAAAAAGGTTCTCGAGGTTTCAGCATCTCATCTACAGCTCAGGAAGAGGACAAATCTTTCCTAAATATATATGAGGACAAGGTTATGAGAAGAGGAGCTTTTCAAAAAAAGCTCAGTTTCATTGCACTCAGCACCATTTTCACAGAATCATAGAATGTCCTGGGTTGGAAGGGACTCACTAGGACCAACTGAAGTCCTACTACTGGCCTTGCACAGGACAGCCCCAAAACTCACACCATGTGCCTGAGAATGTTGTCCAAATGCTTCCTGCATTCTGTTGCTGATAGGTTTCCAAGTACAGCCTGGAGGAAAATAACTCAGGAATGAAAAATCATCTCTTGTTACTACAAAGGAAAAGGGATTTTCCATTTGCAAGTTGATAAAACTCCATTATTTGGCTATTTCTAAATTTTCAGTGTTGCTACAGAGAAATAAATTTTTTTTAGTAGACTCTATTGTTGTTACGTGTACACTAATTATATTTTTATGTTACAGCCTGCCCCTTTCTAGAGAGCTGCAGTGCCAGACAGAAGCAAAGTCTGTCAAGGTATTGGACGGGGCTGAAAGTATGGAGGCAAACACAAGGATAAATACAAA
>WEKY01044983.1:46335-142537 GCA_013390045.1 Picathartes gymnocephalus | reverse complement strand
ATTTAATTTCCATACATAAGAAAAAAACACGTGGCTAAAGTAATAAGCTGGCAGATACATCTCTTCATGGCAAATGGAAAACATCTGTCATTAGCTTTGATGCAATCATCTGCACAAGTTCTGAAATTGTGTTTAAACCAGTTTTAAAATTCTAATTGGCAATGTAGGGGTTGAAGTTGGATGATCCACAATGCTCTCAGATTCTCAGCTGATGTAAATTGACTTTAAAGGAATTGGGCTAGTTTACTTCTCCTAGGATCTGACACATTATTGACCAGAATACAGGTGAGAATTGCTGTGTCCTGTATTAACATTATTTTTTATTCCATTAACTGAAGTAACACTTTACAAATTCTTTCTTTGGAAACTTACTTTTGTTTGTTCCTTCTCCCTTCTCACTTCATCATCCAAACCCAGAGCACTGAATTTCTCAGTACACAACTTCAAAATCTCTCCTTTATCTATATGTTTTGAGGTAGTTGACTTCATTAAGTGTTTCCTTTCCTGCACAGGTTTATAGAACCTTTTTATCACTGAAACCTTTGGGGAAATCATTATGTTCACTGCCTTTCAAGAAGCATTGGACACAGCTCTGTCTGGTTCAATGAAGATCAGCTGTTCTTTTCCTTTTTCTCCTTTTCCTAAAGCTCTTTGCTTTATTGCTTTATTCTGTTTTGAAAACAATGAAAGCCTTTCATGCCATCAGGCTCTCGTTAGCAGATAATGCAGTTGAAATTGCAGAATATTAGACATTCCACAGGGATGAAGGATACTCTAAAAGAGGACGTTGTCAGAATGAAGCCAATAATCTTCAATCTTGTGTTACCTTTTATAATTGCATTTTTATTGACTTGTTCAGAAAACACATTCATAGACCTGACAATTGATGGAGTGCCGTGTATCAAGGTAATTGGTAGATAGCACCTATCGGTCTTGTTTTCTGATTGGGACTCTGCTCAGCTTGGAAGGAATGTCATGTAAAATACATTGCCACGAGTTTCTTTTGTGATCTATGAGGAGTCTTTTGATTATATGTGTTTGGGTATTTTCATGGCATTCAGGGAAAAAAAGGGGGAAGGCAACTCCAATCATTTAAACAGTTAATTTTGATTCTGTCCCATCTTGAGAGTGAGTTTTATTGCTCAGACACTGACATTCCATAGGTGCCAAGAGTGTGAAAAAAATGCTGTTGTGTCATATTGCTGGTATTTACCTGTATGAAATGACATCACAGGCCTTGGGACAGCTGTAATTCACAGCAAAAGAGAGTTGCAAAACTTTGTCATTTATCACTGACTGGTCTGTTGACCTAGATGTCCTCAGGTTTTTGAAGCTGGTCATTGTAAGTCATATGAGGCCCTCTCCTGGTAGCCACCTAAAACATATCATGATAAGATATTAAAAGAAAAATAGAAAAGAGATTGAAAAGAGATTTTAATCAGGCTGCCTTTTAAATTTTGATCTTGTGTAATTCCAGTGCTAGGGACTAAGCAGTCAGTAATCATTCTTTAAATAGGATATTTATGACCCTCAATAGTGCACAAATGACAGATTTTTAACAGTTAAAATACAGGGGTTTTTTCCAGATGCTGTTATTTAGAAGTTGTGTCCTGTAAGGTTTCTGGGTTTTTCAGCTGTTCTTGTTATGTTTTTCCTAGGTGTACATTCCGAGCAGAGTGGCTCTTGTGCTTCACAACACAGATATCCCAAAGTGAAGTTCTCTGTAACTCCCACTGAAGAAGCAAGTCACAAAGAAGTGCTGATACACTGTTCTAGTTCTAAGTATAACAAAACTTGCTCTGAGGAGGCTTTCTGAGAATGAGTATAGTAATATTAGGTGTTTAAAATGTAAGATTAATATTCACATGTAATTGCAGAGCTCTTGACTTGCTAGACCCTCTTTTGAGGAAGCTTTACGGAGAGGCAGAAAGGAAAACGTTGGGTTTGTAGTTCTAGTAGTACAAAATTACACTTAAGGTGTTGCAAAGCAGCAGGTATTCTCAATTAAATTGTTGTTTACAGAATTTTATCAGGATTGATAAGAGTGATCCTGCTCCAAAGTTTGTAATTTCTTATAATCCTCATTTTGATAGTGAATTCAAATATTCATTATATATTAATGCTTCTTACTAAAAGTAAGTAGTTTGCTTAAATAAAACAGAAGTTTTTGGCTAAAAGGCAGCCTTAACGGTTTGTGGGACCTAATTTGAGGCTCCTCTTCTTCAATGAAGGTTAACATGGAATTAGAAATGTTTATCCAAATGGATGAGAAGGTCCTCTCAGAGTCTTGTACTTTGCCATTTTTTATTGAATTACAACTGCACAAAAATGCTGGGCAGCAAAACAAGCAGGCCGATTGAGTGGGGGCCTGCTGATGCTATTGTGTGTGCTGGTTATCTGCTCCCACCCAAATCACTTAGTCTGAGCATCTCACTTGCTACAGCTGGACAAAAATGACACAAGTATTTTATTTAGATCACTAAAATGTTCAGTGAGAAGCATGTTTTGGTCCTGATGCAACAATACCACACTGGAAGAGGTACTTAAAGTGCAGTTCTTCCCACTGCATTTATTTCACTAACATCAGGACCTTGCAATACTGATTTCACTACTTCCAGAAGCTGCCTTTCAGCTTGGAACATGATGATGTTCTTGCACTTTTATAACTTTTGAAACATTGCTTCTCGTGAAGAAGCAGTCTCAAAATACAGTGATCAAACTAAGGTGTTTTTTCTGATTAAAATTAAGATAGTTAATTATTGGAGTGCTGCTAAGATAATTCAAGTGAGTTCCTTCATGAGCTACAACTTTTTTTGTAAAGAATAAGATTTTGTATATTTGAAAATGTATTGCAGAGTATTCTGGAAAATTAATACCAAATTAACGAGACATGCTTTATTTTGTTCCATTTATTTAAAAACATATTTGAATTGGTTCTGAAATGAATGTCTTTTGTACAAATCTGAATTTTCTAACTTTTAAAGTAGCCAAAGAGGAAGATGTCCGTGACCATTTCCAAGTCATAATTTTACCCAGTTTCCTTTGTGAACCATTGTGTAAACTACTGAATACTTGGTGCCAACACTGACAATCTATTCACAGTTCTTGGAATGCTTACTTGTGGCTTACTTCTTAAGCAAAATAAGGGATGGAATAATGCAGCATGATGGAAAACAGCCTTTTGCAGAGTTCACACTGAAAGGACTTTGTGAACATCCCCAGTCTGATATGTTCTGTGTGACAGAGAATGTTAATTGAGTACCATAGGATCATGCTTCATTTTCCTCTTCACCAGTTTGATCATTGTTTGGTTGTGGGCTAATAAAAGCATTCCTGTTACGCTATGACTTTAAATAAAATATACTGAACTGTTCTAGCAACTGGAACTGATTATCTTTTTTTTTTTCCCCCAGATTTTTTTCCTTGTAGTGAAATAACGAGCAACTTCTAATACATGTTATATTTACACTGTATTGATCTAATATGTTTTATAGGGTGGCTTGTTTTGTTTTGTTTTTTTTTTCTTTTTTTTTACTGGCACCAGTTCCAGGTTTCAAAATGTAATGCAAGGCAAGCGTCTGTGTCAAACCTTTTTTCAAGAGAAGGAATAAATGTATGATGTGAAGTATAAACTGTAAAATTACATGCAAAATAAACTCTGAGGAGGAGAAAACAAATGCATATATGGTTTCATTCCTTGCATTGTAAAATGCTTTTACAGCAGCCTTAACACTGACAGACAGATTAGGTTTTGCTCCATCCTTAAATCAGGGGCTTGTCTTGGTCAGAAGCATTCATAATGAGATTGGTAGAGTATTTGACCTATGCATATTTTCTTTAACATAATGATAGATTAGTAAAAGTGAACGACAAGATTTGCAGGATGAACATGTAAATACAGAAGGCATAATAATGGGCTTTTTGGAGCCCACCTCTGCATTTTAATGATGTGTTACTGCCTGTCTTGCAAGACTGGAAAACTTTCCCTTCCAATACCCATGGAAAGCCAATTTCTTACTCTTGCTCTTTGAATTTTAATGGATTATGAAGAGAAATTCAGCTTTCACCTTCCTTCTTGTGACACTGATTGCAACCAAGGCCCCTCCTTACAGTCATGTACTGAGGCTGTCAAACATGAGAGGGAAGCAGATGAGCTCCAGAGCTCTTTTGGAGCTTGGCCACACCTCAAATCAGCACTCCTTAGCTCTGCCATGGAGGTAAATGAAGTGGTCTGTGGGGATATGTCCCAAGGCACAAAGCTCTCCACAGATACTCGGACACAGTGAAGGAACACTCTTTAAAGATAACCTCTTAGTGTACGGGACTGATAAGGATCTATATTTCAACATTTAGAAATGCAGAGTTCCCTGTCCCCTGGGAATTCTTGGTAGCCCTGGCCCCAGAAGTTGTTGCTGCACGGTTTCTGTAACACCATGAGAACTCAAGGTCACCTGGTTTATCTAAAGATTCAGCCTGACCTTCCCTCTGTCTTGCACTGTGTGTGTGAAGGGTTCTTTGTACTTAATAATTCAAGTTACTCTCCAGACCAGATGGTTATTGTGATAACATGCAGGCGTCCACTACACTGGTGTGCTCTATGAGCAATAAGTTTTAATTTCCCCTCTGTTTTCTCCTCCTCCCACAACTCAAGCTTAACTGTCCTGAGGTTTATTTTGAACATGAAGAATGGAGTCATTATTTAAAATTGGTGAGTACTTCTGGAAAACAAATTTAATTGGAAAAAAATCGGAGCTTTCTGGGTTTTTTACTATGAAGTTTTTCTTGCTCATTCTATTTAATTTAGTAAAGACCTTTCAACCATGTGCTCTGAAAGACGGGAAAGTGGTGCTGGTAATACCTGCCAAAGGGAGAGCAGCTGTGTGAGCAGTAAGATACCAGATAAGCAATTGTGTGGTACTTGCAGATACTGCGGGTGATATTTTTGGGTATTAATCTGTCAGTCACAGTTCTGCTTTCAAATGATGTTTTAAGCATCTTGAAGTAGTTTTAGCTTCCTCATTTTTTTTCAGGACTACAGGTTCTTAACAGCCCATTAATGGTTAGAGCTAGAAGTTCTTGTCTATTTAAGTCTCGTTTCCTAGAGCTTAAAAGTAACTTAGTAGTTGTGTAGTAAAGGGTGAAGGTTAACTGAATGAACAGCAGAAATTGTTTCCTTTAACTTAATTAGATATGGACATTCTCTTCAGGATATGTTGAGGCATGCGATTTGGCTGTCTTCTGCTTCATAATTTAATTTGCTAGGAATTTAAGTATTCTGCATTTAAGTGTTTCATCATTGACTGATGTTTCCAAACTGGGCGTGTTGTCATTGTTGAACTACTGCTACAGAGATGAAGCAGTGTTTTACATATTTTCATATATCAAACCTTAGCTGGGATCCTAGTTTCATAAAAATCAACCTGTAAGTGGCATCTTTGTAACAATTAATTGGAAGGGTTTATCCAGGGAAGACTCTGCACATGTGTGTATTTTCACACCTCAGAGTTCATGGTGCAAGTGTTTTGAAAGGGTTGAGAGTGTAATTTGCTGTGATGGAGAGCTGTTTCTTATGCCAATCTCACTTTTTAATTCTGTTTGGCTTTCTAGATTACCTAGAGTTGGTTTCAAATTCTTGAGGAGAGAAGCAGCATCTTTCTCAAAGTATCACAAACATTTAAGAAAAAAAAAGGAAATCCAAAAGTTTTGGTCATGTTTACATAGAGAGAAAAGGGTTTTTTTTCTTCATTAAATGTTTCCTTTAAATAGGCTTTTTCAGTTTTTTACATATGTGAAAATAAGCTGCAGTAGTAGTGATGGGCTGACATATGACTGCTCTTCTTAAAAATAATTATATAAATTGTTGGGTAAAAATAGCTCCAGTTGAACACATTAAAAATAATCTGCATGTGGAAAGGTAGAAACAAAAGCTAATGATGACTCATTAGATGAGACAAATTATATTTTTCATGCCTGTGACTACAATATGTACCCTGTAAATATAAATAAGTATTGGCTATTCATGGTAAATTAAAGCCTAAAATAGACTAGGACAAAATGTAAGAATTTGTAGGTATTGAAGAAATCAGTCTCAGCTTAGCTGCTGTTTTTACGTATTTACAAAGCTATTTTGAACACTGGGAAAAAAAAGAAAAACTAAACTAAGTGTTTAATTAAACTAGGTCGCAAAACCATCTTAGAAAGTTAAGACAAAGACAATAATTTCTCAGTATTAGGAGAGTATTGAAATTGATGCAGCACTAATCATCCATGCCATTTGACTCACAGCAAATCAACTCCAAATTTTCAGTATTGTTAAAAGCTGGGAGCGAACTTTCTCAAGTTGCTTTCTTCTGACTGTGCCTCACAGGTGACAATTTATAGAACAAGGACTGTCTGTGATAGAATGATCTAAATTTAATGTATCGAATATCCAGTCTTTGCTGGTAGTATGAGGTTTATGACAGAATAGATGCAGTACATTTAGGAAGAGAGCTGTGTCTGCACTCACTGAGGAAACCAAGCTGCCAGTGCCGTAATGGGCGTCATGGTTTAACCCCGGGCAGCAGCCGAGCCAGAGGCACCCACTCACCCACTGCCCACCAGAGGGATCGGGGAGAGAATGAGAAGGGTAAAAGCTGGAAAACTCATGGGTTAAGATACAGACAGCTTGATAGGAAAAGCAAAAGCCATGCACACAAGCAGAGCAAAACGAGGCATTCGTTCCCCACTGCCCATGGCTGGGCAGGTGTTCAGTCATCTCCAGGAGAGCAGGGCCTCATCATGCATAACAGTGACTTGGGAAGATAAAAACCATCACTCCAAATGTCCCCCCGCCTCCTCTTCTTTTTTCTTCCCCCCACTTTATATACTGAGCATGATGTCACATGGTCTGGAATATCCCTTGGGCCACCTGTTCTGGCTGTGTCTCCTCCCAACCTCGCAGGCACCCCAACTCCCTGCCAGCGTGGCAATATGAGAAACAGAAAAGGCCTTGGCCCTTTGTAAGCCCTGCTCAACAATAACAAAAACATCTCTATTATCCTCCCTGTCTTCAGCCCAAATCCAAAACACAGCCGTGTTCCAGACACTGTGAAGAAATCTAGCCCAGCCAAAACCAGCAGAGAGGGACCTGGGGGCAAGCACCCAGCTGTCCTGGGGTACTGGGTGTGGTGGGGCAGGTTGATGCTCAAATATAGTATTGATAAATCAGTGTTTTGGCTGAATGGTGCTTGCGCAGTGTGAAGACTTTCTGTTTCCTACCCTGTCCTCACTCACCCCTTGCCAGGAAGTGCCTGGACATCTTCCTGCTCACCGGAAGTTGTGAATGAATTCCTGTTTCTGCTTTGCTTGCACATGCACCTTTTTCTCTCCCTGATGAAGTATTGTCACCTTCCTTCTATTGCCTCCCCATCCCAGAGCAGAGGGGAGTAACCAAGCACCTTGTTGAGGGTGTTTGGCTGTTTGCTGGGATCAACCCACCACCCCCAGCAAAAGCTGAGCGAGCTGTTCCACCTCAGAAGGAAATGGGCTGGCGGGAGGAAAGTAGGTGAAGTCACTTGAAGTAATTTGAAAGTCATTTGAAGTATAAGGTAGAAGATAAATCCCAACCTTCCTTAGTTGCCTTTCACAAAACGCTGAGTGTGTATGTTGTGTTTACTTGGGTTGTAGAGTGAGACAACTGGAGCAGGTTAATTATCCTGCTGTTAAGGTATCGCCTGTGTGAAGGAACAGACAAACCTATGTATTCAGCCCATTTCATGCTAAAAGTTCTTGGGCCTGTTCTTTTGCAGTAGAAGCATATGATTATCCCTGTAGAAAAGTGTAAAAATACTTTTCTACTTTGAAATGGAAGGAATTTCTAACATAAAGTCTTTCATAAGAGTTTATTCACTATTGAGGGGGAGGAGGGGGCAGAAGCTTCTATCAAAAGACTGCCTTGTGGTACAGTAAAGATATGGAAAAAGTAACTGAAATGAAAACCTGATGTTTAAAATTTATGGAATTTTAAGCATTACTTTTTCACAAAGCCCCTTTCAGCTGTTGACTGATGCTTCGATTTTTTGTTCTTTTCTTTGTTCATAACAGCGGTTTTAGACCAAAGGCAACACTCTGAGTCTTTCTATATTCTGTAACCTTTGTCACTACCACTTAGGAATGTTTGAGGCAGTCCCAGTTTTCAGTCATCAGTTGGAAGGTGGGGTTAGCCTTGCTTTGGGAGTTTCTAGGGTAGGGATGAGAGGAGAGACTGAAGATGTTTCCTGGTTTTGTTAAACACCACTTAAATTCCTGCCTTTGCAATTTCACTAATCATCTTAAATCTTTGACTGTGGCACATTTTTGTCAGAAAACAGCTAGCCCTATGCAGCACCAAAAAAAAGCATGTCTTTGGACTGGAATGAGAAAGCCAATTATGCAAACTCATGATGTCCAAAACTGAAATGAATTTTTCTGTCCAGATTTGTTTATCTGAAGGGACCTAGTGTTGATCACTTCATGAAATGAAGCAGACAGGCTGTATGGCATGGAGAACAGGTTTTTGTGCAAAAAAACCCTATTTTCCCAAGGCAAAAAATATTCCAGTATTTCAAGTATGGGTTTGTTTGGTTTTTTTTCATGAAAAATACTGGATTTTGACAAGTGAGCATTTTCATAGGAAGATTTTTGTCAAAAACACTTCCAGAACATTTCTATAAAAATAAAAATACTATTCAAAATCAATGCTTATATTATGTGCAAAGCATGAACGCTCGCAGCTTTAACTGTTAGTGTATGCAGCTGCTTAAAGGAGGTTTTAATTAGATTCATTGTGTAATTGAATTACTCTGCCATTTTTATGAAAAAAAAAATACAAAAACAAAAACAACCAAAAAACTAATAATCATGTAAAGTGATAGGGCTATTGGATTGGCTTTCCTTAGGCCTCCTTGGGCTTCTAAAATTCCAGTCACCTGTGTAGCTTCTGCCTGGTGCCTGCTGGGGAGCTTGGCAGGCAGAGATTTGGCCAAGCTGCTGCCCTCAGCATATTCTTTCCCAGCTGGGTCAGGCTGTGCTGGTGAGGCCAAGTGATGAACTGGACTGGGGAACTGTTTTTGTGGAAATATACCCCTCTGGAATGGCACAAGCTGCCAAGATCTGTAGCTTGAGCTGGAAAACTGATTCTTTACAATTGATAGACATCTCAGTCTCCCGGCAACCTGTCAGTGGGGGTGAGCACTGCATTCAATACTTGTGTTTGCTCTAGTTGTGCTATTACACAGAACTCACTCTTCCTTCTTTTTTTTTAATAACCTTCTGGATCTACCAGCCCCTGTTCCTCAAGCTTATCAGACAAGAGCAATGCAATAACTTCATATTCTTGGATTAACAGAGTGGACAGTTCTTTATGACAATTAACTCCATTTTAAAAATTCCCAAGGAATCACTCAGCAATGTGACTAAGTATTTAGAAACAAGCTGAACATAATTTGCCTAACTGGGTAGAGCTGGTACAGAACATGAAAGGAGCAAATATCCTGGAGTTATGCATCTGCTGCTGCTATAAAAGCTCTCGCCAGGAAACACTTGCCTTGCGCTGCCTGCTTGCTACAGTGGCTGATTGTAATAGTCCCATTTAAGCCTGAGTGCTGATACACACCTTGCTATGTAAAACACTGTGCAAGGTTGTTTAAACATGAAAGATAATTGCTGATTTCTCGCTGGCTGTAGTTCACAGGTAGACATTCCTGAGACTGATTAAATCCACTGACCTTTAGAATTAACAGCCTTGATGGGTTTCAAGCCATGGTATGCTTTGATGTGAGGCACAGCTTTCAACCTGGCTTGTCTGCTTTTGCTTTTTCCTGAACAAAGCTTCTGAATCTCACTCACTGTATATTCTGGACAATGTAAGCAAGTGTCTGATGTGGTTGTGCTCCCTGCAGAGTCCTGCCACATCCCAGGACTGTGCCGTGGTCAGCCCTGTGTGCCTGTAGCAGTTTTCTTTCTGTTGCATCAAGCCATAGGGATCTTCTGAGCAGCCCTTGTGTCCCTGTCCCTTCCTATTTTTCTGCCTCCCATCTCCTAGGGAGGTGGGGATGTTGATGTGCAGGTATTGGCAAAGGTTTGGGCCCATCAGAAGATTTATTAAAGACAAATCTCTCAGGAGCTTGGAGACACATATAACTGCAGCACAAACAAATGTGTTGGCCCATGCTTTACTTAATCCTTAAAGGTCCAGTTTCGACCTCCTAACTTCCCCAGATTTTACAGATTCTGTCGCTGTGGTTTGGGGGCCCCTTTTCAGGTCCCCAGCCTTAAAAGATCAGTAGCAGTGTTCCAGCTGTTGCCTTCACAGCAGTGACTAGAACAGCACAGATGTAAGCTGCAATCAGAGGTGTGCAAATGAACCACCTTCAGCTTCTTAAATGTATTTCTCCATCTCATCTGCTGAGCAATGCTTGTGTGTTGCAGTTTGGAAATTTTCCCCATGAGCAAGAATGGTAAGTCTAAGCATGTCTTGATATACATCTCAAAGTCAGTTTTGTATCCCACACACATTTACTTGGAAAAGCTGATATGTGGCAGACGACTTGCCCAGAATTTGAGAGAATCGCTCAAGACTCACCAGGTACAGACTTTTGCATTGGGGGAAGCAAAGCCAAATGTGGAGACACAAAGGGCTTGTGATGACACATCAGCTGCTGAGGTTGCTCTAATACCCAGTGTATGAGTGAGTGAGTTGTGAATCCTGCTGCAACCTGCTGGATTGGTACAATCAAATTCACCCTTTTCCCATCTCTTTTAGTCCATACTAATATGCAGGTACTGCCTGTGCTCCAGGGATTACAGGTGCAATGTCAGGAACTCAGGTGACAGAATGACCAAGGTCAACAAGGATATGAAAGCTCAAGTGTGCAGCACGTAAACACAGAGTTTAGTGTTTCTAACTTCCAGTTCTTACTGGAATTGGACAGGTGCTCACTTCATCTTTCACTCTGACTTCTGCTGGCAAAAAACACAAGGAGCCAGCAGCAGGTATCTGTCTGATAATCCTGTTTCTGGGGAAGACAGGTTTGTTTGGGGATGGAGGGCACATGCTGGAGGAATTGATGTGGAGCACAGATATCCAGATATCTCTGGTAGGTGTCTGTAGTGAAGCTGTTTCTCCTGCTTTGAAATCTTCTGTTAATGTATCTCTCAGTCACAGAAACATGAGTAATTGGGCCTTATTTTTTACATACACATACTGTAGTATTTTGTACCCACTTCTTTCTGCATCTCTAAGTCACATCATTAGCAACAGCAACCTACTGTTGCACAATATTTCCGCAAATTATGCTGCTTAATTAACCAAGTGATGTGTAATAATGCTGTGTGACATTTTTCTAGAAGTGTTACCTAAAAGGCCTGGACCTCTTAAAGTGATAACAGGAATGTGGTAGTTGAGTTCAGAAAGATAAATGTGCTGCAAATTGCTTGGTAGCCCTGCAAGTCTGTGTCTGCAGCAGTGGTTCAGATCAGAGCATCAAAATGTGCAGTTTTGAAGCGAGTCCCTGGATGGTCTCCACTTACCACATTCTAACTCAGTTCCCAGAGCAATTTTGGGACAGAGAAATGTAGATTCTTTAGAGGTGGAAATAAACAACAGGCTCTTCTCCAAAAGGACTCCAAATGTCCCTTAGTGTGTTTTGCTTAGACCCTCAATATTTCCATGCACCGCCTCTGTCCACTGCAAGGACTTCCCATGTGCATCTAATAAATCTTCCTGTCAGGAAGCCTCAGCATAGGAGGTAAGACTGTCTCTAATCCAGACTATAAAGCCCAAACCCCATGGAATAGCAGTGTGAGGAGCTCAGCAGCCTCTTTGAGCCTAAAATATTTGCTAACATGTAGCATATTAGGCCAGTGCTATTATTCCTGAATTTGCAAGACTTTACTACTGTCAATCCATATACCTTGGCTTAAGCCCTGTTCTTTATGTAACACTGCAAACCAAATTAAACATATAGAAATGTTTCTGGAACTGTTTACACCGAGCTGATGTTGTGAATCTACAATTATTTTTGCAGTTATCTTAATGTAGCTGTTACAGCATAATAACTGCCTTTAGTCATTGTTTTTCTGCCTGCTATGGCAAATAATGTGCTTGTCTAATGCGACAGAAACTGCAGTCAGTAGCAAAATCTTTAATATCTAATTTGCTAGACCTTATTTTGCACTTTTTCATCTGAAATGCAGATTTATAAATTGAAGCAGTGCATGTAACATTTCAGTGAACGAAATCATTACCAGCAGGATGTTTGGATGGCAACTGTAATTTGGCTCGGGAGGTTTTTTTTTAGCTGGGACTAATTTGTCTTCATGGGCCAGAAGATTTTTAAAAGCTAACAAGTTTTATGGTTTTTTTTGGTTTTTTTTTTTTTAATGTGAGGAAGTTTTTAATTTATATGGCAGCACACAGTGAAACATTTAGCTCCCCTCACTCCCTGGAGTCTCCCTGTTTCATGCCCAGGCTTCTTCACTTGAGGGTTGCCATTCCTGTTGGTAAAGCCATAAGCTCAAAATCAGGAGTTGGTTCTCAGTCTTTGAATTTGGTGCTTCCTGGTGCCACAAACAGCACCTGAAGGGAGCCCACGAGAAAGATGGAGAGGGACTATTAACATTTCTCTGCCTAAGCAGTCCTCAGTGTCTTTCTGGGCGAATAATTGAATTTATTGGGGTTTTTCAGCACACTGATAATACAAGTATATTTAAGAATCAAATAAACAGTTCTCATTTTTTGCTGCCATGGTAAAGCAATGTTCTGTAATCCTTGAAACACTTAATTTGGCCCAATCATCATATTTGGATGTCTTGGTCTTCATTTGACTGGGGAACTGAGCAAGGTGGACCTGGACTTCTTGATCCTTAATAGAGGAATATCCAGACCAGATCTTTGCCATGACCAGAAATGAAAATTATACTAAAGCATCAATTTTTGCCCTGTGGAATACCTGGCCCACTGTGTCTGTTCTGTCTCTCCTTTTTAAGGGTATTTTGTCTCTACAGAAAGCACATGTGTACATTTCTGGATGTGTGTGTTCCCTATGCATGTGCACACAAAACGTAACTTTAATTCTTCTCTCTGAGTGCAAGATTGCATCGATACTTATCAGATTCCATCCATTTTAGGGTCAGGAACAGCTTGTGTTTGTGTGCCTGAACAAACCTAATACAAAAGTTCTGGTTTACATAGGAAACTCCTAGATGTTTATGCATAACAGATATACTGAAAACTTTCTTCACACGTCATAAGACTGTTCATTTATGGAGTTTTCACTCTCTTTTTTAAATTTTTTTTTTTTTTTGAGGCAGGAAGAAAAGACTGACCTTACTCTTGTGGAATTTTGCTAATGAGCCTTTTTTCCATAGGCTCTGCATTCATTAAGGAAAATATACAGACAGGCAAATACCACATGCCTGTATATTTCTTTCACATAAAGTATATTTATTTAAATATTAAGTGAAACTGTTGCTCTGACAACTTGCTAAAGTCACTATAGAGTCTGTGTAATTCTGAATGCTCTTGCTTAAGTGGTTTCAATGCTATTTGTTCAGTAGATTCTTTTGAATCTTTCATTTAACTGGCTTCCCTTAAGGAAGTGAATCAGGAAAGTTCAAGGATCACAAATCCTAGGCTGGTGAGAACTATTATATTCCTTCCTTAAAGCTGTGGTTTTGTCTTTGTGACAAAGAGGTGTAATTACCAGAACTTTAATACCTTGGGATAAGAATTACATGAAGCAGAAAGCAGGGTTCAAGCTCAGTATACTGAATTTTCAGAAGTGTTTTATTATTGTAAATTAGCCAAAATAATTCTGCTTACCTCTTCAGGCTGTGTACTAATTATGAAATGGAATTGGGGTTCCTACAGTTCCTGAGACATAGTTATAGGTATCTCAGCTACATAATAATCATATAATAAGAGCTGATAATAATTGGCCAACTATTTCAACTTTTTGATTACTTTGCCTTCAGCATCAGTACTTATGCTGGATCCCCAATCTGCTTTGATGTGATTTACCTCCTTATTTTATTGCAATCTCTCTCAACAAACGCTCAGAAGTCACTGAAATGGTTGTGCCAGTTATAATGTTTGATAACGTCTGCAGCCGACTCCCTGGGTTCAGAATTTGTTGCTCAGGTTCTTACTTTTGGGATTGGCGGTGCCTTGGATGCTCCTTTTAGCACCATGGAGCCTTGGCCTAAAGGCCCTTTGGAGCTTTGTGATCTGGGAATTACTCCATGAGAGCAAAGGGATGCACAGGATGGTGCAGAAGTGAACAAGCGCAATGAGTAAGGCCACACGTGGTATAAGCCACTGCAAGGGGATCCACATGTGGCACATCTGTCAGGGAGGTGCTGCCGTGCCCCACCACTTCTCTTTGGCCAGTCTACACGGGAGTTTAGGAATTTGCTTAGCTGGGGGACGCCAGGGAGATAAAAGCCTTAACGAGGAATATATATTTTATGCTTTTTATTTTGTGTTCCTTCTTCCCTCAGGACTGGGGAGCTCAGTATCCTATAGAAACGACGTGCAGATATGCAAGGAATCGCTCTGCCTGACTTGTATCAAATCACACTGGACCTCCTACATCTTGTCTTGTGAAAAAAACCCCTGGAATTGCTCTGTAGGAAATGCTGCAAAAGCTCATTTAAGGTCAATGAAAGCAGTCACAGTACTGTCAGAGTTGCCAAATCCAACCCAGGCGATTTATTTTCTGGCTCCCTTTTGCTTACCTTTTGCCAATTATAAACGCATTTTCCCCCTTAATTAGTGAAAAGTGCAAACGCTTTTATGCTCTCCTGATTTATATATATTTTTAAATTAAATTTTGAAGGACTGTGGTGCTTATGATGAGAGTTAAACACATTTCATATCTTAATAAGCCTATTTTTATATTACGCTGCTTGAACTACAATCATGCTAAGGAATGGAGTGGGGGGAATAAAATTAATGGGTTACTCTTGAAGTAGAAAAAAATACTCATTTTCGATAAAAGATCTTTTTGATAATTTACTCTTGACTTCACTACTTGATTTATCTTATCTTCTCACATTAATTTGTTTTTAATTTTTTTCCCTTATGAGGTTTTCTAGCTCCAGTAACAGCTCTGTGATGGTTGGATCGATGGACTACAAAATTTAACATTTTTGAACTGAAAGAAAAAAGGGCTTAAACGCTTGAGCTAACAAGCAATATAACTTTCATGTAATAAACTAGAAATTCAGCTTTCCAGTGCCTTGATTTAAGATGCTGGAATTTGATTATTTAGTTCACCCACTCCATCTAGAGTAGTTATGGACTAAAGCTGCTTGGCCTCTTCCTTGAGGGCTTATGGGCACTTATGGGCTAAAGGCCCTACTGTTTTTGACTGCATCAGCCCCTATTTCCAGGCATGTTTCCCAGTGCATTTCCTGCATTTCCTTGTCTTCCCTCAGCTGTGTACTTTTTTTCCTCAAATGTTCCCAGTACATCTCCCTGAATCCTTGTTAAAATGTTAGCCCGTGTAACACTATCAGTGTTATTACATCTCAACATTCTCAGTGCGTGTGGTTTTATCTCATTTGCAGCCTGTTGGTGTGCTCTCAGAATGAACTAGGCTGGTCAGAATTAACAGTCCTTGTAGGGCAGTTATGTTATTTAATACAGATTCCAGATATTACTTTCACTACTGCAGTGATTTTAAGGACCTAGCATACTACTTACAGCAAACACAGAGAGATTAGAGTGAAAGGAAAAAGGCAAATGAAATGAGAAAGAAGTAGAGTACTTGGAAACATTAAAATTGAAGACAAACTGGTTTTACCCGGACAACAAGAATTTTAATGAAACTATGGACTGCACTTAGGACTGTGAGTGAATCAGAAAAAGAAAAGGCGGACACTTTCTGAATTAGTTGACCAAATTTGACAGGTCAGTACTTGAACTTACCTAAATCAAATGGTAAAAATCTTCCATCATATCCTTTGTCAAAATTTAAAAAACAATGGGGGAAAAAAAACCCAAAAAAACCAGAAAAACAACCCCACCCAAAAACCAACCTACCAAAAAAACACCCCAACCTCCCCCTACCCTAAAAAAACAACCAAAAAAACTAACCCAAAACACCAAACCCAAAACCAAAGCACCTGAGGACAGGGAAAAGAGTTAAATGGACTTTGGCAGATCAGCTGGAGCTCATCGAAAGAGAGGAAATCGTAGCTCCGTATCCTGGAGAACTTCCTGCTGCTTTGCCTCTGTACCTGTTTTGTTCTTTCTTCCTTGTTTTCATCCACCTCGTTCCCTGATTGTGCCCCAAAACAAGACGAGGTGATTCCCAAACAGCACCTGAGAGGCATCAGAACACCTGGCCAGGCCCCAGACTGCCCAGGTGATGGCCTAGACCAGACAGCTGCAAGGAGCAGTTTTAGCTGAGATGCACAGTCTGTGCCTTCACGGATGATGGATCACATTTTATCCAGATAGATGTATAAAATAAGCATTTTCCCCTTTACTAATCTCCTGTGTTTGTCTGCGTTGGCAGCAACACAGCACAAATCAATTGAGATTCAATAGGAACACTGTTTTCTTCTTCTTTACTAAGAAATATTACTGGATGTGCAACAGTACTGAATATCTCCTCTCTAGAAACATAAATCTGATAGTTTTTAGTATATATATCTTGTGCAAGTGTTGAAGATAAAAGTCACATTGTCATACTAGAATTTTAATTTTTTGGTGTATTCTAATCCTTTCTCACTGTTATCTTTGAACTAATAAGTTATCAAACTGTGTATCAAAAGGTGTTCAAGCTGTAACTTTTAAAAGATCCTTATTTTGGTCAACGTAGAAGTTCTCGGGCAACAGCTCGCATATATGACATATCCCTTTTTAACATTTTCTTGGTTCAGTACCACAGATGGTGAAATTAGTTTTTGAATGACTAATATTTGATATAAAGCCCAACTTAAGTTCTTTTGAAGAAACTGATGGTGGTTAACTCTCTGGTGGTTACATACAAATATTTTTGAAATATTTTTTTGCTACTCAAAAAAGGGGCATTTTTTTGTTATTATTTAGTAACCCAACATTTGTGTGACTTTTGTTCTTAAGATAGTCTGAGAAAGGATAACGTTTTGCCCTCCCTAGATGTTTGTAGCCTTCAGATGTTGCCTATTCCATTAACACACACATACTTTCTTTTCCACACTTTGCTTTTTAGTCAATTCTTGGCCAAATAGCACATTTGCAGTGATTTTTGTCCTTCATTGTTAATTAGTAATTGAGCAATCACCAACGATGTTCCAATTTTCTGAGCTATTTAGTGGATTGGAGTTCTGTATGACACTTAAAGCACCTGCCCTAGATTCTGGGCTCTTCTAGCATATGCTGTGATTAGAATAATGAATACAAATGTGAAGGAGGGAAAAAACAAAAAGGCAGGTTGTTCCATATCATAGCTTTTTTAGTCTCAGCTTTTGCCTTTTAAGCCATTTTTCCACTTCCATGAAGGAAAGAGATGAGTTTTGCAGCTTAGTCTGGAAGGTCAATGGCCCGAGGCTGCTCCAAGGAATGAGGCCAGCCTGCTCCTGCCTGCATGGCAAACCCTGTTCACTGCTGCTCCTGTGCCTCTGAACACAGCTGGAATTGAGAGGGCTTTTCAGATCACAACAAATGTCTTAGGTGGGATAACTTTCCCTGGCAACCTCCAGGCAGCGAATACATCTCCTGGAAGCATGGTAGTGTTTTCACAGAAAAGAAAAAAGGGGGATGGGGAAAGGGGTAAAAGTGAGTGCCCTCTTACATTATTTTCATATTTCAAGTTAATGCGTTGCATTTTTTATTTCAAATTCAGCTTGACATTAGGTGTGTAACACCACCAGAAGCAGCCCTTGCTACAGCATCAGCACACGTCTTCCATCTGGCCTAAACCACTGCTGAATTTTTGCTCCCAGTTCCATGGATATCTCTGCCTGAAAGCAGCTGCTTGCAGTTGTCTGTAACGGTGTAGTAGAGAGGACTTCCAGGTGAGATCTGAATCTATTTGACTGTTATTTGTCAGTGGGATTTGCCAGATGGTCAGATTTTAAGTAACCGTTCAGAAGAAATGTAGGCATAGGCAAATACCAGCTCCCCTGGCTCGGCTGCTGCGCTTTGCTCAGACAGAGTCTTTTTACTGCTCTCTAGAAGCTGCCCCTGTGTTGCTGGCAGGAGCACAGAAGGGTCTGGCTCCATCACTAAAGCTGTGTTAACTCAATCTACATCGGACTGGAGTTCTTGCAGACCTTTAACAACCTTTCCAGCCTCATGCAGTCTATTAGATTCACTCACTTCCTGCAGTCTATTCCGATCGATGAGAGGGACGCTGTGCCTCTTGGGAATAGGTTTAGGCTTGCTTGCTTTGCTTCCTGTAGATCTCCAGAGGCTCCTCATGGAGACAAGCAGATCTACTGCTCCTTAAACTGCCAGGGAAGGATTCAACTCTTTGTTAGGTCCAGGCAATATTGGTAGATTGCTAAGTGGGAGCACCTTGTAACTTGGACTGAAGAGGGGAGGCATGAGGATTTATGTGGTTTTGAATAGACTGACTGTTTTTTGCTTCTCTAGTGGCTTCATCTTCCAGGTGATGCTGTCACTTCACCCAATTCCCACATGTAACCACTACCGAATAATCAAAATGTTGTATTCATCCGCCATTGTTTGGTTTTTGTAAAACTTACTATATACCCAGACTTAATGAAATAGCGTTATGCAATTCTTTTCTCACAAGTTTAGACAACTAAAACAATTTCTGAAATTTTTCCAGTTGTACAGTGTGTTAGTGAGAGCTGTATTTGACCCTAATGTCAGAAGCCTAGTTGGAAAAGAGTGAAGTGGTAAATAACAAAAGAAAAATCTCAAATATCAGGTGTGTCCAAAGGGTATGAACTGGTTGGATTTAGATCTTACAGTTTTGAATTTTGAAATGTTGGATTTTACCAATGAGGAATTTTGAATTTAATTGAACACATATTGAATTTTACAAATGTTTCTCTCATGCACTTTTTTATGAGCACATGCAGTCAGAGTGCTTTACTTTAACAGATGTCATGGCTTTGAAACAAGTCACGTGCAAGAAATGCCCAGTACATTTATAAAGGAAATGAGCATGTAAGCATGGGGTATACAGTGGCAGACTCAGTCTTGCCCAGTGAAAATTACAGACAGAAAATGTAACTTTCCCACCCCCACTTCAGCTTCACCAGTCTTTTAGGAGAAACCCAGAGAAAGTGACATCTGTTTTCAGAACAGAAAATATTTGCATTGTAAAGATTGCACCAATTTTGTTAAGGCATTAGAATACTCTTTTTTTTTTTTTTCTTAATCTTCTAATCTTCTAATATTACTTATTTTGTAGTTTTAAGCAGTTTTAATTTGGGAGAGAATTATTTTAAAAACTATGTCTTAAGGTTTGTGTTGGTTTGTTTGTTTGTTTGTTTTTTTCTTTTTATTCTTCTATATGTTTACAGGGTTCCTTCTTTGCTTTCTAAGAGGCAGTGGTGGTTAGAGTTTCTCTTTACCTAATTACCAGGGAGAAAAGTGGCATCTAAAAAATCAGAATAGTGTTTGTTTCCTGTGTGATCATCTGTTCCTACTGTTTATGCTTCACCTGGATACCTAATCCTTTTAGCAGTGCAGAGGATTATGAAGCTACAGACAAGAGATTATGGCTCCAGGTGAGGGATAAGCAGCTGATCAAATGAATGAAGGAGAAAAAGAGATTGTTTCAATGCAAATATTCCCTACTAATTAGGGCTAGGGAGAAGAATTGAGAAGAGATGTGATTAGTAGTCTCTCTGTCTGTCTCAATAGGATTTATTGTTTTTCCTGAGGAGAATGCCTTAAAATTTTCATAAGGAATTTAATAAATTCTTTGGGAGACCGGTATTACCTGTACAGCTACTACCATGCTCTTGTGTCAGCTTTGTAAATGTTTTATCTGTCATTTGTGATATATGTTTGTTTTAATCTTCCTTTGCAGCAGAATTTCCCAGGGCCAAGAGCTAAGGATCAGGAGGAAGGATCTGTCAAGGGTGTGTGGTCAATGATTTCCATGACTTTCCTTGCAGAAATAGACATCAACACTTCATTCTGCAATATATTTTTGAATTATATTTATCTTGGTAAGCACTGAGTGCGGTAACAACTCAGCAACACTCCTCCTTGCTGCAGGACCACTCTTTATCAGTTTCTGAAGGTACTGGAGCCCACAGCAGCAGCCAGCACAGTCAGGTCTTTAGTACGTTTAGCCCTTTCTCCTTGCTGTACTCTGTGCTCTGACTCCTCCACAGAAAATCTTTCACATCTTATGTAAAACAAAGAGCAAACTAAGACACTAATTAGCTAAATAATAGTAGAGCTACTCCTTTCCCCACATCCTATCCCTGAGGTGAACACACCAGAACAGAGCCTGTTTTCTGCTGGTTTTACCTGGGACCTCTGGGTCCTGCTGCAATCTAAATATTTGAAATTTTTCTCAAGAATTTAGTCGTCTGTCTTCCCTTCCCATTACTTTTTCAGGAAGTTGTGACCACAACTGAAAATTAGTGGATTTTGCTGAAGTTAATCCAATTTGCAAATAGAAGGAAACTGGAAAATGCATGCTTAATTTCATCTTAGCCTAAGCTGGTGTTGGAACTTCTGCAAAGCAGTTGCGAGGTATTTTGCTCCCACGTGCAGGTTTTCTTTCTTCAGACAACTGCAACAGAAATGGAAAACACTTGTCTCTACTTCAATGCAAATGCCAGACTGAGGGTGACATGGCTTGTCCTGTCTCCTAATGTTCAACTGGTGCAGCTGGGAAGAAAATGGAGTTATCCTATTCTGACCACGGACCCTGATCCGTGCCACCTTACTGGTATCAGATCATTTCTCTGTGCTTTTCATATTCCTTGAAAAGAGAAAAAAAAAAGTGGAACACCAACAAACCATGGCTCAAAGACAGCATGTGAGTTAAGTACAGAGGGAAAGAATGATTTATTGTGTGAACTATGCTGTAGACTCGGAAATCCTCATAAATTGTTTCCCAATGTGTATGTGCAAGACTCAATTAAATGCAGGTAATTAAAAGCTCTTTCACAGAACTGACAAAACAACGTCCCTACCTGTGGAGACATTCCTTCCGAAAAGAAATTACCAGTTCCCAAACATGCTTGGGATTAAAACAGAAACTTGCTAAGCATTTTCATATCTTTAAAAAGGACACTCTTGATTTACTTGTGACAGGCATGCTATTTTACAATCCTTTTATTTAAGCCAAGAATAAAATTCTGTCATGTTCCACAGAAAATAACAGAGAACAGAGAGAAGAAATGCAAAATGCCGTTTGTTTTTATGGATGATTTAAAGTTTTGCCACCTAGCACAGTTGTCTGAATAAGTGCAATGAGGTGAACTCAACATACAATAGACCATACAATAGTAGAGAAAATAATTTGCAATTAAATTAGGTGGCCCATGCAGTCTAATATATTCATCCTTGGAAAAAATATATGGATGCTAACACTTGAGTCAGTATTTAAATCTGAGAGTTGTGCTATTAATAATCAAATTCATTAAGAAAGGTATCTGCAGTATATCTAATTAATTGACTGTTGCACAACACTAGTCTTTTCCAGCTTTTGAAGTCAGCCAGTATTTATAGCAAGAAAGTGCTGCTAGGGACTTTTAAGTTGTAATTAATAATTCTTATGTCCCATCATTTAAAAGGCTTGTCCCATCAATATGTTTCTTCTGTTTATTACTTAGGGGTCTTGTAATAATTAAAAGTAAAATGGTGGAAAGTAAATTAAATTCTACATTATAGAGATATTAATGGGGAAAGAAACCACACCTTGTACAATTAACAACAAAGGAGTCAAGTGTTTCTTGAAAAAAGAAGAGCCATGCTTCTACTGAAGCATGAGACACATAAAATATGGAGTTTTTAAAAAAATTGAATCTATCAATGTTTATTTATGACAGATTGCAGTTTAAAAGAATAATTTTCAGGTGCTATACAGGTGGAACGGCAAAAGAGCGGAGCGAGGAAGTGACGTTTTCGAGGTCAGGCCTGATGGCAGTGCTGCAAATGGATGACTGAAATCAGGTATTTTTCTGAACAAAAAAAGCTGTGTTTTGCTCTCCCTCATGCACTGATGCTGACTTCTGGCCCTTCCCTTGTTAAGCACATGTGAGCCCAGCTGTTTCTCAAAACTTTACGTCTAGGCACAGCTTCTGCTAGTTCAAAAAGTAAATATTTGGGAAAAACACCTTTCCTGAGAGAACTTCAGAACAATCAGTGAAGCTGCACTGATGTCTTTTTCCACCAGCTGTTACTTGGGCCCTAAAGTGGCGCTTTGAGTGAAAGATATTTTCCCTGCCCTTAGGCAGAAGCCCAGGCTGTGGGTTCTGCTGATGGCCTTCCTCCGTGCCCGAGTGCTCCTGTTCAGCTGCACCTCAGCCTGCAGACAATCCTTTCTTTATTGTTTTTGTATGAAAAAAAATTCTCTCCAGTTAGATTGATCTAAGTTATCTTTATGCTGTTTCTGTTGGGAGAAAACCAGAATGTTTCAGAGGGTGGAAAATGCTTCACTGTTCCCATGTGGTATCTTCTTCTGATGAGACGGTATTTCCTCGGTGGTACAGAACAGGTCTCTGATAATTTTGTTTTACCTTTGTCCTTCTAAGCCTTATCTTATGGGAGTACTGATATTCTAGATGGTAATCTTTCTTCAGAAGCTTCTTAATGTTTATTTCATTTGCTGTACCACTGAAGATGTCGGTCCCCCAAGCAGAGACAAGAGAGGAGCCAACTCAAAGCTTTTTGAGGGAGTTTTCAAGTTTCACTTTACACTACCCTTCTGGAGGCCAGAGTACCTGCCCATCAAAGATGAGCTTCCAACTGAGCCATTTTTGTTCCCCCCAATATTTTCTGCTGTAACAGGTTTGAATGTTTTCCAATATTTCATTTAATTTCTCTGACCTCGGGGAAGTATCAGTGAGGTTTCAGAGCCATTGACAAGCAGCCTGAGAAACCAACATTTGCTGGTTTTCCAATTATTTTGCTCACTTTAGAGCATGACACGGAATCCACCATTTTCTGGCAAGTGATGCTAGAAGCATTTTTTGATAATTCCTCTCCGTACTTCTTTTCGCTCCATCCCCTGGGTTTCTACATGAGCATGGGTAGCTTGAGTAATTTGGCTGAGAAAGTTACTGCCTCAGCTGCAGAGTGTAAATCAGCAACGACTTCCATTTACGCTGAAGTTCTGCACTGTAAACTATGTGGTTCAAGGTCTGCTTGTTGATCAGCTAAAACATCTTCGCTGCAGTGCCAGTGCGAAAAATTAACTGTGAACTGTCTGAAAATAAAGCATCTTGTTTGTAATTAAGCCCTCTTTTTATATTCTTTGCTGAGTGAATCTAGATGACTTTTTCTCTCCTTAGTGACACATTCATTACAGAGTTACTGTGGTGATTTGAGGAGCAGCAGCTGAGATTATTATGAGTTCTTCTGGAATTGGTGGGACACAGGCGGAATATAGCATGAGCTTTCTGTCCAGCCACATTTAGTGTCTGGAGGAGGCAGATTGATGCTACTCGCTGTTGCTGGCTGTCTCATTCTGTATGTGTCTGGCACCTTAGGGCAATTGCTTTGGATTAGAGATGGCACTGAGCAGGCAAAGGAAAAATGGCACTTTGTCGTACGGTGAGAGAGCGCCTCACAGCAGCCCTTTGAACCAGCTCATTTGTTCTAGGGGCTGGCTGGGAGTCCTGTGACTTTATCTGCTACGTGCAGGCATGAGAAAGGAAAGAAAAAGAAAGAGCCTGCTTATGCTCAAGGTTGTTCAGGTTCAGTCTGTGGGCCAGTTTTTCAATGTGTGAGTTGTGTTATGAACATTTTTTTTTTATCCAGGCAGTCATCTGCTCACCTGCGTGCTCCTTCTGGCAACCAGGAATAACGGGCTCTCTCTGTCAGAGCCCAGACATGCAACCGCACCATTGTTTTATTCTTCTGCAGCGTGCTTTATTTTGGTTTTGTTTCTCCAAGTGGCCTCCTGCACACTGAGTAGCTTAAGCTGCCATTATCTGTGACTAGCAGCAGTTATTTAGATAAATGAAATCATTGTATTTGCCTTATTGGCAGCGTAGTGGGTGGAAAATCTAATGGCCTAGTTTGCTGGAGCATTTTGGCATTCACTTTTAGCTTCATGGGGCCTCTATCATCCATTAGCTTTTACTAGTTAATACTCTCAATATTTACTCTGGTTCTTAAATAACTCTGTTTTACATAACAATATAAGATAAAGCCAACAGAAGCATTTTAATGTTCCAAATATGTTATTATTTAGAAGAAGAAAAAACAAACTGATGGCTGAATTTTGCACCTTGCAACTTGTAGTTAATTAGCAAAATCACCTCAGCTGGTGGTTTGGGCTGATGGTAAAAAAAGTTGTGACGGATTGTTAAAGGGTGAGAAGGATGATTTGTTCTTACAGAAGAGACAAGAGTTGCCTACATAGTCTGGACCTAATTTTCTTTCTTGAATAAATAGCAGAGGACACAACTATGATTATCCATTTTCCTATACAGATGACACATTTTGACACTTGGAAGGAAGTTTTTATCCACTTAATGAAGGATATGTGGAGATTTAGATGTGTTTCTCTTCTGTATTGATAAAACAACCCAAGTTTAAGAGTTTTCTTATGCGACTTTACATTTTATCTGTGAACCACTAATGATGAAATAGAAAACTTTACCTGAAATGTGGATGTCGTTCATTTTTTGGATGAAAAAACCTTTCCCATCTTTTTAATTTCTCTTTTGTTTGTGCTGTATTTACCTGAAGATGTTCTCATGAATCTGTAACCTCTCCCCTGCAATCCTGTATGCTATAGGTGTGGTCAGTTGTAAGCCTGTCAGGAAGGAATGGATAAGAGATAATAGGCACTAAGTGGATATTCTCCAGACTCTTATGAGAAAAAAAAAATCGTGGATAATATGAATCTTCAGGAATTTTTCCATTTCAAATACATGTATGTTGAAAATCCTTCTTAGTGATGTCTTTGCTTTTGAAATGTTCATATTGCACTGCTGGAGTATGACTCTGTTTAGGCCTGTGTTTCATTAGCCATTCTCATGTCAATTTTCCACAGCTTCTTCAGCCAGATCCTTTTTGGTTTGCTGTGTTCCATGGCTGGCTTCAGATCAGAAATTATGTTTCAGAGAGTAGAGAAAATTTGGTTAGCTTTGGATTTCTCCATATGTTTTGAATCAGGAGAGCTGTAAATATGGAATTTAATGGATGACACAATAACTGGATTTTAGATCTTTAGAAAAAGCGAGGCAGATTTGAACCCAGAATATTTTGCAGGTTTGCATTCTGAAGACATTTGATTTTTACTTATTCTCTTTAATGGAAATCTGCTGTCATTTTTCATACCGTGAGATGGCTCAGAAAATGGACTGGAGAAGTGTTTCTCTCACTGGATTTTTAGACCTCTAGTCCCATCTAGACCTCTGCGTTTAGCTGAGATCAGGCACACTCTGAATAAACCTCCATTTCTGTGTTGTTATAAAAGTCTAGTTGACCAGCTGTCACATACCCTGTACGTTATAGATTTATGTTTGGTAGAGGGCTCCTGAGCTGACTTCAGGGGAGTGAAGCACTGAAACTTCCTTTGCCTTGCTTTGTCAGTGTTCATGAAGAGAAAACTTCAGAATTTAAATCATATTTAGAAAACTCTTCAGGGAACACTAATGGTGTATATCTACATGCATGAATATGTGTGTGTGTATATATATATATATATACACACACACACATATAACAGAAGCGTGGATCTAGATTTTTTTTTAAGCAAAAATTTGGGTTAGGAAGGAATTCCTTATTTACTTTAAATTTAATTACTCTGAAGCAGTCCATTTTTACAGTCAACATGCACATTATGGTTTTTTGGATGTATATGGATTTGTGGTTGTGCCTTCTGAATCCAGATTGGTTCAAAAGTTTTTATTACGTGAAATGGGTCTCAATTTTCAGAAATTGGCCACAAAATAATCAG
This sequence comes from Picathartes gymnocephalus, assembly GCA_013390045.1. Taxonomy (NCBI): domain Eukaryota; kingdom Metazoa; phylum Chordata; class Aves; order Passeriformes; family Picathartidae; genus Picathartes; species Picathartes gymnocephalus. Next base: position 116,450 of record WEKY01044983.1, on the reverse strand, counting down.
GAAATGAAAAGTGTACCTGATTTTACCTTTGATTAGGTATTTTGCTGTTGTGTAGACAGAGGGAAGAAGCTCTCTGCAATAACCTAGAATAGCAGAGCAAATCAGGTACTTTCAATATTATTAAGTCCTTTGGTACTAATCCTTTAAGCACCTCCAGCAGAGTGGGAAGTTGATCTAACCTTTGCTGTCAGTACCTATCACCAGCCTTGCGCTCAGTAAATGAATGAGCTGAATAGGGACAGTGTTGCAAACTCACTGTTTATTGGAAGTCCTTGCAGTAAGTGGTGTCTCATTTCAGATTCACGGTTGTATGGTGTTGCAGAATCTGGTTTTAGGTATGTTTTGGAGGGTTTTTTTTCCAAGTTCTGTAGTCTTTGCTTTTAAAAAGGAAAAAAATAAAACCCTTAAAATTATGTGTTGTTTCTCTCACTGTTTCAGAAGTTTGAAAACTTTTTATTTCAAACCAAGCATTTGAAGTTTTTGTATGACTGGAAGTTAGCAGGACTAGAGGAAATCTATATCTCCGTTGTTACCCTGATGAAAATTTAAAGATCTCTTGCGTCACGATCCAATAAATGATTTTGTACCCTACCTCAGCTGCTCTAATACTGGAGGACAGAAAGACTGAAATACAGCAATGAGAGTTTTGGTAATTGTCCTTGACCTTTTCTGCACAGCCAAAACAAGTGCTCTTTAACCTTTCTGTGATAGAAGAGGCTGCTGCCTTTTTTTCATACCCCAGAGTATGTTTTAGAGGTTATGAGGAATTTTGTAGCTCCTCCAGCTCTGATGATCTTTGAGACATATACTATAAAACACTAAACGAGGTAAAATGAGGGAAAATACAGGAGAGCAGTGCATACAATAACTGTCTTGATGCTGGAAGAGCTGTGAATACATACCTATATTATTTTAGAGGACTATTCAAGGTGGCTAGAATTCTTTTTTTTCCAATTGTGTAGCCAAGACTTCTATCATCATGAACAAGTGTTTATTTCTCTAGGCTTGATTGAGTTTCCATAGTATGATAAAGGTATCTGGAGGGAGAGTAAGCACTGAGAAGGTTCCCCAGACCTGATACATATCCCTGTATTATAATGTGAAAGTCGAAGTCTTAATTGATTCTCTACTTGAGGAAGGTAGACCCTTGCTTGTCCTTGCCCATGAAAGTCTCCTAATTCTAAAGCTAGAGGCTAGATTGGCCAGTCTTTTAAAGAAAAAGTGAAGGGTTGTCTCCTCAGCCCCATGATAAGGGCACTCCCAGGGCAAAGAGAGGACTGAAGATTGATCCATGCTTCCCATATCAAGTGCAGAACCCAGTGCAATCCTAATTACTGCACTGCTATGACACATTTATCATCACTCTTCCCCATCCACCGTCTCTGCTTAGTGTTTCACAAGACAAGAAGCAAGCTGAGAATGCCAGCCCTGTCACTGTGTTCCTGGTCTAGAGAGGGACAAAGGCATGGTGATGCTAATTTATTTTGTCCATGAATGAAATGCTCTGCTCCTAGGTTGTTATGGAAAGAAAAATAGCAGCACAACTTCCACTTCTATTTCTATCTGTTTTTAAAAGGAAAGTGCAAGTTGCCTGCCTGTGTTAGAAAGGTTCCCAAGTCCTGCAGGGCTGTGGATCCTGACTGAATTAAAACAGCTAACACAGATCACACAGAGACACCTGAGAAAGAAGAAATTTTAAGCACTGCTCTCTTCCACATTTTCTTCTAGCTAGTTTAGATGATCTTTGAATTATACAGAAACTCGGAGCTTAAAATAGGGCTTCTGTAAATTTTGTGGAGGGATGTGGGTGTCGAAAAACCAAGCATCACCATGTTTTAGTCCTGTGTAGATTTGGACTGCAGTGACAATGCTGGCATTCTCAGCTTGTTTTTCTGTCTTGTGAATTATTTTAGTAGAGCCAGTGGATAAGAATGAGTAATTATGGAGGTGTCATAGCAGCACCATAATTAGGATTGCATTGAGCTTTGCAGTTAAATTTTATGCCTAATGCTCCCCTGCTGTCCCCCATCAGTGCACCGCATTTGAAGTACAGCTACAATTAAACCATCATAAAACAGAGTACACAACTAGACAAAATGATTAAAAGGAACCTGAATCCATGTGTTCTCAGTCTGGAATGACTTTCTCATGACATTGGCTGTTCTTGCTATAGGTTATAGCACTTCAGTTTGGTAATTTCTCACTCTGCCTCTCTATTAATATTATAGTATGTCACCTTGGGCCCTATTATTTGTCCAATTGCAACATCCACTATGACAGAATAGAACTATAAATATTCTTGGCTCTATTTATGCTTGAATAGTTCAATATGCCTCAGATGCCTAGGCACAGTTTGTGAGCTCAGCTATATAATAATCCATAGGATATAAAGCCAGTTCTCCTTTTGAAATATACATTGGGGCTTGTTTTCTTTAGCTTGGATATTCACATCAGTGTTGTTATCCAGGAAGCAGGCAGAACATGAATGAAAAAGTCTCACTGTGCTGTTGAAGCCCAGAGCACCTGCAAAAAACTGCTGGAGTTTGAAATAACCCCGGGGTATTTTTGGCGTGTTCTTCTTCTGTATAGCATTTGTTAATTTCTTCTTTCCTGTGGTATTCTGCATAAGGCATGAGGTAGCATCCATCTGGTAGAATACAGACAAGAGGGAATATAGGGTTTAAAAGCTAAATGTAACACCTATGTACTTACTGAATCAAACAAGCTAAATAACCATTAGGGTTTAGGGGTTAGGTTTTCAAGTCCGCTTCAGACATCTACATCCTCTAGCAAAGCATGTAGGGTTGGAGACGTGCCCCAGATTATTATCAGGTAGCTCTGTGAGGGTCAGGAACTCAGTAACCCCTTTGTTTGAGTCCAGTGGCCACGTGCTGAGCTGGCAGGGAAGAGTCCCAGTCCCTACGTGTGTGTTGATGTTGTGTGTGTGTGTTGATGCTGGAGATTGCCACCTTATTTGATGGCAGTGACAGCCAGAAGCTCTCTGATGTGCCCTTTTCCAGACACGTTGCCTCAGTGCTGGGATCTGCTGCAAAGACATTGGGCTCCATGGAGCAGTAATGGAGAGCCTGAGTTACACAGGAATTTGTGTTTGCTCATCTAATGAGACTGACATTTGTGGGCCTGCTGCAGATTAATGCAGCATCCTGAAGTAAAGCTAAGCAGGGGTCCTGGCAGCAGGTTTTCCTCTTGTTTACAAGTTGTTCTGCCTGTAAAACCATTTGGACAATCCCTACCAGAGAAACTATTCAAACTTAGTGAAGTTCTCTTTTATAAAGACCTTACTTCAGGAGGAAGATGGGTTACTGTAATTCTTGCAGGCATATGTCCTGATCCAGAAAATATTTCATTGCTTGAAATACTGTTGCTTTTCTTTTCTCTAGAGCCTGCAATGCACTTCAGGCAGAGAAATATATTTTATTCTAGGAACTTTCACAATAAACGAAATATTATGTATTCTATTTTTGTTACACTTTACACTACAAAAGCATGAATATCTTTTAATAACTCATTAAACGGACAGTCATTACAGTAGATTAATTTAAAAACATTAGTGAAAACACTGTAAACTGCACTGAGGCCAAAAATGCGTGCAATCACCAAAGTTTACTAAAGAATGCCATCTAGAGGGCTTTGACAGAGCAGAAAGACCACTTTAATGTTTTCAGAGAAGCATCACTACAGTATCTGTGTAAGTATTTTGCCTTAGCTGTACATAATCCTAGTCAGAACTCAGTTTTCTGCATAAAGCCATGGGCAAGCATGCATGTTTTGACTGGTGACAGGGAATAAGCTGAGGTTAGTTTCATCATTTTTCTGATTCAAAAAATCAATTTAAAACAGTGCAGTTTACAGGTTTGAGTTTTTATCTTCTGTGTATGCAGCAAGACTTTCAGTTTTCATTCACTTCATCTTTTTGATGTAGAACATAAAAAAGACTTTTCAAATGGTGCTGAATAATAAATATTTGCATCATCCTTACAGTAGAGAATAATAGGTAAATGTCCTTTTGTGAATATAGAGCAGTGAAACTGTTGAAAACATGAGGAATAATTTTTCTTTCTACTGCTGCCTGTATCTTAACAGGCAGTGAAACAAAGCTTTATAATTCTGAAAGCAAAGAAACTTTTGCTTGATGAGAAAAAAATAGAAAAAATGAAGTGGCAATAATAGGGTCCATGAGGTTCATTCAGTAGGAAGGAATTCCATAACAATTCTACAAGGTAATAAAAGACATATTCACATCCATTTCTTTTTTAGTTCCACCAATTGTTCATCAGTTAAATGTGTGGGTTCCTTGTCAGGATGGCAATTGGCATTTCATTTATGTGACAGGACTGTAGTCAGATCACTCCCTTAGAACCTGGAGAAACGGGCTTGGAATATATTTGGCATGATTAGACAGAGCAAGAGTGTCAAGTAAACATTAAATTTTGAATTTGAATTGAGTAATGTTGGTGATCCAGGGCTTTCTTATTACAAAGATGATCCTGAACCTCTTGGTAAGATGGGAAAAATTAATACTGTAATATGTATCCTACTCTGTCTTCCATAAATTCTTGCTGGGTTACCTTTTAGGCTGCAGTTTTCTCATCTCAATATTCTGGGCAAGACTTGACTTTATACCCTGTAGCTCATGGTCGTTCATTTCTGAGTGCAAAAGGAGGAGAGAGACTGGGAAATGGAAGCAAGTGGCCTCTGGTCTTATTTTGAATGGGATGAGAACTTAAAATGGCACAAAAGTGTGAGTGTGTGTGTCAATTTCCGTTTATGTTTAAAAGACAGGAAAGTACCAATTTGGTCCACTTTCAACTTTATCTTTAGGGTAAAATGAAAGCAAGTAGTCCCAGCAGGAACCTCCCCATGTGAATACAGAGAGGTTATGCAGGGACATGTAGAGAGATCTGTCTTGGGCAAATTTGAGCTTTGATTCAAGTTTCAGATGTGACTAATTGTGAGCTGGTTTTATCTTTTCCTGAGGAAAAAAAAAAAATGGAGGAAAGATTGCTCATGAAAGGATTTTCTTCATTTCCTCTTTTCTTTCTCACTTTGGCTTCACTATAAATGATGTAGTTGAGTGTACCCATTATGGAGAAAAAACCAAATATTGCATTCTGATAATAAATGTAGTCAAGTCTGTGATGGAAATCCTTGCTGATATAAAGGAAGATTTCTCAGTGTGGCTTTGTAGAGGGGAAAAAAAAAAAAGCTTTTGCGCTTTCTGGAGACTCAGGCAGCAGGGAATAAATTGTGCTGGTTATTTAAGTCCAGATTTTTGTCAGGAGAAAAATCAGTCTGAGACACTAAAGAATAAGGCAGAGAGAAGCTCAGGTCTCCAGCAGGCTCTGTGCTTTCACAGCACAGAAGATGGATTTGATCCTTCCCAACCGAAGAAAGAAGCCAGTCTGTTTTGTTTGTATTTTAATGTAGCATAAGATTAGATGAGATTCCATGTTTCTTTTTTATGGATGATTCTCTAAAATTTCCCTTCAGTTATTACTTCAGCTGATCACTATTGCAAAAGCTGCTGGTCAGAGGCTCCTGGAAGCAGCTGGCACAGAGGTAATTTAGGAGAGACAGGGAGTGATGTTCAGCCTTGGGTGGAATTGTGCTTGTGGATGTGCACATAAAGAGCCTGGGAAGGAGCAGAGCTGCAATCAGCTCCACAACCTAGATAGCAATATTAACAAGTAATTAAAACTTGATTCGCTCCTCCATCTTCCCCTGCACTGTTCTTCACATACCTTTAAAAATAACCTAAAAACTGGTTATGAATATTAACCTTTCTGCTGCTACAGAGAAACACAACATGCGGTGGTGGATTAATAATTAAAATCAGGAAACTAAGAGCACAAGCACTCGAGGGAGTCAGCAGCAATAACGTTATTGAAACAGCCAATTTAAGAGTCAGAATTTCTCAAATAATTTAAATGTTAACTTTTAGGATGACCTATAAAAGATCAAATAACATATAAATCATCAGCACCTACCCCAACTTTTTGCAAAATTGGAAGTTTGTAATTGTCCTGTTTCTCTGTCTCTCTGTGTTAGGAGAAATAGCAAAGCCTCAGAAGCTCAGAGACCTTTTCAGAGGGGGTGTACACAAACAAATGAGATTTGAACACTTCGAGTAATATAAACACTGCAGCCAGAGGAGAACAGGTGAGGAAAATAAGATAAGTGATGAGATGTTGAGCTTTGTACAGACAACATTAGTTTTTTGCCTATAATCAGGCCTGCTCCAGGACAAAGGTGGTCTAAATGTCTCTGTATTATAATATAGGCACTGGTATACTTGAACAAAAACCAACCCTGTGCTGCAGGTTTTGTAAGGACTCCTGGGAATTGCTGGCTTTCTTCTAAAGCTGTGGCGTGTTTATTTTTTAACACAGGCAAATTTTTTTGTTCCATTTCTTGTTTTGCTCTCATTTTCCTTCTCCCTCTTACTTGTTGAGGAGAACATCTTAGTCTGATCTGCTGGCATTCTCCCACAAGGAATTGTTCTCCAAGCCCTTCCTGGCTTTGCTTTTGGATGAAGTACCCAAGGCCCTTTAGACCTTGGGAAAATTCTCCTGGGGGATATGTGTGTGTCACAGTGGGTTCCCCACAAAGCAAATTGGTCTATACAGAAAGTTTTTATAACCTTACTGAATGGGCCTGTCCTGTACCAAGTAAATGTGAAAATCTGAGCCAAGCTTTTCCTCTCTTCCAGCTCTTCTATTTCTTCTGGTTTGTTTGTTTATTTGTTTGTTTGTTTTGTTGTTTTTTTTTTTAAATTTAGGGATGGAGGTCATTGTCAAAATAGCAATTTTTTTCTCTCTTCAGTTTTCCAGCTCCTGCCTCTTTGAATACCTATTTGCACTGAAGGGCCTCTAGATGTGCTTCAGAGGAAGCCTGCCAAAATTTCAGAGTCATGCTGTTTCTCAGTGAGGACAGACCACCCTCTCAGATACTGATCTCAATAAAAGAGAGTTTTTGTCATTAATAGTGACTAACAATGGGAAAAGCATTAAATCTCAGGGATCTAAAATGAAATATATGAGGAGTAAAAAGCTTTCATGCAATGAATTTTATTCCATGGATGTTAAACAAGAAATTACTGTATCTTCTGCATTAATCTTCTGAAATATTGTATCCTTCTGGTTGCATAAAGAATCAAGAAAACAGGGGAGCTAGGGTTTCACACCAAAGGTCTGAAATCTTCATGAATGTTAAAAAAAAAAAAGTGTGGTAATATTTGCCTCCACTATAAATGCTGAATATTGCTTATTTTTCAGTAGAAAATTATCTCCTCTGTCTTTTTCCCTGTCCAAATACTCTTGCTGTTGTCATACTGATTGAAAGTAACTTACCTTGTCTTACCTGAGGTAAGTTGTCTTGTCTGAGAAATGAGGGGCAGCATTGTGCAGTGTTTTGTCTGGAGTCTTTCTAATTGGGATTCTGCCTGTGTGCTACAGGTCCTTTTGATTTTCAGCACTCCAGGAGGCAAACTTGATTTAAATCATAACACTGGAGGTAAAACAATGTGTGTGTATGTGGAGAAAGTAGTTTTTTAAGTAGTTTGGGTTATGTAAGAATTTATAATAGAAAATAAAACCTTGAAAGACTGCATTTCTTTTTCCCTCTTCACCATTTGTGTGCTCTAGTCCACTGGTAAAAGTATTAAGGCTCCAATTTCTAGTCTTTCTAATTTTAAGCATGTTTCCTTTTCCCATCGCCATGCCATGTTTGTTAATTCTACAGGTTGCTGTAGCATCCAGAAGTCAATATTGTGGTGTAAACCTTGTAAGGCACTTTGCTGTATAGCAAAAGAGGAAGACAGAGATTTTCACTCCCCCAAGCCCCTGTCCTTCCCTGTCTTTTGGAGGTAACTTTATACGTGTCTTACAATATTAACTATTTAGCTGTGTGCATATACAACCCCTTACCCACCCATCTCCTCCTTGACCAACCATCATTAACTCTTTGAACTGCTATGGCTGTGAGAGCAAAGATCAGGTTTGAGGAAATGCTTAAATGAATAAAACAGCACAATGTTAGAAAGAGATAGAAATGTGAATTTTTGAAATTTAATTAATGGCAATTTAAGGGAGTCTTGAATTCTCTCCACTACCTCTATCCCACTGCCAGGTGCCTCTGATTGCCCTGCCTTCATCTCTCTGCCCTACCTACTTTTCCTGCATTGTAGTTTCTTCTCCCTCTTAGTCTGTTATATCCTCATTTGTATACAGAGGGTTTTCCTTCCTTTTCCAGGAGTAGGCCTATTTCTTCCCCTTGAGCACTCTCATTTCCCTCTCCATTGCTCCCCCCACTTGCCTGAGATTTGTAATCATAACTTGGTGGCAGTGGTCTCTGAACTTCCCTGTGCTCACGTTGCTGTACCTGCCGCGGAAAGAAAAACACATTACCCGATTCATTTTAGAAATGATTTTACAGTATGTCAAGATAAAAGGGCTTGGGGATATAAACAAGCTCAGAAATATTTTGAGATCAGGTAGACGTAATTAGAACACAGCCTGTTGATTAGATTGCTTTATTTTGCAACAATGCGAGTTTAATTATGTTGGAAATTGGTTACGGGATTTCTTGTGGTGATTAGATATTTCTGTCGTGTTTTAGTCTCATTTAATTACACAAATAAATACTGGTTGTTTACCTTTTCAGCTTACTTTTTGCCTGTCAGCATGCAGACAGTATCTAGGCCTGCTGCTCAGCAGCAACGCTGAATGTGACCAGATTCCTCACGGCACCTGCTGGGAGAGGAGAGCTCAGAGCTCTTCCTTCATGAGAGGATCACTCACTACCTGCTTCCCAATCCATCCCTCTCCCTGATCAAAACTCTGTCTCCTTCTGTCCAAAACCCCAGACTCCAAAGGAGAAGTGACTGTCTCCAGTTCAGGCTACACAGAAATGCTTTTCTTGAGCAAAAGCACTAAAATTAAGATAGCACCTCTATGCCTGGATTGCTGCGGGTAAGGGCAGGGCCCTGTTTCTGTGGGATGCACTGAGCAGGGTCAGAGCTGAGCCTGGATGTTGCAGAATATCCTTCCAGAGCAATGTGATGGGCTGTAGGGGATGGCCCAGGGGTGGTATTGCCATGGCAAAGGGATGGCAGCGTTGAGGAACACATTTGGTGCTGAGGAATATACTGAGTGCAGGGAGCTCGGGGTGCAGCTGTGGATGGAGCTGCAGGTTCGCCTCGGGGTGGGAGCCCGGGACAAGAGGCCATGAACTGCCACCCTTTGCACAACACAGGGCACAGGGACCTGGGGCACAGCCGGGTGAGGGACCCTGAGAGGCACGGCAGGAGCCCACGGCTCCATGGCTCGGGAGGAACGGCGAGACTTTGGCACTCTTGGACTGTGAGGGGATAAAAACCCAGGGGCTCCTTTGCTCAGGTTCCCTCCTTGGAGGCCCCAGCTGGGGCTGTTTCTGTGTCACTGTGCCGTGGATCAATGGCTTTGTGGAATGAGAGGTCTGAGACCCTGCTATGGAAATCCTGGGATTGAGCTGGTGAGGAAGGCTGGTCTGACTGTGAGTGGGTGTGCAGGGAGTCCAGCAGGGACCCCTGGGAAGGGGCTTTGGTCCCAGCAGTGACAGTCTGTGACACTGGGAGTGTGGCTGCCAGAGAGGCTGGGAAATGGTCACACTGGGAAGTTTCCTGAGGAGCAGGACCCGAGTTTAAATGGCTGCTCCTGCTCTACGCAGAGTTTTGACCCCAGCTTTTCTGTCTCTAGTGATGCTCCCATCCAGTCTCCTGTGGGGATGCACCCACACCCCTTTATTTATATATATCTGCATATAAATGCGGTGCTAGGCTTGCAAGAATAGGTAAATAACTGACATGGGGAACAGCAGAAACATCTCAGCGTTCATCCATCCTTGGCCTGTGAGGCTGCAGTCTCGCTGAAGCAAAGGTTCCCTGCTTCCTGGGCAGTACTGGTTGGCTCCCTGCCGGGTGCTGTGCTGTCCCTGCGGTGTGTGGCAGCACTGGGTCCCAGGGCGGGGACAGCAGAGCTGTCAGAGCCCTGCCTTTGCTGCCTCAGGGCAGTGCAGGTGGCATCGGGAGATGGCCAGCTCAGGCAGACCCAGGCTGCCACTCCCACAGATCAGGTTTTGTACCGTGGGCATATCAAGGTCAAGCTGATGAGATGTGAATGCTCCTCCCAGGCTTCTGCATGGAGTGTGTGAGAGCTCTTCACCATGACAGAGGAAATTTATGGGATCCCAGGAGACTGAATGCACCAAACTGGGCCTGAAAATCATGCAGGAAAACAAATTCATTGTTTCAATTATCCTCCCACATTTTGAGCCTCTTGAATCAGCTTCTCACACCTACTTGGCCAGATTATTCACACTGTGCCTGGGCTGCCACTCTTGTACAGTTTCTGTGACATCTAATGCACCCACAGGCTCAGCAGATAACAATTTTTTGGCTTTATTGATACATTATATAACACATCATAACTATCCTCCCATAATTATTTCCCAATAGCGGGTAACTATTTTTTTCCCCTCTTCCTGGCTCTACTCTGATGTGTCAAACACAGTCTGCTTCAAAATTTGCAGGTACCTGTTAGCTTGTGGGCAGGCACCACAATTTCCAATGTTATTGTTCCTCTAACATTAAGAAATGGATGAGTTACTATGTGATTCTCCATTATTGAGGCTTAGGAACTATTCTGCTAGGTTAAATTCTATAAAGTAAACGTTAAAAAGTGCTGTTAATAGAACTTTTTTTCCTGCAACAGAAGGTTAATAAACTTCAGGCAATCCCTCTGTGTGCCATCCAGAACTCCAATTAAAGGTGTAGGACATGGCAAAAGGCAGTAGCTGTGTGTGTACTTATCTAGACAGCAATATTGTCCTCTTGGGGTATTGTTGCAGGGGAGGGAGAGCGTGACAGGTAAAGGTTTTTGTATCTCTTTCCCCTGTAGATTGCTTTTCAGAACTTAATTTTAATGTGTACACTGCTGGATTCAACTTCTGATGATATGAGGAACAGTTCCTGAAAATAGGTCAATATGGTGAGGAACTAAAGGGAAAATATTGAGAAGGAAATAGAAAAATGAATTGTGTGATACCAGGAAGATAATGTTGATGAGAAGTCCAGAGAAATAGATGGTAGTAGAAAGATAAGGAGTGTATTTGAATATGCAAATTTGACACATATGAAGACCTATAGAACAAAATAGAGGAGCTCTGAATAGTAAAATCAAAATTTTGATTAGTTATATCAAGACATGAATAGAGAACATGGTCCTCATAAGGACAGCTCTATTACTTTTTCTGTTAGAGAGTGAATGTTCAATTCTGCTTCCTCTTTTTTTTTTTTTTTAATTGAAAGTTTTCTGTGGAAATATTGCATTCTATTCAACCAAACTACTGTTGCCTTGGTCATGTGTAATTCCAGAAACATCATCAAAATATTCTGTGGCTCATAAGCCTGTCTCTTAATAGTAGAGTTGCCTCTCAGAAAGAGTGGTCTTAAATTCCTGGAGTGAATGCTCATATGGTCAAATGGGCTTTGTGAACCAAAGGAAATAACATGAGGCTCATGTCTCCAGTTTATTGTATTTTCTCCTCTCTCCTAGTTCACCCTGGTTTGGACGAAACCGGTTCAAATCTGATGCTGTTAAAGCTGTAAAAATTTAACATAAAAAGGAGAAGCATTTCTCCACAGTGAATACCAAAACATATTTGATAACACCACCTTAATGTAAGTGTGATAAAGCAGTTTTTAGCATAACCTTCTATATTATCTCTTTGCATAATACCTAGCAACTCTCTGGCAGCATAATCCATAAAGGCAAAATAACACATAAAAGATGCAATACTCAGAAGAGACGAATACAGGCATAGATTTCCTTCTGAGGTCCAAATTTTTTCATGTGAGGAAGGATATTCAGATACCTTCTCTCCAATCCATAAAAGTCAGGATGCCTCATCTTTACAGTTTTGCAACTAAGTACTTATGTCTTAATGAGATAAGTAATGTTTTGTCTAGGCCAAATAATACAGAATTTCAGGGTCTCTGGGGTAAATTAGTTTCTGTTACCCCACCCATGCTTGGGTTAGAAGCGCTGAGAGATGTGTCTGTCCTCATGCAGGGAGGTGACAGAGAGTGACCAGGCACCACTGGCCCTTCCAGCTTCTCCTGCCCGCAGTCCCTGGGCACAGCCCCGCAGTGTTTACCCAGGGACAGAGGTTCGGTGGCGTGAGGGATGGTGGGGGACGGTTCTCAGCCCGAGAGCAGCTCCCACAGGAGAGGTGACTTACACAGCCCGTTTGGAGGAAGCACAGACACTGCCTCCCCTCCTGAGAGGTGGGTGCGCCTTCTGAGCGGGGCCTGTGAGGCTCGAGGAGTACTGTTCAGCGTTATTAAACAGGAATGACAATGTTCTCTGGGTCCACATCACTTTCAGTCCAGCAGTGTCAAACGGCACGACGTGTCCCTGAGACAGAAAATCGGTGTTCTTATTTTAGCCATGCAGATGATGAAGCAGAACGGGGCGATGAATCTGTCACGAGGACAAACACAGTAGGACTGTGACAATGGCAGAAACATTAATGGCATTTTTCTGTCGTAATCAAAAGATGGCATTTCCAGCAGACCAAGAACTAGACCCTAGGCTGAGGGTGAATCTGGGGGAAAAGATGCACAATGATTACACCGAGTCCTTCTCCCTTGCCACAGGCTTAATGTTATTTAATGATTGTTTTACAGCAGTGCCCCTGGGCTCTACTCTGCTAGGCTCCTTGCACACAATTAAAAACAGAGATAATCCTTATCCCAAACCATTGGTTATAGACTGTTATAACTTTAAAATAACCAAGATTTCCCTAGAGAAAAAAAAAAAAACCAACCCAAACCCTAATCTGACTGACTGTATTTCAGCCAGAACACTGGGGAATTTTCCCAGTGCTCTCCCACAAAAAGGAGATAAAATATACCATGTTTATTGTTTACTAATAAGTTACATAACAAATTAAAAGAAACTATACTAAAGATTTTGCCATTATTTTCATGGGTTCATTCAAACCGTCTCTGCAATGCAAACAGTGGAGAAAAGAAAAGTTGAGATTGATGTGGTTTTTTTTTTTTACTTTTTTAAACTTTTTTTTCGGTTTTACATCTGAGGCAAATGTGCTAAACAGTAAGTCCCAACCTGACAGATTTCATCAGGTCTCTGTATAACAAGCACTCTCTTTCAATCTTAAAATGTCACCACTGTATAAACCTTTTCAATGTTCCCTCCTGTTCCCTGAGCCCTTTATAAACCCATTATGATTTTAAAAAGATTTTATTTCTCACAGCTCCAACACAGAGAAGGTAAAACCAATTGCATCGTTTCCAGGATGTTGTGACCTGAGGTAATTTCCAGAGTGCTTGAATTGAAACTTTTATGAAGGATATGCACCCATTTGGCCCCTAACAAGAAAAAATGTGATCGCATACATTGCTTAAGCTGTTAAAGATAAAAAAAAATGCCCATAAATATGGTTGTGTCTCTTTAAATATTTGGAGTATACTAAAGAAAGTAAATAACACTACAATTTTCACTGCAGCAGCCGACAGCTGGCTGGTTTTAAATCTTAGTGGAAACAACATTCTGGATGCTCAGAGCCTCCACTGTTCCATTTCAGCTAAAGGCAGGATTACTTGAGCTGTATTATATCCTCCATCTCATTTTCAGCTCTATTGCACCAATTATGCAGCCTGGAGGCTTATGGAGGCTTATATTGAGTTTCAGAAAGATATAAGAAAGTCGTCTATATTCTCTGTGATAAAAATAGTCATTAATTACTGAGATTTGTAAACCGCTTAGCATCCTTCTTAATGTGGTACATCAGGCACTTTACTGCATTCTATAGCTAATCACCAAAAAAAAAAGTGTGGGGAAAAAATACTTCTCAAAGAATGTGATCTTTCTTAGCTGGAATTGAATGCTGGAGTTGGAGGGATGAACAAAAAAGGCTCAGCCACTTCAGTATGAATTTGGTTTTTAAGGGCTTTGTTGTTTGTGTCTATAAAATCGATTAAACCTTGATGCTGGAAGCAGCCCCTTGTGCAGGGTTCACCAATACAATCAAAAGTCTTCCCAAATCTGCATGGTGGAGTGATTGCACATACATTAAAAAAAAAGAAGTCTTATCTAAATAGGAAATTTATTTTCAAGTACAGGATTATAGCAGTGTGAATGAACAAAAACACTTTTAGACTTCTTCAAAAGGACAGGAACAACAACAAAGACTTGCTAAATTTTCTACCCATGTGAATTATGCACCAATCACTGTAATAACGAAATGGCTAATTATTATTCTTCTGTTGGTGGGCTTTCATAAGGTGAAAGACAACTGATCAATAACAATTTAAAAAATCTATTCAAATCAGTTTTTAAATGTCTGAACTTCATATTCTAAGTCAGAGAGAGCAGACCGTTACTAAGGGACTAACTTCAGCTTTCAGTTTGTTGTTTGTTGTGGTGGTTGGATGTTTTTGTTGGTTTTCTTTTAAAGAGCAAGAAATTCAGATTATTATAGGAAAATTCGTTTAATCTGGGTGGGTTTTAAACATTTCTTTACCACCTAATTTTTCTTAATTTGAAAAGTCTCCATTTGCAGCTTTTCCTTGATTCTCCTGAGATGGATGATTTAATTACAGAAGCAAATGGATTTAAGTCTTTTATGGCTTCCATTACCACAGGAGAGGACTGCCTCTCTGTGCATAACTTATCCACATAAACTTACCCATCTAGTTGGGAAACTGCAAGTGGAATCTAGATAAAAAGATAATCTGAAAGCCTTCATCTGTCTTGTAGCTGAAAAAGCACTCTCAGAAGGTGAGTTTTTACAATAGAATCAGTTAATGTGGATTCTCTGGCAGTCCTCTGGACTGACTAAAAGCAGAACCAGACTCTAAAGCAAAGCAACAGTGAGGACTGAGATGTTTGGGGGTATTAACTGAATCACAGCAGAGGTTCCATCTATTCCAGAGCTGCATCAGGATCCAGCCATGGAGAACCCTTAGCAGATCAGCATCCATTACACACTGCAAAGTCCTTCAGGAGTAAAATGAAAACAAAATCCAAAACTTACCTGAGATATAAACTGCAGACAACTGAATTTATTCTATTCTTTTGTTACCTTTGTGTAATTAAATATTATGAGTGAACTACCATGTTAGACTATACTAATCATCATATACTGCAATACTCCTTAAGAGCCAAAGAGTGAAACTGTGAACTTAATTATATTTAGGACTTCAGATAGACAATCACACCTCACAGTTTCCAAAATAATGTTCTATCATTAAGACGGCTCATTTGCTTTTTCACATTTGACTAATTTTACAAAAATTTTGAAATATGTCATCTCAGCCTTCTTTTCTAATATTTTCTTCTTACTTTCCTCGTCTTGATAATAATGACAAGACCAAAGAGGGTCTTATTCATTTATATCTGTGTTTGTCCATGTGCTTTCAGATTTGTACCTCTGATGTGGCATGGGAATCTTCGTGATAGAGTATCCAAGTACTACATGTGGCTCTTGAACTTCTGTGAGCAGGTAGAGGTAGAGGAATTCGTCCTGGCAGTTTTGTAGTGTCATAAACAGCAGGCACCTGAAAAGAGAAAAGGCTTTTCAAATTATTTACCATTAATTACTTTTTGTGAAGACTACACTTAGCATTTTAAAAATGTAAGGAAATCTTTTGCTGACTGAGAAAGGTATCTGCATGAATTGAAATTTTTTATTTTCTCCCAGTATGTATTCCCATCTTTTAAATTTCACCCACTGTTTTTCCTGACCTTCACATCTTTTGCAAACAAGCAATTACTATTCATGGCATTTTCCATCAGATTTCTGTGCTGTTATGTATTGGTTCTAAAATTACAGGTCTCATCCAGGTTTAATTTTTTTCCTTGTCACTGATACTATTAGAGATTATGCCATGACTGTGCACCAGAAGTATTTGCAATACTGTGGAAGGGAGAAATAGGCTTCTTAAAAATTCACATCCTTATTTAGTGCTTTCATAATATTTCTCTATTTAGGAAATGGGACAACCTGCAATGCAGATTTCATAGCTTTTAAACACTAATTTGCTCTTAATACTATTTTCCCCAATTTGCTGCAACAAGATAATTGTACTGACTGTGCAATGGTGAGTGAAAAGAAATTAGAGTGTGTGGCATTCCAGTGTTTTTGACAGCCTGATGTATTGCAGCTTGAAACATACAAGTCTTTTCAGTGTTATTCCCTGGTGCTCATTAAAACTGAGAACAAGCTTTAGGAATCCGACACCACTTTTCTTTCTGTTTTTACGGAAGAGCAGAAATAAGCCTTTTGCGCTGCTCCCATTCACATGTTCATACTTGTGACCGAGGGGCTAATTTCCTCTTTCAGTTTCACTCTCATTTACTATCTGAGCCTGAAGGGAAATGAGGATGGAGATGGCCGAGTGGCACCTCCAATATCTGTGAAATCAGATGGCAACATTCTGTTCCTGACTACAAGTAAGGGCAATACCTGCTCCTGCAACTATTATCTCTGTGAGATGGTAGCCAGGGAGGAGGAATTACATGACTTTGTAATGTAAGAGAGGAGACGAGCGAGTCAAATAATTTTTGTTTAATGTGAGCATTGAGCGCACTCCCAGTGCAGCCTGAGCTTTCTGTCACCAGCTCAGCTGTTATGTGGCTCTTGGCCCTAGTGCAAGATTTCTTTTCTGCAGAAGCAGGAGGGCTAGGGAGAGGAGTGCTTTAGTCATCAGGATGAAGTGAAACAGCATTCCTGATGGGGTTCCTGCTAATGGGCTCAGTCCTATTCAAATGCTCAAGAATAGGTAACTCATTTCACAGAAACTCCTCTCTTTATGGAAGCATATCTTGGGTTATGGTAACATTTGGATCATGTTCTCCCTTCTTCCCTATAAATCACCATGGATAACAGAGTAGGATACTTCACCCCAGAGAAGGGATTGGGTCACACAGCATAAAAGTCAGTCCTGGAATGAAAAGAATATTCCTGTGAAGTGTTTAAACACTATATGCCCCTTTAGTTCCTAAATGGAGAAAAATAAGTGCTAATAACTGCCATGTGCCTTAGGTTCCCCGGGTTGACACTTGACACTTGCCTGATGTCACTCATATACCTCCGTGGCCATAAGGATTTGATTAGGAGTGTGGTAGTTCAGCAGAGCAGAGTGAAAGGTGGGCTATCATTCCAGCAGATAAATGTCTCAAGTAGGTCAATCTGACTTTTGTACTTTGAGTTTAGTATCTATTGTATACCAGCCAAACCAACCTTTTAGATTTAATAGGACAGTCTCCTGACTTTCTGAAAGTTGCAGTTCACTGGGCATTATTCCAAAAAGCATCCATTTCCAGCACTGAAATGGCTTTCAGGATCAAACCACTCTTTGCATCTCTGGTTTTCACTAAGATTGCACCGTGTCCATTATCCTGTGAAAACGAAAGACAAAGTAGAAGTGGCTTTTCTCTCTCACTTAATCACCACCATTAAGAGCTACGGTTGTAAGGGCAGTGCCCAGTGGCAAATTTTCACATTAAGGAGTACTGTGAGAACTACCTAAGCCTGACATAGGAGATTTTAAGGACTGTCCCATGAAAAATATAAAAAGCAAAAGCTTTCTCTTCACTCTGCCAGCTGAATATTTAGAGGCAAAATTAAGGTGGCTTTTAAAAGGTTATGTCTTTTAATGAAGCTGCAATATTTGGAGTCTAGTAAGGGATTATAGAGCTCAACAAACTAAATAGTAAAACCTTTCCTTTTTTACAGAACATAGCTGCAGCCTACCTGGAAGAGAAATCTTTGTTTTTCCCTAAAGGCTGTGGAAGTTAGGCTTTATGTACAACTTAAAGCTGGGCAAAATAATAGGAAAAATAAATCACAAATATCTGGAATTATTTTGAAAGGGAAACAGCTGGCCATGTTTTATTGACTTCTGTGTTCATCCCTTCACAAATATTTGTATTCATGTAAGTGAGATTTTATTTGTGAAAACATTTGAGAAATAGACTTTTAGGTTGTACGCTGAAATCAGTTTCATACTATACCAAATCCATTTCAGGTAAAAGTGAAAGTAATAGATTTCTGGTTTTCCAATTAAGTTTGTCAGAAGGCTCTTTTTTCTCTCTTCCCTGACTCCCTCTCTCTTCCCCAGGTAACACTCCAAGTAGAAATGGGTCATGATATTAGACAAAGTTTCTTCACTGAAAAGGTGTCCAGGCATTGGAACAGGCTGCCCAGGGGAGTGATGGAGTGATGGAAGTCATGGATCCTTGGAGGTAGGCATGATGGTTAAGGTCATGGTTTAACGATGAACGTGGCAGTCATGGGTTAATGGTTTCACTCCATGGTCTTATAGGTCTTTCCCAACCTAAACGATTCTGTGATTCTGAATGACCCAACTCCTTGCTGTGCCAATTGCCACCATTACCTATCTCCATACACAAATTCAATACTCCATATAGCAATTCAATATCTCCAATAATGAGGCTTCTGTAATATTTTACTTTATACAATAATTATAGAAAACTCTGTCTCAAACAGATCTTTAACAGTCTCAACATAAAAATTCTTTTTCCTTCACCATGGGGTGATTGTTGATCTACCTTCATTGGGTTTTTCTATTCCTTTCCTTTCTTTCCCCTTTCCCCTTCCCCTTCCCATCTGTTACACACCTCTTCCCAATCAGAACTACCTTGATGGGCTGCTGATAATAATTTGAATCTTGTCCTTGAAAAATCCTGAAAAGAAGATTTGGGGGGACCTGTTTTAAGAAATTCCCTCCCTCTTCCTGCACATCCCGCTGCCCTTGCTGTTTTCTGTCACTTCTGTGCAGGTGATACCTGCCAATGAATAAGGAAGATGTATCAAGAGATAACGTCCTTCTCTGTACCAAGAAAATCTGCACTGAAATACGCTCTTCCCAATGTTCAGCAGGGAGATATTATTCTTGTGGTGCCTCCAGCACAGCCCCACATCAGCTGAACCAGAAACTTTTGAGGTAGGTTGAATTCCAGGTGACACAGCCACAAAACCTTGCAATGAGAGGAAGTCTGACTGTTAGAGATTGTAGATAACTTTCTTAACCTAATCCAAATTATCTAGCCAGAGATATTTAGAGTTACTCAGAAAGAAACAGTTTTTCAAAAGAAAAACCCGTACCCCCTAACTTTTTAATTCATTAACCTGGCTTCCCTTAATTGCCTTTGCTTCAGTCTGGCTCTTCCAGGAATGTACTTAAACATAATGAAATGTATCATCAAGAAAAGGAAGAGCTGAAACATATCCCAAGGTGACCTGCTACAAACAGCTACATTAATTCTCTAAACAAAATTTTCAAGCATATCACAGGCTAAATGCTGCTGACATATGATCTCCAAATAATTACAGCCTGCAGTCACATTGAGAAAAATAAAAGTGTCTTTGTGAGCAATTTATTTATTTGCTCTCCATAGTGTATGTACAGACAAGTGGTAGCTGCAGATGTCTGTTCACATGCTGCCTAAGAAGTAATGGTTTTCTTCAGTAGAAATGTCAATACTTTGACTGATGGTGAACAAGAGGAATGTAGCCAAACTAAAAGGGAAAATGGATCTCATAAACTTAGTAGTATTGAACCTATTCCAATACTGGTATTTGGTGAAATTCTTTCCCTGGCTAATAATCAGATAGGTAATTCTAAGAGAAAACAAATCAGGTAACTCTAAAGTCCTCCAGAATTTTCAGGTGGATGTAATTTCTTCATTCCCTTTTTCATCTGATTATTGAGCAAGTCACATTCCCCAGAAAGGAAGCAAAGCGCTAAGAAAAGATGTAGTAGATGTTGGTATGCATAGAGCCCTTTAACTTATTCATTTTTATTTAATAATTAAATGTTTGTGTGATTCTTAATTACTTTTGTTTTATTCAGACTAAGTATTACTGTTTGAAACTAATAATCAATAAACACATCTGGAAAACAACAGAGGCTGGTAAAATTGATTACAAATCTAATATTCCCCTAGCCAACACTGCCTCAAGCTAAAAATCTTTTAACGTATTAGAATCAGACAGCTCCTCTGCTTCCCCAAGAGTCTCTAGCCCTGCATTATAAAGCACTGAACTGTATTTTCAAATGCTTTGCCAAAAAGAGCAATCAGTTTTTTCTATTTAAATAGCAAGGGAATAATCCTATTAATCTGAAAACTTCCTGGGAGATTCTGGGGAGTTCCTTAGATGAGAACCCTTCCCCACCTTCATTTTAGAAACACCCCTGACCAATTAACTTCAATGGCATGTTTCAGACACCTCTGTGGTTCTGCACAAACCCTCAGAAAGCTTTACTTTCTGCTGATTTCTGAAGTTTTTAATAGGCTTGTTGCTGGCATCCAGCATGTGAGGAGCTTCCATCCCTGATTTTGCCCCTCTGAGGTGTTGCTGACTGCAGCAGAGAGCATCAGTGTACAAGAAGTGCTGAGAGGAGGCAGGTGTCCTAGAGGTTAAGATGCAAACTCTTCACCCAGATAATGAAAATTGCTCTGTTGGCAGGGGTTGCACCTTCAAGCACTGACCTTGTGCCATTCAAGTCAGTTTAAGATGCAGTTGTATAAAAGACTGCTTTAAACATAACTCCACATTATCTGTGGAGAGTTTTTTGGTTGTTAAGCAATGATGAGGAAAAGATTTATGAAAGTATCATAAAGTGCTGCCAGTAATTTTATGCATAATAAATGCTAGTTGAGCTTGTAGTTCTTTTCATGTTCTGTCCTTTCTGAGACAGCTTCTCAGCTTGATGGACAACTGTGTCATCTTGGGCAGGAAATCTCCTCACCTTTCCCAGGACTAATGGTGGGGGGTAGAGTAGGGTGTGTAAATCAAAGATTTATGGGGCAAAATATGAGTTTTACTAGCAATTAACAAGAAGAAAGACTAAAACTTTTGCCCAGCAACACCACTGGTCTGGACTTTTTTTGTCCTTATTGTGGGCCTGTGAGTTAAGTATGTGGCTCCTAATGAAAGCCTATTGGGTTTAGACACCCTTAAGTCTTAGCCTTCATTGTATCCCTTGGAACAAGAAAGTGGATGTGTGGAGGAGATGTTCCCAGCCTGCTTTGCCTCATTGTGATTCCTACAATACTTCATTCCTTATCTTTAACCCATTTCTGAAATCGATGGTGTCAAGCCTCTCTGGCTTCACATAATCTAATATGTTTTAAAAAATGATTTTTCTTGCCATCTTATTCTTTCTGCCTCGCTTCTGCATCTTCCATCGACTTTAATTAAGCTTTCCTTGGGCTTGTGACCTTGGTGAGCTTTTAAAAATAAAGTGAACTGACTTGCAAAGTGATTTTTCCCAATCTTTTTGTAGCCCTGCTGGAAATTCCCTCTGTGTGATGTTTGAAAATATAGGCTGTTCATTTGGGATCATCATATGAGTGCAGTGTGGCAAGAAGGAGAAATCTCAGCCATCTAATTACTAAATTGTAGTAAATAATTTCATTTTTCTATAATTTCTGTTTGGCTTTTCTAATCCTTTAGGACCTAACTAAACACTGTTGTTTCGAAAAAGAAAGACAGAAAAAACCCTGTTTTTTCAGACAGGCAGCATTGAAAAGAAAACCTTTTAAAAAAAGCAGAGCGCAGAGTAGAAGACGTGTAGAAATGCCTAACACAAATTCTCAGCATGCTTGTTATCTTCCTTACCATTTTTGCCCCCAAAAAAATCCTAGAATAATTGGGTAGAAGGAGATAACTCTTCTTAATTCCATTTATAATTACATTTGTCTGGCTTCCATTGGAAGTCTGAATAGTCGCTTTTGTCCTGATTTTCACTGCTATGGAATCTACATATAAATCACTAGACATTGTCATACCCTGGAAGGCTGGACATGAAATACCCCTAAAGCTGACAGTATAGGTGCTAGATCTACAGAGGGTCTTACATGCAGAATGACCAAATGGCTCTAAAACTTCAAAGGATTTATTGGTTTGTTAGCTTGGTCTGCTCTTTCTTCCTTGAATCATTCTTTTTGCCAGCTTCTGTGCCTTGTGGAAGGTGAGTGCAACGCCACACAGAGCCATATGTAGCTTTGTAATTACCTGCCTTTGCAAAGGCTTCTCTTCCTGTGCTCCTGGGAGAGCTGGAGGAGCTGCCAGAGTGTGCCTGACCTGCCCAGTCCTGCCCCTTCAGCAAAAATCTCATCGTGCTGGAGAACCCACTGGGGTCAAGAACTGAAGGCAGTATCATCTGTGGCTGCACACACAGAACAAACTCACAGCAGGAGAGGGGGAAAAAAAGCTTTTATAGGTCCTACATAATGTAGTAAATAACACAATACAAATCTTAGTAAAGGACGGAATTTTAGTTTTAGGTCCAGGTAAACACTACAGGGAAGACTACAGAGTGCTTTGACCTAGTGACAGATAGTAGCACAACTCCTCATTTATCTTTGGTAGGAACATATTTTGGATTAGCCATTACTTGTTACTTGCAAACTCCTTTCTTTTGAGAGAAAAAAACCCCAATCTCTTCAAAGGGAAAAACCAAACCTTGAATTAAATATATGTCTGATTACTGCTAAATTTAACAATCCTTGTTATGATGCATTTAAAACTCTCCTAATTCCTAGTATTCCTGAAGCCATAATCTAGTATGTTGTGGTTTTCCATTGCAGACAAGGCCTTTTCATGAGGTTTTGAACAACAGTTTAATTTTTTTCCTATTTATATGCCTTAGTGTAGAGCCCAGCAAACCACACCAGATCCCTGCAGCAGTGTTCAGTACCCTGAAAAGAGTATGTCAGGTCAGCAAGGTGTGGTACTTCCCTAACACTGCAGCAGTGTTTTTGCAGTCCAGGTGTATCCTGTGCTTGGAATGAGCCCAGGTGTCCCCAATGTACTTCAGCAGTGCTGAGCAAGAGGGGACAGCTCACTGCCACGAAATGAGGTACCTGTCTGCCAGTGCTACTAGACCAAGTCCTAACCCTGCTTTTAATGAGCATTGATTTAGTCACTCAGGTAAAATTTAATATAAGGTGTTAATGATGCCATAAAGTTATTAATATCCACTCCTTGCCATCTATGAAAAGTGGGTGTTTCAAACAACTGTGACATTCAAGTAACACTAGATTTCTTATTCTCTCTTTTTAGTTTTTTGGAGTCAGTCTATTGCTATCAGATTAGAGAGAAAAGTTAGAAGAAGAATGCTGAGAGCAGACAGGTTGCAAATTATTTTTCATGTGCTTTTTTCCTCATGAAGAACTTCTCGGTATTTTTAAAAGTATTTGAGTGTTTTTCTGCTCCACTTTGGAAGGTAGGCAATTAGCCTCCACTAGGACTGCAAGCCTTGAGCCTTTTCAGTCAACTCGTATTGAAAGATGTGAGATGATGAAGGAATAAGAGAGCTGCT
The DNA here is from genome assembly GCA_013390045.1 of Picathartes gymnocephalus. Classification (NCBI taxonomy): domain Eukaryota; kingdom Metazoa; phylum Chordata; class Aves; order Passeriformes; family Picathartidae; genus Picathartes; species Picathartes gymnocephalus. The sequence continues at coordinate 93,013 of WEKY01044983.1, read as the reverse complement.
CCTCCGAAGAGCCTGGGCCTTTGGACAATAGGGATACTAACTTTGGAATGGAATGGACATTGTATGCTGTTCCACCTGTGTGCTGGGATGAAGAGCATCCTTTTGCCTGGCATTTCACCCAAACAGAAATTTCTGCTGTGACAGAGTCTGTTGCGTTCTGTACAGACATTCTGCTCTTCAAAAACAAACACCATTTTTCCATACGGCTTGAATAAACTCAATGACACATTTGAAGATTGGGGGTGTTTGGGGGCGATGGAATTCTCTGCCTGTGCTAAAACACACAAAGATGCAAATGTTTTCCTGAGATTTACTGAGGATGAAGGTAAGCCCTCAGGTCCCTGAGCATAGATCGATGTTTGATTTAATAAGTCTGCTAGATAAGGGTGAGGCTTTATTTTTGTCATAATCTGGACTAAGTACAGCATCAGCAAGAAAATTTCAGGCAATTTTATTTTGGTATCTGAAATTCAGTATCTCTTAAGCGAATATAAATTAAATTACCACTATTCACAGTCCCCTTAGGAGTTTGTATTTAGTCAACAACAGTTATGATTCAGTTTAAAATAAGTCGTTGCTCCTTGTCCTGGTGGTATGAGCTAGTATTCTTGCAGGACAGATTTATCAACTTGATTTTGAAGATGTATAGCTGTATTTGCAGGGATTTTTTGGAAATTTTGCTTTCTCTTACAGGTAGATCCAGACCAATTGATAAGATCTATGATCCTGGTGCCTTAAATTCTTTCTGTGTTAGTGAGTGGCTGCTCAAAGTGTATTAGAGCAGGTCAGATCCATTCTAGGCTTGTCTAATGAGATAGTTTCAATTTTAAAATGTAGGTTATTTGTACTGACAAATAGATGCTGGGTTAGAGGCAGATTCCTTGAATATGCTGGTACTTTATCTACCAGCATTCTGAACCTGCCCAAAGTGGCAGTTTGGTGCTCTGCTCCCTTTGATTAGAGAGCAAAACAGCATGAGAGAAAAGGGCCAGTGGTGTCATCCCTGTTGGCCAACCTGCAAGATGTATCCTGGGCTTAGCTGGATCATTGTTGACACTTGCATACAAACCTCCAGGTTTGCCCAGGCTCAAATGTCCATTAAACCAGATTTGTGGCATTTTATCTCTTTCAGGTTGCTGTAAATTAGAAACGTATTAGGAGAATTCTAAGCAAAATTGCATAAATGGGGATGAGGGTGCGAGATGACATTGCTCTCGAATTTTCAGACTTCTAAAATGGAGATGGTTTGTTTTTTCAGGTATAAAGAATGATCATGACACACAAGTCAAAGTGATATGTGAATCATTTTGCCTTTATCTTCTAATAAAATAACTTGAATTTGCAATACATGAAACTTTTCATGCTAATAGCTGGTGAAATTCCTTGTAGTTTCAGATATGAATGGAGCCATTTTTTCTTGGCATACTGATTATTCCTTAGATCAAAAATTTATCTTGCTTTCATTTTTATTTTAAAAGTGCTCATAAACATTTTTCTGACTGAAACATTACTGCAATTCTCTGCATACACGCTGCATTTGAAATAGTCCCCACAGAATCTGATGGCAAACCTTCCCATCCTGAGGACAGTTGCCCATAAGGGCATAGATAGGAATTGAAGTAATTCAGAACTAATATTTTACAGGTCAACTTCAACTTCAAAGAGGATTTCTGCTCATGTTTTATTGTTTTTCCACTTTACTCCAGGTCATGGGCTGTATGTGAATGATGTTTCTGCAGGCTTTGAGAAATCCATCAGTGTTGTATTGGATTCATCACCTTTCCTGACACAAAAGTTGATAAATAGGATGTTCTTCATGGTTAATTCTTATCCTTGCTATACACAGACCATATACACAAAAAGAAAAGTCCTGTGATTCTGAAGACACTCAGAGCATGCATTCAAAATGATACATGCATATGAAGAACCTCTGAAAATTTGCTTTCATAGTTTGTCTGATCAATATCGGTGACTGAGGAGAAAGAGATTCTGTGTCTAGGGACGCAGAGATGCATATCAGTTATGCTACAATAATTTCTAAGGCAAGGTACACAGCCACTTGACAGATGGTAATTCATTCTTTAGAGCTTCCTGTTTTCCTCCCTGACTCTGGAGTTGTCATGATAAACTTGGCACAGCTCTGTTGCTTGGAAGGAAGTTAGCTCTGTGACAGAGGAGCGTGTGTGTTGTGTAAGTATGTACACAGGCCTTAAACCATTATTATATAACACATCCTCAGGCACCCCTGCATCTATTTGTAGAATAGATGGATGGCTGAGCTTTTTGAATTTGACTAAATCATATCTGACCAAAATATCTGAGAAGCTCTCTACTGCTGGAACATTCTTTGATATGTGTTTCCAAAGTTCTCCTGGGGAAAAGATTAAAAATGTTGAGAGCACCCAAATAAGGAGCCCAAGGAAAGATGCAAATCAAAGAGAGATGCAAATCAAAGAGAGATGATCTCGAGGAAGAGGAGACTGAACAGTGTGCTGAGCTGAGGTGCTGCTAATCATGAAGGGCCACAATAGCTCCAGCTGTGGCAACCAAGCCCAGCACCTGCAGCTTGCTCTGCCAGCTGTGGCTATTTGATCTGTATTCACATGGTGCCCAGACGGTCTCAACAATGATGTTGGACAGTGCAGGAAGATTCAGGTCATTTTGCAACAGCCCACAAGCTAAACAAGCCCATTGAGTTAATCCATTTTATTACAATCATTAGGAAGTGAGTGGCCAAACAAGATTTATCGGTCTGTGTCAGCATGTCTATAAAGGGCAGCTATTGTTTATTATAGTTATCTGATATATTTAAAAGATAAAAGGGGAATAAAAGTGTTTCAATATGCCAAAAAAAAGAACAGTGTAGGAAAAATCCAAGTTCTAGCAGTGGAAATGTGATGATGTTCCCATCAGCCTTGCCAATGGGGCAGAGGAGTTCTAGGAGGAATAGCAATACAGAGAACCAGATTTGTCTTGCAGGCTATAAATAGTACCAATGAGAAAAATTTAAAAGTCTAAAAAATAGTTTGAGCCTTCTTAGATATCTCCCCAACCACCCTTTGCATGATCACAGGCATCTTCTTTTTTTTAGTAGAAATATGGATGCTATCACTGTCTCAAGTAGAAAAACTGTTCATGTGAAAAAAAATTAATATGAGTAATCTAAAAATGGAGAACAGAGAAAAGAGAGTTTGGAGTGATTAAAAATATATGTAGCTTTCATACTGGAAATGTTTACAAGTGTTTAAATATGGTTTGTTTTCCAGCCTTGTTGATGACAAGAGTTTCTATCTTCCTTATGCTAATATAAATCAGGAACTGTAAAAAGGAAAATGTTATGGTTTTATTTTTCTGAAAGCAACTTTTTCTACCTTTATTTCTTGTTGGGAAAAAAATCTGACTCAAACACAAGGTATCATTAAGGGCAAAGGCTGTACCTTTAAAGGAACTTGGTGCAAATTTATCTTGTCAATATTAGGGAAAGTTAAGCAGCTATGGCAAAAAAAAAGAATAAAAAACCAAAAAAAACCCACCCCAAAACCCAACAATTGTTTATGGCATAAAATTTTCCTTCCTAGCAGTGTACTAAATTAGATGTCTCTGCTACTGTCTTTGCTCTTTTAAGTACCATCACAATTATATTAATCAGCGTGTGAATGTCCCTGGCTTTCCAACTCTAACTGTAGTGGAAGTTCAGATCAGCTAAATTTGTATTCTTCCATTATTATGCCCAGTAAGGAAGATGAATCACTGTCTCTCATAAAACCCAATGCTTAATAGTAAGAATTTGGACCGATGAATTTCTGAGAGAGGGTGCTTAGTTCAAGGGAGTTGTATGCAACTCCCTGTCCAAAACATGCAGCCCTGTTTTCAGAGCTGAAGATGATTCATCTTAGTGAAGAAGAATTCCTTCCTCACATGTGGTGGGGATTTTTTGTTTGTTTGTTTTTGGTTTTTTGTTGTTGTTGTTGTTGTTTTGGGGTTGGGTTTGTTTTGTTTTGTTTTGTTTTGTTTTGTTAATGGGAGCAGGTGTATTGGATCAGGAAATATACTCTCTTCAGAGACCTGAAAGAAAACGTGGCTGTCAAAATGCATTTGGAATGTGAGGCAGGCAGCCCTGTTCCTCAGAGGGAACTGAGGGGCTCTGACTGATGGCATCTAAGCACTGCCTAACACTTTTGAGGGATGACCATTCCAGATCTGTCCTTCCAAGGATGCCTTTTTGCTCCAGTTCCAATTACACTTGTTTAAAAGAGACAGAGAGAGGGGAAAAAGAGACAAAACAAATGGCCCACAACAGTTTTCTGGTTGATAGCATGGATTCAGGAGGGCTTGTTAGAGTGAACAGATATTACTTTCCAATACCTCTGCAATAAAATTTTGCTGTCAGCAGGAATCCATGTTTTTACAGAAAAATAAACCAAGATTGTTTAGCCAGATGTATTACAATAGATTGGAGTGTGACTGGGGAAGAACACATAGCCAGTAAAAAAATAAATCTTTAAGTTAAATGTATTTATTGCCAGTTGATATAATTCAGGTTTTTATGTACTGGATTACCTTAAATTTTTAATGGCTAACCCAAAAAGAAAGCACTTGAAAAGGGATAACATAAAAAAAATAAAATGAGGAAGAAAGGGGAGGGAGAAATGATTAAAAATCTGTGCTAATAAGATGAGCTCTGCTTTGCTAGAGGCATGTTCAGCATTGGAGAATAACCAGAATATACGAATGAGATTAAAGCTTTGCAGTAATAGTTGTGCAGCCAATGTGCATTTCCAGACTGGCAGAAAAATAAAAATTACGACCACTTCTTAAGGAGGTTTGTTTTAAACTGACTGATGCAGTTACAGGTTTTCTACTAGATATGAATCCGAAGATAAAATTAACCTAAGTTGTCAGATGTTTTAAGATTTGGAGATTTTAAATGTACCTATAACAAGGTACTATATAAATCATCTACCACAGTGCCCAAACTGCTTTTTTTTTTTTTTTTTTTTTTTCTTTTTTTTAGAATAATATATAAGTACCTCCTATTTAAGTGCAAGAACTTCTTGCCTTTCTAAAACTCTGGCAACTTTGAATCATCAGAGAGCATCAAGGCAGGGAGTTCCAAGCTAAGTCTCTCACTTCAGCCATGTGTTGAAGATTTTTTTGAATGCTGTCTCCTCTCTCTTTCCTGAAGAGCTCTAAACTTGCATGAAAAATAGTGGAATAGAAAACTTTAAGGATTATTGGTAAAATATGTAGGTGGTGTGGATCCTGTCAGTATGCCTTGAGTTAAAAAAGGACGAATGGGGGAGTTGCAGACACTGTGCCTTGTGTTTGCGTCTTAAGGATAATGTGAATACTTACCGATTCCAAAAACATATTGTGAGGCTTCATAAGGAAGTATTGCCTTTTACAGGAATATAACTAAGTCTTATCAATTAACCTTGTATTGGCTAAAAGCTGGATGTTGATTTGAAGCCAATAGTGACAGACCATTTTATTGAAGGGATTCTTGACACCATTTGGTAAAATGCTGAGGTCTGCAATTAATATGTTGTAGGTTCCAAAGTGATAAGATTCTTGCAGGACTGTAAATTGCTGCAACTCATTTCCCATTCCGCTTTCTGCATGTAGGTTCTTGCAGTTCATCAAAAGTAGGAGAAATTTTCCATTAAAAGAGCTTCTGTACATACAATATATGGAAACCACAAAATATTGTGGTAGTTTAATAACCTTGTGTGGGAGAAATCTTGAATGAAATATTTGGTACTTTTAATTTGGCTTTGCGTTTAAAAGAGAGACAATCTGCAACTGACTTAATGGTGAAAACCTGGTGTTGAGCTACACGGGACACTTTAAGGTGTAGCTGCCTGCTGAGAGCAGATAACCCTTCTGCAGTGGCCGGCGAGAGGAACCAGTTTCAGCAGCATTGTGCCACAGGTGCTGCCAGAAATGAAGTTAAAGGTGCTAGCAACCGTGGTGTTCCAGTTAACTGTCCTGAAAATGATACTGGAAATTATGATCCTCATCATGGAAGTGATCAGCCTGCATTCAAAAGGCCTGCACCTGCTTTTACTGAGTTCAGCAGCAGCTCTGAAAGGGGCTAAAGTCAGTGCTAGCGGTATACTTGCAGTATAAGAGAATGTGACACGAATGCCCTGTGAGCCCAGATTCCAAGGCACCATGCCGGGCTGGAAGTCTCCTCTTCAGAGCTTCACGAGCGCTGAGTGCAGGCAAGCCGTGGCCACGTGCAGGCGGATAGCAGATGGCATTCAGGCAAACAAAAAAGTACGAGGAGGACTCCGACAGATCAATGTACCAGGTAAGGTTTATTACCTGATGGGTGATCTGGTCGAAAGACCTTGAATAAGGGCTGACACATGTTTATAAGGATCTCAGGGAGTGGGAGGAACATGGGACAAGGACCAATGGCAGGAAAGAAAGGGGGGGTTTACAATATAACGGGCAGTTTAAACATTCAATCAGAATAACAAGGACGTGGGTTCGTGTATAAAGAACCAATCAGTAACTGAGCAACACAGAGCTTTCCAGAACAAAGGGTGAGGTTATGGGAGACTGACACAAGAGAGGGAGAGAGGGTTAAGCAAGAACTGGGAGGGAAAAACTGTCAATTACATAGGGATAACCCATTACTCTTAAAACAATGGGGGAAACTGCAGAGCCAACCATTACATAAAACAATCATAAACTCAAATAACAAATAACCTCCTGCAACAAGAATGAGCACACTTTTATCCACCCCTTCCTCCGTTTTTTTTGGTTTTTTACCCTCAAGGAATTTCAGCAATTACTCTTCCTCCTGTCTGGTTTTTTGCCTGGGTACCAGTAAGGCCAGTGTTGTGACAGTACTATCAATTTTACTGCAGGTTTACTGCCCAGCTCCCTCAAACCCCACTAATTGCTGACACAGGTGATACTAAGGGAACAAGAATGATCCAGGAGGTACAAGGCAGGGGGAAAGCTTAAGGCCAGAGCTGCTGAAAGGAGTGTTTGTGAAGCCCTCTGAGGATGCCAGATCCCAGCAAGCAGAACTGGCTCACAAGCAGGCTACGAATGTGCAGCCTCTGCGCATCCTTCTCAGCGGGTCGGGATCCCTGTGGCAGCAGCAGCCCTGCTCCCGCTGTGCCCATGCTCAGAGGGGATCAGCCAGGATCTGGGGGCTTCACAAGTGCATGAATTCGGGGCTGGCCCTGCCACAAACTGGATGAGAGACCCTGCATTTCTATTTGGATTGAACTCCACGCCACCCTGGCTTCCACACTAGAGCTGGCTTGTTTCTTGTTGGTTTGGAGGACAAGCCGCTGGAATGAGTACTCGTGGGGAAATGTGTTCTGCTCACTGATCATCCTGGGAAGAGTAAAGTGGGGGTAACCTCATGCAGTGTGTAAAGATACAAAGCCAGTAAAAAACTAAGTGATGTCTTCAATGAAAAGGAGAAGAAAAAAAATATTTTTCTTTTGTCATTTGTCATATCATCCAGTAGGTTGTAACTGAGAGAATATTTACTTTTTGCTGTTGCATGAAGTAAAAGGGTCATATTTGTTTCTATTCAATTTTTAATTAGCTCTTTATTTACAAATACCTGGGACAGGCAAGTGGTAGAAAAATCTTTTTCATAATGGTTCAGAGCCATCGTAAAATTTTCATTCTGGTCAGTCTGTAATGTGGAGAAAAATCGAGGCATGCCAGTATTTTCACATTGTTCAAAAGGTTTTTAAGGTCAAAATGGATTATTCTGATAGGAATGTGACCTCCTGTCTGCAGCATGTGCCACAAAACAACCTGTCAGAGGAGTTTCATTTTGGTTTTGCTGCCTTTAGCTCACCTTGCCTAGCTTACTGTGAATATTCAAGATTTGACAGGCTTCAAGGAAAATACGCTGGATTTTAGAAAACATACATATCAAATCAAATGGGTAAGTAGTCTGGGTCTAATATGAAATTTTCAGGCAAATCAATCAGCACAGTATTTTTCTTTTCTTTAGGATGTATATGTGCACATGCTTCCCAATCATCCTGAATGATTAAGCACTTACTGAGAATGCCTGACCTTCTCATAGTCCTTTCTCACCTAATTACTGCAGTGGATGAATTCGCTTTTCTGAAGTTTCTTTCTTTTTGCTCAGCTCAGGTTTTTCAGTTAAGGCTCATATTGGGCTCTAAAGACACCCATCATGGGCCTTAGGGTACACATAGTGCATAAACAAAAATTATTATTTTCACATCAGAAGGGAGGATATGTAGCAAATGTTATGCAGACACCATCACCAGCTCCCACTTCTTAATGGCATTCCCACTCTTCTCAAAACACAAAACAAAACAATAAACAAACAAGCAAACAAAAACCCCACACCCAGAAGCAGGTAATCTTTATTTTACAGATATCGTAGAGATGGTCTAAAGACACACCCTAAAGCAGGTAATATTTATTTTACAGATATCACAGAGATGGTGTATTGTCTGCATGAAGGATTCCACTTGAGATCCTCTTACTCTGTTAGTTTCTAAAGCCGTCTCAATACCACTAGATTTTTTTTTTCTTTTATAATGTTCCTTATATTTTAGAGCTTTCTGTGCCAAAAAGTCTGGGGAAGTTCTGAGAGATATTGCATTAAACCAGGTTAGGTAGAAGGAAGCAATTCTCACTAATTTATCAATATGTTTTTCTCTAATGTTTTCAGTGTGAGGAAAAAAAGACTATTATTTGGGCAAGATTTTTTTATTCATTCAGGTCTATTTGAGGGGCTTGGAGCTGATATAAATGAGAAGTGGAACAAGCACCCTCAGCCAAAAGCTATGGTGCAGACACAAATAGCTGAGTTACCTCTTGGCCAAGCCCAGCTGTGCTGACACCCAAGAAGAAGTGACAAGATTATCAGGCTGGCGTTGTCAGCGTTAGCCTGGGTGGACAGGGCTGACAGCTTTCGGGTCTTTTAGGTCCTACAGCAGAGGTGACCCAGTTAGGGGAGTGCCCCAGCTCTTCCCTCCCAGGCCCGTGTGAGGAAAAGGATTAGATCCCCCTAGCTAATCACGTTAGCGCTGCTGACAGCCCCTGCCGTGCCTCCAGGATCCTGCAGCTCTGCTGCTGAGCCAGTGCGGCTGTGCGTGGGTGACAGTCTGTGCATCAGGCTCTGCCCTGCCCTGCTGAGAGCATGCTGGATTTCTCCCTGCCGTGTTCTCGCTGAGAGCTCCTCCAGCAGCTAAAGCTGCTATTTCTGAGCAGCCACGAGAAACTGATTTATCTGTCGGTGCAGGGGAATGTGCTTTGCAAAGCAGTGAGCTACATATCTGGGTCACACACTGCATGGAGTGAGGCAGCTCAGTCGGGATATAGACAGCTATCCAATCTTGGGTTTGGGGGAGAAGGAAAAGGAATCCTCAAACAGCAGGGAAGGAGTCTTCTTTGGGATAAGAGTCACCATATGCTGAGCTGCTTTCTTGCCACCAGCCAGACAGATGTGCTTTAAACTGTCTAGAGGAATAAAGCAAACCGGCCTCTTTATTCCCCAACTTTTAAAGAAAAAGGAAAAGCACTTTTTAATTGGTTGGTCTTTGTTTTGGACATCAGTGACAGGAACAGGTACCCATAAGCCTCTCTTTTAAGCCACCTTAGCCTACTTGTACTATCACTGTAATTATAAAAATGTTGGGGGTTGTGTGCATGTGAGCTTTCATTATAAAAGCAGCCTAGCCCAGCATTCTTTGGATAAGAGAGGGGCAGAAAATCAGTCTGCAGCTCTCCTGTGGGAGTCTGAGGCAGTCCTTGAACAACTTCACTGGAAAATACGTACCCTCACCATTGGCTACACCAGCTGGTGAAGGGATGACTTGTGCCCTTTGCTTCCACGAGGCTCCCACCTCAAAAGCAAGTCCATGTGCAATACAATGTGGAAACAGCAGTATCTCATGACTTCACCTTTCAGCATCCTGCAAGAGTGTGGCAGTAATGGTATCATTGATGTGGGCAGAGCCCAGTTCTCCATCTGAAAATGAAAGGATGAGATGGGGAACATCACAGTCCAGAAGAGGATGAAGTTCCATCATTGTGTCATCCTTGCCTGGCATAGCCAGGGCTGGTGGATCCCAGACACCACACAATTGGGAGGAATTTGTGCCTTTTGACAGCAGCTTTCCAGTGGGTGAGTAGAAACAGAACAGAACATGGCATGGGCAAAAATATAACTGCTGCATTAAGAAAAAAATTCAGTGTTCTGGGATTGTTGCATTCTATTTTCATTCTATTTTTCTGATTAATTTTCTTTAGTTCAGTGTATTCTGGTAAGTTTTTAGCTTGTGTGGTATCTTAATACAAGATCTTTGAAGACAAAGATACATCAATTAGATCATGTCTACAAAGACCACGGTCATGATCTTTTCTCCTTTTAGCATTTTTGGGTTAAACTACCTGATTGGCTTGGAGAGGAGAGGTTTGGAAAAGGTAGGGGTTTCATTTATTGTTTCATATGGCCTTATCAGACTGGATTGATGCTAACTTGTTTATGTAAAGAAACCCAACAACAAGCAAACAAAAACCAAACCACGCAAACCCAAAAGAAGTCCTCCATGATTATTTTCAGGAACTTGTTTTAATTCTTTTCTCTTCTGATAGTGAAATGGCATTGAACTAAATTTAGAAGCTGCAAACTGAAAAACTGTATTTCCTATATTCAAGGCAGGTACAAGATAGCAATATCTGTCTTTTGAAAACTGCTTTTTCCTTTCCTTCTCCTTCCCTTTCTTCCTCTCTCTTCAGGTCCCTGGTTGATGTGGCAACATTTTAGCTGGCAAGAGCACTAACATGGCACTGTGGTGTCGAGCCTGTAGGTTCTGAAGAGGCTCAGTAGGTGACCCTATATTCCCCCAAATACACTCACATTCTGTACTTTAATACACCTTTGTACTGAAGTGATTGCCTGAAGTGAAGCTCCCTTTTTTTCCGAAGCCTGGCTTTATGAATATAGTCCAAAGCTCATTAACAGTATTTAATTCTGCAGGAGGTTGTAATCTAGTCAAGGGTAAAACAGATTAAGTCAAATTGATGTCTACCTCACTGTCATGGTTTAGCCCTGGCTGGCAACTAAGTACCACACAGAAAGTAGAGAGAAGGAGGAGATTCAGAAAAAAAAGATAAACCCCATGGGTTCAGAGAAAAACAGTCTGATCATTAAAATAATAATAATAATAATAATAATAATAATAATAATAATAGGAAGGAAGGAAGGAAAAGGACATAAGAAAAAGAGAAAGGAATAAAGCCCAAGAAATACAAGTGATGCACAGTGCAATTGCTCACCACCTGCTGACTGATGTCCAGCCTATCTCCAAGCAGTGACAACCCCTTCCAACCAACTCCCACTGTTGATATACTGGGCATGCTGTTCTGTGGTGTGCAGCAGTTCAGGTCAGCTGTCCTGGCCATGCTCCCTCCCAAATCCTTGTGCTCCTCCTCACAGGCAGAGCATGAGACTCTGAAGAGTCCTTGACTTAGGGGAGAAACTGCTCAGCACCAAAACATCAGTGTGTTTTCAATATTATTCTCACACTGAATCCAAATCTCGGCTGTGCACCAGCTACCAGGGGGAAAATTAACTCTATCCCAGCCAAAAGGGCCACTCACATTACACAGAAGTGGACCTAGTGAAGTGTCCACTGCATTCCGATAAGTTTTCCAAGGTGAAAGATACGTGTGTGTACGTATATACAATTTAAAGGATGCAGCCTTGTTTTGCCACTCCAAATTCACCATTGTAGTGCCAGTTATGATGTCATTTAAATGGGTGGCAAGATATGCTCACTGGGTTCAGAAGACAGTATCTCATTTGCATGTTTTTGTGCAGCAGCTGATGTTATAGGGTTTGGGTAGCTCCATTTCTGAGTTTAGTATATCAGGAGAATTAAGGCTGTAATAAAATGGTATAGAATCATCCTTATCTGTCACATAATACTTGAAATATTGTCTGTAGCCTGTTTGCATTTTGGCAATTTGATTGTGCTGAATGTGGGGAAAGAGAGATCATGGCATAAGATTTCTTTTTTTTTTCTCTTTTCTCTTTTCTCTTTTCTCTTTTCTCTTTTCTCTTTTCTCTTTTCTCTTTTCTTTTTTCTTTTTTCTTTTTTCTTTTTTCTTTTTTCTTTTTTCTTTTTTCTTTTTTCTTTTTTTTTCTTTTTTCTTTTTTCTTTTTGATGGAGACATATAACCAGTGCCAAGATGATTATAAAAAAAGATAATTTAACATAACAACAAATGCATGTAACAAGGCTTCAGTTTGCAAAGTCTTTGGATTCTTGGGCTTTTTTCGACATGCAGCACTTCAAATATACTCTGATGATAATCCAGCCAAATGTCCTCATGATGTTCAGTAAGGGAAGGATTTGTGCCCCATTTTTCTGAGGGTTAAATGTTATACCCCTGACAGAGTGCAGGTCTGAAAAATAGCTCAGGCATCCTTAAAGGGATTCAAGCACCCCTCGTTTTCATAACCTCTTACATTCGCCTCAGTAAAACTCTGTGCTGCAGTCAGCATGTGGAACAGCTTGCAAGGAAAACTTCATATCTTTCCAGTGCCTTTATGCATAAATGTAAAAATCTCCATCTGGTAGCATGCACTGATACCTACTGGCCAGTTCTGTTGCTGGAAATTTAAAATCTGTAGCCAAGATTAACCAGTAGGTTTTAAATATTACATTCAGAGTCTGAAAATCGTATAATGTAAAATATTTTTTTAACTGAGGCACTACTTGCATTCAGATTGTATGTGGGGTGGAGTTTAAAAATAATTTCTGAACATGTATTTAACTGTTTCTTTTTATAAAGGTTGATAAGTTCTCAGGGAATAACATCAATCTCGAGTCAGCCCTTAAATCTTCCTTGAGAGGCATAGTATAAAACATCCACTTTGGTCATGGCCATGATTCTTATTTAAAAATAATAATAATATGATGTCTACTCTGCAGAGCTGTAAGCAGATATCAACACTATTCCAGCAAAATTAGTTATTGAGCTTGAATACACATTTAGGTAGGAATTGCAGGGTAGAGGACCCACTTGAGTCCAGTGTTTCTATGACAGAATTAATATGAGTTACTGTAGCTTTAGCTCAGTGTTCACTGATGGAATTACATGACTTAGGAAACCTTATGCAGCTGAACATGCAATTTTCATTCAGATTCCTCCCTTTTTTTTGTCATATGCAGACTGACTTCAAGTTGAAATATTATTCCTATATTGAGTGACCACAGACAATTTTATTATAAATAGTCCTGTATATATTTATAGATTATGGGCAGATAGGGTTGGAAAACCAGAATAATTTAAAAGGCCAGAGTAGCAGTCCCTCAAATAGCACCAGGGGAAAAAGATCATTATATGTATCTGTGTCTAGATTCAAATTGCATGTAAGTTTTATCCTTTTTGGGATTGCATGATTCTTTCACTCAAGTTCATGTTGCCCTGGAATCTTGCAAAATAGAAGGAAGGCTTGACCACAGGTGTGGATATAATGTAAAAAATGTGTATTTAATGATTTTTTGTTTATTCCACTATGCAAAATATACTTTAGGTATCTAGTGTGGAAAATGACCACAAAAACAACAAAGCAGCACCTGTCATTAGCAAAAAAGAAAGCAAGCTGGATACTAGCTTCAGGAAAAAAAAAAAAATCTCTCTTTCAGGTTAAAGCCAGACCATAAAGGAAGATGGCTTCACATGCAGTTAAAGTTCTTGTGTGGAATTATCCAATGTAAGCATTTTCCTCAGTAGGTTTAACCAAAATACTTGTTCCTGAAATTGTTCCCAGATATAGGGCACCTTGTAATTATTGCATTCTGGTCCAATAAAGGAAAGCTTCACAGAAGGATGGTTATGTGAGTTTTACTTCTAAAAATGATGAAGTTATTTGAGCCAAGAGATTATGAATACAAGTAAAAAGCATCGTGTTTACCAGCTCTCCAAAGCAAGAGTTTACAGAACAACATGGATTTACAGAACTGCTCAAGTGGCACAAGTTCAAGTGTGTTTATGTTCTGGCAGGAGCTTTTCAGATGCCTGCCCTGACGCCTCTGATCAAATCACATGGACAGGTGTGGCAGTAGGTTTGCAGAAATGACTGACCTTCACAGAGGCTACTGGGAACCCAGCCACCCCAGGAGGGGCTGCACCTCTCTGGAGATCAGATTATTTTAGCACATGAGACCTGTCCTGTCAGTGAAAGGAGAAGTTGTTTCCTTCTGGTGAGCTCTCATGGACTCAGAATATTCCTGCCAGCTGCTGGCTTTACCTGCAGGCCCAAGGCAGAGCATGAGGAAGGCTCTGAACTGGTCTGTGAGGTCCTTCTGTGCCCCCTGTGGGGCCTGGCTTGGTGCTGCTGGAACCCCCAGCCTCTCCAGAAAGCTACCAAGGGTGGAGGACCTGCCAGTGGGGCTGAGGAGGCTTTGAGGAATGAGTATCTTCATCTTTGCTTTAGGTGGAGGGAAGCTCGGCTCCTGTTTGATGCCCTGGCAGTCCTGCATCCCCCTGAGAACCAGACTACACTGCCATTCACATCCCAAATTAGAAAGAGGCTTTTGTCCCAGAGACCTCAAAGCTGTGAGAAGGATTAGCTGAAGATTTTTCTCTTGGAGAAGCCAGTCAGAAGTTGAGAGTCATTTAAGGAAATGATTTCTGACTACTTGGTAATATACCTAAATCTGTGTTAAAATTTTATACCTTACAAGTCTGTAGCCTTCCTAATACAGAAATATATTTTAAGTGACTAATCATATTTATCTTCAAGGGCAATTTTGCCACAACAATTCTAGAAAGTTGGTGGTTGGAAATGAAGGCAGAGATTTTTCTCAAAGCAGTGCTGAGTAATTACAGTCTTCCTGGTGCTCATATATTGCACTAACTTCATTTTATTACCCAATGCATCTTTCCTTCTTCCAATTAACTTCAAGTAATTCCCATGCCTGAACCTTACAGAAGGGTTTCAGAGTTGCAGGGATGGCATTATGTAGCCTGTCCGCTAGGTTTGTAAGACATATTTCTTTCAGGGTGCAAGGAAAATAAATGGAATAACATGTTCTGTAGGCTGTTGAGGAGTAGAAATACCTCCAGGTATCTACTGATTTCAGATTACTGTTTCACATCCAGTCAGAGAGACTTAATTCAAAAGGATTCTTTACTGATACAGGCACAACCTTACTCAGTTTAATAGCCTGCCTATTTGCAGGATCTTTACTTACATTCAGATTTGAGGCTGACAAAACCAATAACAATTATGTGGTACGGAGAGAAATGTAATTGGGCATTCCAGTTCTGGGCAATTATTTTATACCAAAGAATTATCTTTTTCCAGTAGTATTACTAAAGCCTTCAGGTAATTTGGGGCACCCATAAGTGGAAAAAACAGTGAATCAATGAGATCAGTGTCATAAACTATTTTCACATTTCATTGTTGTGTCCTTGTGGTTTAGTTTGCTGCTCTGCAGCGCTGCCAGTGACTGGGAAATATCTTCATCAGTGTTTGGGCCCAAGTAGGAGTTCTGCCTTCATCTCTGTGTGGTAATTTCTGCTGCGGTGGGCTGGACCCACTGCATGTGTGCTGCCCCTACCAGCTGTACTCCAGGGAGCTGTTCTTAATCTGTCCTAGTGAAGGGGGGGACAAGGAACAGGTTGGCAGATGGAAGAAGCAGTGGCTGTAGCTCTGTGTTTGCCACCTCATTGGAGTGGTGGTGGGTACAAGGGAGGGACAGTGATGAACAGAGGAATTGATTGTAGTATCATGTTTGCTGTGGTTTTAGGGATGTTTTGAAGCCTCAATAGCACAGACTATTTTCATTCAAATTTAGCAAAAATCCTCTTATTTTAAAGGCCCACACAATCTTACATGCAATCTGAACTTGGATTTGAAAGTTCATTTCCTCTCAGATCTGCATATGCCAGGGCACGGGTTTTTTGTATGTTCACGCTCAGTTTATTAATTCTGCAACCTATTTTCTGTGATGTAGAATCACGGAAGAGCAGGGAAGAAAATGTGCTCATAAACATTACCTTTTGCCATAACCATCACCCCATGTGCTACCAGAAAACCACATCCTTATTGGTAACACGAGATGCAGACCGAGTTGCCCTCTGCTCTGTATGGTGTTTTAACCGTGTAATTACTTCAATTGTTAACAATGCGAACTGCACAGTGATTTGTGGCAGCATTCCTGCAAGTATCTCTCAGTAAATCAAAGTAGATGTGCCAGGGCTGTTACTCAAGTTCCATCACAAATATTTACAGGAGTACATCAAACCCACTGAATTATAGCTGCTAAATTGCTGGGAACGGTACCCACGAAAACAAATCCTGTTTGTATAAGAAAGGAGGCACAATCATTCTTTAAACACTGTGATAAATCTTACTGCTCTGAAAAGGTTGAAAGGCATTTGCATTTGGCCAAGGTATTGAAATGCATCTTAATAGACTTAAATGTTCAGCGTTGTTAATAAAGAGCAGCAGAACACAATCATTTTATGGGTGTGTTCAGGTGGGTTCTGTGGAATTGAGGTTTGGTTCTGCAGTTGGATCTTGCTCATTGCCAAAACTCTCATTTCTTTGTGGCAGCAAACCATGCAATAGACTTGCAGACAAATATAGCACCAGAGCTATTATCTTATGGAAACAAACAGGACCGTTTGTTTAGTCAGCAAATGTATGCTTAATAAAGAATACAGATTACTACAACATTTTCAGAACTGCTGTTAACTTGATTGGTAAAATGGTCCCTTTAAAGAAATTCACTGAACTCGGGAACAATAAAATATAATAGAATCAGTATCCCCAGGGGTTTGCATGATGCTGTATAATTGTGAGAAATTAGCCTTACCAAAGCAACTCTACCCAAAGGTAAAATTCTACGCACCCTCTCTTTTAAGACATAGTTAACCTTTGAAAATGTGGAATTTTCTTCATGCACAGCTTTGCAGGCTCAGAATGCAATCCATTCCTATTTGAAGTTTCGCCATAATGAAGTCTGAGTGCTATTTCAGAATTATTACCCAGTATTCTTTTGTGTAAGGGAACATGGATGTCCCAGGTGAAAAATTATTTCCTTCTGAAGAAAAGTGATTAATTTTCTCTATCCCTTCTTGTTTTGTCATAAAAATAATTTTAATTTGTAGACGAGGAAATATTTATTCTGTCTCAATACCAGTGAAGAATAAATTCATGACTTAAAGAACATCTTGTTTATACCACCCATCTACATTTTTATTACTCAGTATGTGCACTGCAATGACTATATACTGTACACCCAGGGAATGGGAAGGAAGTTGTCAAAAATTCATTCTTACTTTGGGAGTCTCTCTATGGAAAGTCAGATTTTCCATCTTTTACAAGTTGTTGATACTGATAAGTGCTTTATAAGTTATAGATTTTGGTACGGTACTTCTTTTTTAGGCTTTCACTATGAAGAAGTTGTTTAGTGGGTGCTCAGTTCTTCACAAGTTTTGTTATGTTTGACTGTGTGTTTTCCTAATTAACAGGTAAATATGCAGAAAATGTAACAAACAACCAGAAATAAATAGACTGACCTATAAAGTATCACCTGATTGCTACTTTGTTTTCTCAGATATGGAATCCAAAGAAATGGATTGAAAAGGACTCCACCCTCTCCTACAACAAACAAAAATCCACCCAGGAGATCTCCTTTGACAGCACTGCTCTGTCTTTCAGAAGGGTCGGGGGGATTCCCATGTGAGGCCCAAGAAATGGTAAGCTTTGCTTGTTATTTGTGAATATGTGCATTCTAGGGATATCTGTCATATATTATAGAGGAGAGGAAGAGAGTAAACCCAATACCTGTCATTCTTCTGCTGGAGCCTGTTTAAAATGCCCAGAACCTCAAGAAAAGCATGAAAACTGACAGTACTCCCTTGAAAACGTGACCTTGGTTTGTGGAGACTTTTTTCTTACTGCAAGCACCTCCTCGTTGCCTGTTGTGTCTGTGGAGCCAGTGAACCTCCTGCACTGCAGAGCTTCCTTACTGTGCTCTGCACCCAGGTGCCCAGGCCAGGGCCATGGAGAGCTATCCCACGCCAGGGGAGCCTCCTCTGCAAAGCCCTGCACTGCACAGCAAATACCAGCCTGCTCCTCCACAGGCTGAAAGGTCTTTTGAGCTCTCAGAACTGTTTCAGCCACCTGAGTTCTCCTTTTTGAAGCGAGCACTTTTGATGCTCTGAACACCAGTCCCCAAAGAGCAGCATCATTTTGAACTGCAGAATCAATGATGTTGCCGAGGTGGATTATTTGAAGACAGTTTTGTTGTTGCTGTGTAACCTCAGTTCAGTGACAGACTCTGCATGGTGGGGTAGTTCTTCTGTTTCATTTGCTGTCCTTTTTTGTTTTATTGTGTTTCACTAAGCTGTCCTTTGCTTCTGACACTTGCCTGTATGATCTTTCATACGAGACCATCTTGTGTGATTACAGAGATATTTGATTAATTAAAATTGATTACATATTGCACTTGGTAGTTCTTCTCTGTGATTTTCAAGCGCAAACAGTACAATAGAATACGTGCCCAGGTGCTTCAGCTTAGAGCCAAACTGAAATAAGAAAACAGCTGGTCAGTGAGTTGTAGTCCTTTGACAACACAAGGACTTCCTGTGCCATATGATATTGTTTTAAGTATAAAACATGCCTGAAAGTTCCTTATATTACTTTAATATTTAAGAAGAAGACAGCTGGGTATGAAGGTGGCAGACAAAGCTGTATAAACAATGTAAGCTTGAATGCATAAGAATTGCAGTGGAAAGCAGTAACCTTGGAATGTGTAGCAGTCAGGTCTTTTAACTGAAGATATAACATGGAAAAATAACAGCAGAATTATTCTGTGACAGTCACACTCAAAAATAACAGCAGAAACAAGTAGACTGCTTTGAAATTCATCACCTCTAACAGGAGCCTTTTTAAAAGTGGAATCACCTTTTCTTCCTCTTATTAAATACTAAACAGTACTTGTCAAGGAAGCAGATGCATTTGAAATGTAAAGAAATTCAAGAAGTCACTTTACAGCCACAGTTACAGAGAAATTCTGTTTAGAATAACAAAAAAGTAGCTTCCTCTTTCCCTGGGATCACACCGTATAATTGGCTTTCAGCTGGTCTCAGAGCCACAGGAAAGGCCAATCTCTGGGACAATGCATTCAGGACACAGCTTCGGTTTGAATTCCCAATTGGGTTCTTGTGGTGTGAGGAATAGTCTGAATATTTACACATGCTTTTTCTTTTCTTTTCTTTTCTTTTCTTAGAACACCATTGTCCTGGAATGTGCTGTTTCTGGATTGACATAATTGTTCTGTAGGAGCCATTTGAGTCTCTCAGGTAAATACAAAATGGTTAAAATGTGTATTGTGCAAGTTCCCTTTACTTACCTGACTAGCCCTCATTTTCAGAATTATTATAATCTGTTGTGTACCTCTGTCATTAAAAACTCATTCAAAGCTCATCTGTAAGATAAGAGGTTGTGATAGCCTCTTTATTTTTTTTGAGCAGTCCTAGGGTAACATGTTCATGAATTTCTACAGACCTTGGAATCCATGGGTTATTCATTGATCATGAATATGTGCTAGGACTGCAAGCTGAAAACTCCCTTGAGCACTTTATTGGAGATGTTACTGCATTTCCAGCCTCACTTTGAGAAAAAAATAACATTTCAATCACTTTTATTTTCTCCCTGAACACTCAGCACAGAGCATTTGAAGAGAGGTCTGTGAAGGTTCCTTCATCACCATTATGTTAAAAAAGTAATTTCTCTCTCTTTCCTGTTTTGAGGGTTGCATGTTTTCTTAGGGAAGCTGTCCCATGGAAGTGTGGGGTGGAGTGTCGTTTCTGGACATCTGTGAGAGCCACAGCAGCTGGTTGGGAGGGGGAGAAGGTGCCAGGAGGGATGCAGCTATTGCTTCCCTCAGGGCAGGGAGAGAAACCATCAAAGGGAGCCACATGGGTGTTCAAGTATTTTCACAGGGTGTTGATTGCTCAGAACTTTGATTTTTAGCTATCAGTTGTTCATTTAGATTCATTTCTTTCACTGCATTTGTGGATTAAAGAAAGTATTTGTTGACTTACTGGCAAATCCAACACAAAAAATCAAAACGAAACGTACTCAATTTCTAATAGTTCTGTTTAGTGTTTCTTCCCTTTGTACAGTTTAGAGTTTTTTACTGTTGATTTCAGGGGTGGTGAATGGTAAAGAGGGAAGCAAAGATGTGGGATCTTCAGAAAACTCTTTAGGGACAGGATTGTTTTTATTCCAGGTTTTCACTGCTACTACCATACCAGGACATGAAAGGAATACATCTCTCCTCTCTGTAATTTGAATGTGAATTTGATCTTCCTAAGGAAGGAAGATCAAATATCTTCTATCCAAGCACAAATAAAGAAAGGGAAGTGGAGACAATAATGCTGTTTGACATTGTCAGATGTAACATGTAACCTGCTGCCGAGCCTGTTGCAGAGCTACCTGTGTCAATATCTAGAGTTTGTCTATTACAGTCCCATCTGGAGACCTCACTCCTTCATTTCAGACCGTAGCAGCTGAAATGTTCAGCTTTAGAGAGAGAGAGAGAGCTGTGTTCTGGCAGCCCTGACCCCAGTCTGTACGAGGGGGATTAACTGTGCCCGTCAGGCTGCAGACTCTGCAAGGCGGGGTTTAGGCAGTGCTCCAGCCCCTCTTCCAGGCTGTGTGAGACTGCGAACTGCAGAAAAAGGAGGAGGAGACGTCAGCAGGGGCTCACCCCACGCTCTGAGTGCTGTTTGATGCAGCACACGTGGCTGTCTGCAGGCCGACCCAGGCTGCCTCTCCTTGCTCTCCACACTCGGTTAGGGATGATCCCGCTCTTCCTGGGTGGCATGGATGGCTCTCATCCCTTTGGCTCTGGAGCTTTTAGTGCCAGTGATCACAATAAATCACCTGCACTAGCGTGAAGGATGGCCTGATGAGGACAGTCACAATGTAGCAAAGCTAAGCACCACATGAACAAGGAATCGAAGAGCATATATTAGAGATTTTATTTGGCAGGCTAATGCACCATAAAGTTTTGCTGGTCTTTGAGAGGGAGATTCAGAGATGCTCTTGGATAGGAGAACTAGTGTCTGCTGGAGTCTGGTAGCTCCTCATTACAATGTCCTCACAGCACCAATAGAGAGGGAATTGCAGGAAACACACACGAGATTCTTTTTAATATAGTACCTCTTTTTATCCCCTTTCCTTTGGAAACACCTTACAGTAATACAAATTGAAGGTTCCATCCATTTTTATTGAAGTTTTATTTTATTTTATTTTATTTTGCTTAAAGAACTCTATTCTAAACCTAAACGTTGTGCACTAATAGCAATTTATTTCTAGTTAATAAGACAAAGAAAAAAAACCCCAAAGCCAAACCCAAATAAGCTTTAAATTCCCGGAGATTATGTGTTAGAGGAAAGATATTTTCTCTGAACAAGTCTAGTGAAATAACTGATCTGGAGAAAATGACTGTCCCATCTGACCTCGCCATCATACAGCAGTTGTTAGAGGTGTGCACTGGACATGCCTGGCACCATAACTTTAGCAAGTTTTATTATCTTTCCCTCAGGCTGGAATGAACGTTGCATGTTTGTACTTTATACATTGTTTGAGCCTGGAAATCAATAAGAAAGTTCAGACAATGCACTAGTCTTATTTCCTCGTGTTTTGAAACAAAATCCCTTTGTAATGCCTGAAATATCTTCAAATGGTTTCTCCTGTCCTGTTTACCTTCTAAGGGCCATAATATGCCATTGATTATTTTTTTCTTTTTTCTCTATTTTTTTTCCTTTTAAAAGTAGAGTTTCCTACTGAAATCAATGGGGAGTTTGTTTCAAAATCAATAGGGCATTATGGCCCTGAATCTTATGGCAATGTTGGCTCCTTAATCATATCAGAAAATGTGATTAAGATGCCACAAACAAATCACTAATCCACAGAAATAGGCACAGCTACTACATTAGGAGCCATCTTTACCAGAGCATAGCTCCATTTAACTTCAGTGAGAGCTTTGCCTGAGAAAGAGCAGTAGAAGCAAGGAAGAAATGTGAAGCAGTGCCCTCAGATTTATCAATCAAACTCTGGTTGCAGAGCTATGATAGCTTGTCAGGAGCAGGTTGGTGTTTATTACACAGGCATCTGATTTTGTGGTTCGAAGCTCTTCTGGACCTTGAGGACTGGGAAAGCAAGAAGCAAATGCAGATGTTCAGAACATCAAACTGCCTGTTCCCAAATGAACAGGCTAAACTGATGGGAGAATTCCAAGTCTCTCTCAAAAGACCTTTTGGACCTTCCAAAAGCTGACTAGACTTTGTAGAGCAAGGATTTACAGAATTACTGTTGTGGAATGGAAGCAAGTGGAAGTGCAGATTGCTTCTGGTTACTCCAAAACTCCTTGTAGTTCTAAAGGGCTGCACGTGGAATATTTTGCATCTAACATTTCTTATAAACTATGTATTTTTTTTTTGTCCTTTTGAGATCTACAGCTCTGATTGTTGGCATTGTTTGGGAATTTACAATTTCTTTTTAAGAGATCTCTGAGCCCACTCAGGGGACAAAAGCTATGAAGACCCTGGGTAGGAATCACCAGTTCCAGGTTAGGATATATTTTTCAAAATTCCAATTTTACATATGCATAATTTTGGCAACTGAGTAGCAATAAAGCTCCAAATGATAGAATTGTAAGCTGTATTGCAGGGACAGGGTNAAGACAACTCAACCCCCAACAGATGTAGATACTGAAGTCTATGTTTCCTTTTTAAAATGTTGCAATAATTTTATCTACAGTGTTAAAGAAACTCATGAGGAATTTACTCTCAAGGTAAAATGTCAGCAGAAACGGTGTGTGTGGTTGCTTTTTAAGAGGTGGTGCTCTGGTATCTCCTGTATCTAGGCTTAGGGTTAGAAAGCTGGTCATGGAATGACTTTTTTTGGCTTTCATTACTCCTCTTGAGCATTTTACTTCATCCCTAAAAGCGACTTTAAAGAGTTATCACATTTTTCAAAGGCTGAAAGAAGAACTGGGGTCCAGATTATTAGTTCAGCTTGTGAGTCAAGAATGATTAATTTTCTAAAATCTGCTTATATTTCTTTGCCAGTGAATACTGAGCAAGGCTTTTGTTTATCTTCCACACGTGATCACTACTGCAAACAAACAAGTTTAATTTGCTTTGTAAGCTTATTACCAGAGGCTCAGTGGAGAACAAGAGCTGGAAAGAACCTCTTGCCTCTGTGGTTTTATTAAGAATTGTTTTCTCCAGAGAACTTTCAGCCTGTCAGATTAGAAATGCAAAGAGGCCTTTTACTGTAACAGTCTCACACTTATCCCCTTAGTAAAGTTTGCTTTTGTGATAATTACATTTTACCATCTACAGTTGTTTACTAAATGAACAGCTTTTCTCTGCTGCTTCCAGCCCTGACACTCCTCCGCTGATAATTTGTGGTTACAATGAAATATTTAGGAGTATGTGTTTGCCTTCTGTTTGTTGTCTTCCTCGTTTTGCTTAGATAGCAGATGATTTTGGTTGTGGTTATAGACCCCAGGACTAGTTTGGGATTCGTGCCTGAAGTAAGACAGCATTATTACTGCTGTTTGCACAGAGGAAAGCGGAGGCTCATCTTTCCTCTCTTAATAAAAGAGGAACCATTCTGTGTTAAGGAGGGAGCTCCCAGCTGTCAGGATGCCCTGAAGAAGCAGAACTTGAGGACAACATCCTCTGCAACACCAACAGGTTTTTTTTTTTATAGGAAGTGTTCCATGTGAGCATGGTATCTCTCCCTACAAAAATATTGCTTTTTTTTCAACTTTGTGGGAAATAATGAGCCTCTTCTTTCATGTAAAACCATTATTATGTATCAAACCATAATGCTGATTAATACCGGTAATTTTGGAAAAAGAAATCAAACTATTTCCTATGCATCACTGCTCTTTGAACAAAGAAGCAGATAAAACTGTGAATAGGTCATAGGATCACAGAATATGCTGAGTTGGAAGGGACCCATCAGGACTATCAAGTCCAACTCCTGACCCTGTGCAGGACACCCCAAGAATCACACCATGATCAAGGTAAACAGACACCTCTATATAAAGTACAAACAAATATTTTCTCTTTTTAATTCAATATATATTTATTTAATGTTAATGTGGGTTTGTTTAGGTTTTTTTGCATTCCAGCTGATTCTAACTCTTATTTTGGTATGACTGCTTTACATCAAAAAATGTGTATAATAAAAAAACTTAATGCAAACCCACTTGCACTTATAAATCAGGATGAGTAACATTTCAAATATTTGAGTGTGAATTAAACCCCTGCTCTAAGCCTCTGATACTTGTGAATGTCACCAGAATTTCTGCTGTCTGTTACTTGATTATTTCTGATCAGTTCTGAAAGAAGCTACCCAGAAAGAGCTGACAGAGGACAGATTTAAGGGAAAAACACAAGAGTCTTGGATTATTAAAAATAAAGCTGGGATCTGAAACTCTTAAAATATATGTTTTCCTGCCTGTATTTCAAAGGCAAACTTTCAACTCCCTAGAAACCTGGACCATCAGCAATATACAGTATTGAGTGAAATCTAAAATGGTTGCTGCATTGTCCCTGTGATTTAGAACTTTGCTATTTGTGAAAATACAAGTCACCATCTTGGGCACAAAATTGAGATTACATTAGAAATTTTTATGCTGAATAAATTGGAGTGTGACACTAGAAAACACAAAAAACCAACAAAAACAACTAATCAGGAGGCCAAGATCTTCTTTTAACGTTCAACACTAAGAAAGTTCCAGCTGTCTTAAGAATAGGGGAAAATATTTTTCATAGTGGTGATATGTCTAATTGCTAATGCTCCTGTCATCCATGGTACAGCCTTTGTTAGAAAGAACATAAATAATTCAACAGCGCTCGTAGCAGGACAAGACATGTTTCTTCATCACAGTCCCTCATACAGTCCCTCTCCCCTTGTCTTCCCAAAGATCTCAGTATAAATTTACTGGGAAAGGTGAATCAACCTTGCTGAACTCCATAAAATGGGTTCCAAGCCCAGGAGCATTTGTCCTCTGCTATGTTGGAGAGGTAGGAGCTCACACAGGGGAGAACAAAACCATTCTGACTGTGGCATCTGAAGAAAAGCCTGCAGACATGACTACTCCATTTTCACAAGCTTATCAGGCAATTCTACCATTTTCCATGCCGAGTCTCAGTGTAGACTAATGTGTCCGTTTCCCCCAGTCTCAAAAAAGTCACATCCTCTTGTTGAAGATGGAAGGTCTGTGCTTGAATCTAGGTGAGTCTAAATAGGGAGTCAGGGATCTTAGCAAGCCAGTACACACACACTTTTTCTTCCTCTTTTTAATACAGAGTAGCTGGATGCATTTCAGTGTTAGCAGTTTAAGTCCCCAAATTGTGACAGGTTCTGGACTGAAACATGATGTGTTTCTTATGGCTACTCCGCATATTGAGACCACTGCATCAAGCAAGAAGATACCTGCAAGTCTACATTGAAATCACATTAACAATGCACTGAACAAGAAAACCGGGGAATTCAGAGACAAGGCAGTCCGTAACCCCCTTTCCATCTGTAAGATTCTCAGCTGTCACAAGTCAGGAATCCAGGCACAGCAGCGCTGCTTTAAGTGCTGCTGTTAGAGGTTGACAGCAGAGTATCTGTAAGCACAGGCAGTGTGGAGCAATTTCCTTGCTTTTTAAAAAAGCATTTGAACATTTTGCACTTGCTCAGATAATGCTGAACTTCAGTTCATCTATGAAAATAAAAATTCTGAACTATTTTACACGAGCAACTGATATTTTTATACTGATAAATGCTGCAGTCCTGTAACTTAGTGCAGATAACCTCCATCCTAAAAGAGCTTACAGTCTAAACAGACAAAATGAATAAAAGGTAAAAAATGCATTGTTATTCTTCCCATTTTAGAGAAGGGGAAACCAAAGCACTGAAAGGTTAAGTGGCTTGTCTCTGGTCACACAGGGAGCCCGTGGCAGGGCTGTGAATTAAATGCCTCCTCTTATAACAACGGCGCTGTCTCCTTAGGAAATATGAATAGTAGAAAGGAGAGAAGCTGCCTAGCACAAATTTACTGTATGCTACTTGAATAACGTGGCAGGTAGGACTGGAGCTGAAGTAATGAACTGGTAGCTGTGCGTGGACAAAAAAGTATTATAACAGTGAAGTAGAAAACTTGGAAATTTTTCCTCCTTCTCTAAAACCCTTTTCCTTATGGCAGCAAAATGCCTGCATTTGCTTATTTGTCCTGTCAGCCCCTCCACCCTTCCACTTGTGATGGATTCTCACACAAAGGGCAGCATTCCTGAGGATACCCCATTCCTACGGCCACTACCAGAACCTGCCACCTCAGCAGGGGCAAGAGCTTGTGCTTTAGGCCCAGAAGTGCTGCACTGGTGGCTCTGTGGCTGCCGGCTCTGCTCGGCTGGGACAACAGCACACGTGGCTGGCACTGAGGACACCGAGGTGTGCCCCTTGCCCTGCCTGAGGGTGCGGTAAGCAGGGTGGATCCATGTGCTGCGCTGGGTGGAAGAGGGATGCCCCCAGGCGTGGGGGAAGGTGGCAGAACTGCAGGAACTCCCTGCAGTAGGGCAGAGGACGCCACGAGTTGTTGGGTGACGCGATGCCCTGTGTGCCCGGAGTCCAGGTCACCACGCCGAGATGGACATCTCCTGTCTTTGGAGCTCCACGAGAGCAATGGTGAGGGAAAACCGAATGCCACTTACGGGCAGTTGGCGGAACGCGTAGTGAAGGCAAACACAAGGGCGGACTCCAGTCTCTGATGTTCCAATCTTGGTTTATTGGTAGAAGGGGCAGAGATCTGGGAGCCCTACCCACAAGGGACCAGCCTCCATGAGGACTGGCACCAAGTGGCTAAGGAGGAACAGTGACATAGGATTTTATATGGCTGGCTGACGGGGGTGGAGCATGGGACTGAACCAATGAGGGTACAACAGAGGTGGGTCTCAGGGCAGACAGACTTACACAATAACAAATGAATAAGCAGGGAGGCGGGGATACATACAGTTGAACCAATGGGTAACTAAATAACAAAGAACATTCTGGCTAGGGAGGCAGGGCTCGGGGAAACTGACCAGGGAGAGAGAGGGATAACAGAGCAACAGGGGCAGAACTTATGTGACAATCAAATGAGGAACAAACCAAGTATAAAGAGGAGAGAAGGGGGGAATCCGGAACATACCAATCATACACAAAAACCTACTGCAACAGTTGGGCACAGAAAGCCATTTCATGGTGATGAACTACGGTCCCTTGGTGAAGAACAGCAATCTAAGATCATTTTAATCTGTTCCTCATGGGGTTCATTAGGATTTTTTTCTTATTTGTTCTAGTCTTCTATTTTCCCTTCCCCTATTGCCATAGGCAATTCAAGTTGTGCTCCTGATAGTCTTCACTTTACACAAGTATAAATTTGACACGGAGGCTCATACTTGGTAGGCTTTGGTTTTGTTATTTCAAATTTTCAAGCAAGGGAGGAAGGCCTAATTTCAACAACTGTCAAAGCTACTTGAGCCCTACAAAACAAGTGTCTGACTAGTGATTAGCTTGATAACAGGTAGTCTGGTTAGTTAGTCCAAAACCACCATAACAAGCCAAGAATATTCCAAAGCAGTTAATTGAGGTTAAAGCCAATTAAAATGTTAGCAGCTCTTCCAACTTCTTGTAAAAATCTTCACCTATAGCACTTCATTTTAATTATTAATAATATAAGAAAAAAATAGTATAAGAAGCAATACTTTCAAAGTTTGTAGACTAGCCCAATTCATATGCAAACTGTTTTCCAATAACTGTTTCAAAGATGCAGCCTTGAACTTTTTGATTATTTATAAGACCTTTTTTCCTTTTCTTTTTATTTCTGTAGGTCATATGTTTTACAATGTGTATGGACTTCTTACACAATGTTCTTTTAAGTAATTTTCACAAAATACATTATATTTAATGCAGACAGGTCTATGTCTCTGCAGATAACTCAAAATACCTAGCAGGATATCAACTTTCCAACAATCATTTAATTGTCAAAATTCTTTTTTTTTCCAGATTGTGGTTCTTTCCATAGAAATGTCAAAGGGCAGATATTTCAACTCCTGATAGTGATTTGGGGACATAGTTTAAGGATATAACTTTGAGGAGTCTTATGTTTGTGTGGAAAAAAACAGAGCACACACCTTTATTAGTAAAAAATTTGAAAATTTACGTGTGTGGTCTTTAACTAATCATATCTTCTGGACACATACAAAGAGCAGTTCTCAGTGTCTTTCTACAGAGAAATGTGCTATTTCCTTCTATAATTCTAGCTGTGAAAATGTTTGATTGCCTACACATTTGTTGTCATACTGTTGTTCATGCTAAGAGAAAGAAACAAGAGGAAGAAAAGAGCCCAAGAGGAGTTGGTATTTATTCAGAGAAGCGGCTGGACTGGGATAGCTTGAAAATCAAGATTTTCCTTATGAATAAAATGCTAAGAAACGAGGAGCTGGATAATTCAGTGATTATTTTTTGCCTGCTCTAACTAAACTAAGAAAATAATTCAATAGAAAATCAGATATGAAATTGCTCTTCCACTTCTAGTGGTGTGAAAAGAAAGAAAAAAAAAAAGGATATAGCAGGTCTCTTTCAAGAAGCAATCTACATGTCAAAAGACGCATTATTCAAATTGTTTGATGAACAAACAGCAGCTTAAGTTCCTGGATCCAGTGTGGGGCACCCAAGATTTTCCTCATCTCCTGTGTGGGGAACATGAACTCAGGATGAATTTCTCTGCTCTGACATGTGCTGGCTGCCTGTTCTCTGCTGTATTACGTGTTGTGCAGAGAAGCACGATCAATTGGAGAAGGGGAAATGTTACTCTGCTTCATAGTAAAAGATCAACTCAAACATTCCTCTAGCTTCTCTGCGAGCTACTCTTTGCTCCTTAAATGTCCTGAATTTCACTGCTTGTTTTCAATGCAGGAAAGTTTTTCTTAAGACTATGTCTGAAGGACAGTGGGATTGCACTGATGCTCTCGGTGCTACAACTGCAAATAGCTGCTTCTCAGTGTACTTCACCAACCACTTCTGTCAGTGAAGGAAAAACCCTCCTTATATTTAATTATTGGGATTTTCCATTTTTGAAATTGTCTGTGAATCACACAAAACCTCCCTTTCTGGACAAATAACTTTTCAGTAGCATTTCTCCACACCTTTTTGAGTGCTCACTGTGACTTTTTCTGTTTGTTTGGGCCACAAGGGATGATTTGAAAACTGGTCTGTGGGAAATGCTTCCTGTGTTTTATATAATTGACTCTGGATGACATAGTCTGCATCTTTAAATTGGATGACCAATTCCATATCTGAGCAAAAGAGTCTGCCCTGTTTTTACATGTGTGTCTAACAATGGAAAGCTGGATGTTCCTGGTAAAAAGAGCACATTCCTCTTTCCTCCAGTTTTGTTTCTGGCTGTTTTTCTGAAAAAAAAAAAAAAAAGTCTGAAAAGTTTAAAGAAAGCCATACTGTTGCACACTGCTGATGAAGTTTATTTGATCACCTGTGATCAAAAGGCTGAACTCACAGTTGTTTAATGTGCTTATGAGCATGGACACCTGAGTGGGGAAGGCTGGCTTTTATGGGGTGCTGGCATGACTTGCTGAGTAGAGAGGGGCTGCAAGAGATATTTTTTTCCCCTTTCCTCTTCTGTTTTCCCCTACTCTGTACTCAGGTTTCCTGCTGGTCAGAATTTGCATCTGAGAGGCATTTGTTCAGATTTTTACTCTGAACTGGGTGGGGATAAAAAGGTTTAGATCCTGGATCTAAACTCTGCAGTGAGCTCTGGTCACAGGTCATCTTGGACATGGCACGTTTCTCTGCAAACTTCTTGTTCAGTGTTTTTCATTTGAAACTGTTCTCTTAGGAACTAACAACTCAAGGCAAAGGTAAGAAACTCTTCCTCCCCATCCCAGGCAGCTCTGCTCTGTAACAGTCCTTGGAAATGGTAATGAAAATGACCTGACAGCCCCTGATGGAAAAGGCAAGAAATAAAATGGTGCAAGGGCTCTAACATGATTGTCCCATTTAAGTTCTGTATGTTTTGCTTTTCAATAGTTGTGCTTGATACTGAAACACTCCTAGCATTTCTGCTAATATTCAAGGAAATATTTTTCCTTTCTTAATTCGTCTTATACTTTTAACTTTTAACTATCTCCATCAGATAGTTTAGTTTAAGTGAAACTAAATTAAGCAGAGAGAGCATTTTTGGCTTTTTTTCCCTTGGTTTTGCTGCTTGAAATCTAGCCTAAGGAGAAATCAGCTAATTTTACCTTTCTCCACTAATCTACAGAGCCTTATGTAAAATAATGCATGTAACTTTATTTTGGCGGCATCTACTTTCTACTTCTTGCCTTTGACAGGTGATTGTATCTACTGCTTCCATCTACAGAAGCAGTTCTAGCTGGGTCTGATAATGCAAGCAGATCTACTCAGAATGCTATTTCCAGTTGTTGGGGACTTCACTGACTCTCTGGGTGTCTTGTAGGCTTCAGTGAAGATACAAGAGGGGTAAAGTTTAACCCGTTCTTTTCCCATTTTCATCATCTGTGTGTAGAGTTCACATGCTCACTTTGATAAAACTCCCAAAAAATTTGCAACTCAGACACCTAAAATCTGAATCTTCATTCTGATATATTAAAAATATAGATGTATATTTTTAATTGGGGTGGTTTGTTGTTACCTTTTACCAATTAGGAATGTTTTTCCAGTCAAACTGGTGAATTTCATGTAACTTTGATAGCTTACTAATTGCTATAATTAAGCCTCACCCAAGAGGCTTTTTTGTTTTGTTGCTAAAATAATTAATTTTATTAAATTATTATTACATTTTGTTTTACTCACAGGAGTAATGCTACGGAGATCCTGTGCAGTACTCAGTTTTTCTGTCTTTGAGACTGATTAGACAACACAGGACACTTTACAGTGTGGGCCTCTAGAAAATGCATTTTTCTAGCGTTAGGGAACTTTATGCACATCAGTCTTACCTGTCTGGATAACCCTTTTTTCATTCGAGTGTGATTGTACTAAGTGCAACTTAATTTCTGATGTAATGATTATTAGCACACTGACTCAGGTATTTGTCTCACCTCAGGACACTCTCATCATTATTTGAAGGGATAATATGTAGGGTTCTCCCAGTTATGTAATTTTTCTATTAGGTTTAGACTTGCCTTTTTAATCTCTTTTCCTCAGCAACCTCATCTTTTTTATGAACAAATAATGTTGTCAGAGACCCAGAACATAATACCTTAATGCCTTTGTGAAATGCTTTTGGATGATGGCAGAAATGATATAAGAAAGACATCAAATTGGCAGTATTTGATAAGGAAGAACTAAATATATGAAAATAAGTCTCAGTCCTACATCCCTGTTATCCAACTGGACCTGGCACTCAGCCTGCTTCCTAACAGGAACAGAAGAGGCAGCAGCAGCTAAAGTAGATAGATCAGGGCTTGGGGATTTCCTTCTTAAGAATATTGTATAAATTTGAGATGGGAGATAAATGCAGTGACTTTACCTTCAAGCTGACTTTAACTGTGATTTTAATGCAGGTGAAGTGGATAGAAATTATGAAATCAAGCACAACTGGGAAATTGTAGATATGTTGTATCTCTGTGCAGAAGAGTGGAAGGAAATTTTCAATTCAGATTCCCTTCTACAACTTGCCATGTCTTTCTGCAAGTATTTGGTAGTTTGTGAGTTAATTCTCTGTTTTCAGAGAAATTGTCATTTAAATATTCAAATAATAAAGTACTGTACTGTTCTATGCAAGGTAACACTCCTCTTCCAATGTCAACTTGTTTACTAACATTTTTAATTTTTGTAACTATATTTCCAATTTGAAGGTGGTCCAAAGGTAAAATCTTAAAACTTTTCTCCTACTCTCTCATTTCACCTATCTAGGCAAAGTTTCCTGTAAATCCATTTCATACATAAAGTGACAAAAGTAGCTTTCTCAATTTGTCTTTCCTTCCCATGCTGGATTTGTCCCTGCCTGGGTCCTCTCAACTGTGTTTCCATTCCATATCTTCTAAAATTTAGCTTCAATACCTGGCAATCTACTCTTCCAAATGATGCCAAACCTTTTAGTCTTGTTTCCAGCCAAAGCTCTGTTCCCTGAGCTGTTAATTGCCTCTGATGTTGTCCTCTGTATTTGTCCTTAGATTTGTATTTTCTCTGGCTTTCTTGCCTCTGTTCTCAATATATTGTCCTCTGACTCTTTCAATGCATAAATGGAATTATTCTCTTCATCTTTCCTCTTGACAGTATAATATTTTACAACAATTATAAGCAAGAACTTCTAGACCCTAAAACTCATGCAAGAATAAGCTAATATGTTCACAGGATGTAGAGATGTAAGTAGATTCATTTTTTGTAAGAACTACAAGTATTTGTGGTACATTATTTAAAAATAGTAATGTGTGGAAAACCGAAGAACTACAGTAGAAGGTTTTCCCTGATTTTAATAAAGGGTACAACTGCCTAGGGAATATTAGAGGCATATACATGGTAAATTACATCCACACTGATTTAAATTGGTTTTAGAATTAGTCTGTAACCACAGACTGCTCCCACTGTGCCACGTGTTGTACAGATAATCGGAAGAGGAATATTTTAGAATGTCTAAGCAGAACACTGGAAAAAGTTAAATAGTTCATTAAAAAGGAAAAAAAAAAGGCAGTAGTTGACTTTTCAGAGAAGGTTCCCAGCTCATCAACAATCTGAAGCAGGTTTTGTTAAACTGTAGTGATTGCTTGTGCCAAATGAGGATGGGTGACTCCTGGCTGGCAGTGTTCTGTTTCCCTCCTGCTCTGTCAGCCTCACCTAAGGCTGGCAGAAGCTGGCCTTGGTGCTCCCCACCTCGAGTTCCCTGTTCCAGTCCTCTGCAGCAGGTGAGGGATGAGCCACAGGAATGAAGGAACAGAAGTGATGGGGCTTTGAGCAGCAAGGGAAAAACTAACAAGGGGTCTAATCCTGCTACCCTTCCCTGCTTTCTTCAGCTGCTTCTCAGAGCTTATTTTTCTTGTCTCCCTCCTGCTGTTTGATCCTAGGTAGTATTCTCTGCAAACATTTAGTTCCCTCTTTCTCTCATCTAATTAGCTACATGATTTCCTCAAGCTCAGCTCTGTCCCCACCTCTGGCACCTGCATTCAGGGGGCCATCAGGAAAGCTCTGCAGAAATAGAAGAGGCCCTGCCTGCTGTCCTCACCCTTACCTGGCACCCAGGCCCCCACACTCTCCTCACTTTGACTAGAGAGCCTTTTGGACATCATCTCAGTCTCGCAGATTCTCCTCCTTTAGCACTTCTGAAAAAGATTTCCATACAAGATTTTACATCCAGCCCATTCAGCCTCTCATCTCTCTCAGCTACAGCAACATCCCTCACTCTGGCCTTGACAAATAGTGTTCTGTTCCACTTGTAGCTGTGGTGGATAGTACTGAAAAGATCAGTTTCTTTCATTATCCTTTTCTGGCATCTTTCCTTTTCCTGTGCTGCATTAGAAATAACTGCTTTTGCCTTCCAGGTCCTTTAGAGTCCAACCCCATCATAGCTGTTACCACTCATTCGCTGTCAGGATGCTGGCTCATGCCTTTGATCAACCTATTACAGCAGCCTCCACTGCCTGCTTGTTAAATTTTTAAACGGCCACTTGTGTATGTTCTCCTGAGCTGCCTGTCATGCTTGGAGGAGCTTCTCCATCCAGAAACTTTAACTAAACAGACACTTTCCCTCCTACAGTTTCTAAACTGAGTTCAAAGTCCTAAATGTTGTTGTCCCTTGCCTACTACGCACGGCATAAGTAGCTAGGTCCCTGAAAAGCCTAAAGTCGCAGTGGTTTTAACATTTGGCACACAAACCCTGGAGGGATGGCACAGTGCCCCTAGGGCACATGGCACTGGGGACATTCCCTTTGGCATTGCAGGATGCAGCAAGGAGAATCGTGCTGTTGGAATCTAAGAAAGCCACAGGAAGAAGTTAATTGTCTTCTGATGCAACCACCGGTTTAAAGCAGGTGTTCTGGCTCAGTGTGTGAAGGAGTCTCTTCAACAGACCTTTGTGGACTAATGCAAGCCATGATTTTCTGTCTTTCACCAAAAAATCACCACAGATGTGTTTCCCCTCTTACCTTCTACATTATCACTGCTAATTGACTTTTGCATCAGAGGTGCTGAAAAGAAAACCTGAACATGGCCTAATGTCAATAACATCTGATAGAGAGGGCAGAGGTGGCACTTAACACAACATTTAATACAAATACAACTGAAAAAAGAGAGAGTGGCTTGCCAAAGGCATTTTTTCCTTAAAAGTTTTCTATTTACTCTTTAAAAATTTCCATAGATAAACACATCTGTCAGAAAAAGCGTTCAAACCAGCACTCAGTCTCAATTTCAGTTTTTATCTATTATGAATTAAAATAAAATGCGAAATACTTATTGAAGTAAATATCAAATTCTGAAGGAAACTCTATGTATGTTTCTGTTTGTTAAGTACAAAGAAGCATTGTCTTCAGCCAGTGATTAACTTGCTTCAGGAATGCACTGTGAAAAACTGTAGTTCAGGTTGAACCTTTTCCTTTTGCAGAGTTGCAAAGGAAAATTACATTTTCAAAATGGTGTAAGAAAGCTTCATCATTTGAAAGGGAATGATGTTCTTCATTAAACCCATCATAAACTATTTTGAGAGCTGAGAAGCTGTTGGAGGAATGTTTTTTTTACTAATTAGGATATATGATATGTGTGGAAGAGTTAGAGAGAATAACAATGTGGGGTGAAGAGAAGGAAATCCTCTCAGTGCAGCAGAAACATGGAAGACTGAGAGTGGTGCACAGATGATCCTAGTCAAGGAGGTAAAGCTGTCAACCACAGTGCAGAAAAGGTAAAAGAACCCAATAAATATTTCTGTTCTGGTTTGGAAAGAACCAGCATGATATAGTCATATCTGACAGTCGGAAGGATTACTTTCTTCTCGATCAATAAACTAGGAGATCATTAAATGACAACTGCCAGAGTTAAAGTCTTTTCTGAATTTACAGGGCCAGATAACATGCACCAGAGCATTTAAAGGGCTTGCTGAGAAACTCTCTGAACCATGATGCCAATTTGAAAGAAACCAGAGAGCAGTGAAGAAGTTCCAGAGCACTAAAGCAAATTCAATGCACAGATAATTTATGTGAGTAAATGCATTGCCATAAATCGAGTTGGTGACCTGCTATTAATCTCAGACCTAACCTTGGACCTAGAATTCAGCAAGTAAAGGTAAGTATGATAAATGTATATACCCTGTTGTGCCATGTTACAGACTGTGTAACTGGAGGAGGATGTGAACATGAAGGATAAATCAGTATCATTTGCCAGTTTGTTCTGTCTGAGCTTTCCCTTTTGCAGTAATATTTATTATTTCTGGTAACAGAGCAACAAGCACCCCATGGCAATTCTTTCTGTGTTCCAGCCACGGGATGTCAGGTCAGGGTTCCCAGGTGTGTGCTCAGAGAGCACCTGGAGCTGAGCAGTGCCCTGTTGCATGGGGTTCAGCAGGATGTGTAAGATCTGAGAAAGCACTGAAAACTCACAGTTTATTAAGTTTATTAAACTCAGAGAATAAAAATAATTGCAAGAGCAGCCGTTTCACATGATCAGAAAAGAAATCTCGCTCTCATACACATTCCCACAAATGTGCTCCTCTGGGCTAAACCTGCCTTCAAAGCTATCACTTGCTTCACCCTGAAGGGCTGAGATGAGCCTTAGGTCACTTGCATGCAGATCCTGGGTCAAGATTATGCCTGC
Organism: Picathartes gymnocephalus; assembly: GCA_013390045.1. NCBI lineage: Eukaryota > Metazoa > Chordata > Aves > Passeriformes > Picathartidae > Picathartes > Picathartes gymnocephalus. The sequence continues at coordinate 57,126 of WEKY01044983.1, read as the reverse complement.
CCTCAGGAGTTACAGTCCTAATATGCTTCAGAGCTGCTTGTGCTTCACCTCGAAGCACTCAAATAACCTGTGGGCTCCTGTAGTAAGATGTGTTTTTTCAAACTGATAAACAGCAGGCTGAGTGTGTGCAGGAAAGACACAGGCATGCCCACTGCTGGCAAAGGACCTTGTCCCAGGCCAGAGTTTGGATACTGGAACACCTGAGTCCCTTCAGTAATGCCCTGGAGTGTTTTCTGACTCTGCTTCAGGTTTCTTCAGCATAGCACCCAATTAGGCCATAGGGATAATTGGGCACTAATGTTTTGTAAAATGCTTTTACTACAAATTAGATTTTTATGATATGCCTGCTCAGTACTCTGCATTTGATTCATGATTTGCTACTAATAGCAATAGGAATTTCTACTTTTATTCTCAGAGCTGAGGTCTGGATACCACAGCCTAAGCAGTTGAGCTGATGCTTAAGCCCAGAAAAGAAAAATAGAGAAAAGCAAGACTTGCAATCTATATATAAATTAAGAGGCTTTTTTTTCCCCTGTCTTGACATTGTCGGTGCATCATCTATAAAGAAAATAGAACTATTTTTATGTCAGTAAAGCCTACAGCATGTGTCAGTAATGGATCAAATATGAAAAGTAATTTTTAATATGTGTGAATCAAAGAGGGATTAGAAAAGCTCAAGGGATTTGGAAATGAGACGAGTTCAGGGAATTCCACAGCTCAGGGGCATAACAGGTGAATGCTCTGCTACTCATGGATGAGAGACCTGGCAAGGGGGCTGATGAATTTGAGATTCATTATTAGAAAGTAAGGACTGAGGGTATGTATCAATGGAGACCAATTTTGATAGGTATGAAAGGGACGATTCAGACAGGTAATGAAAAACTCTGAACAAAATTTTAAAGTCAATTCTTTGACTGATAGGAAGAAGGTATAAATCTGCCACAGCTGAAGTAATGCAGTAGGATTTATTGCCATAAGCAAACATAAGGGATGCAGCATAGTGAACAACCGGAGTCATTTGTGAATATTGTTCCCTATAGTGTGTGCCTATTACTGTAATCCAAAAGCCATAAAAATGGGGCTTAGAAAGGGGCAAGCAACACAGAGAGCAGCAGTAATGCCTGCCTTACACCTGCAGAGTGGAAACGTGTCACCTGAGTGGCTGCTTCTGAGAAAAGCTTTTAAGAAGTTAACAGCAAATGAACTGAGGAACCAAAGAAGGATACAAAGCTCAAAGTTTTGGAGGATTCATTAGATGTACACAACTGCCACCAGATGGGAAAGCAGAATATGACAAACAGTACGTAATGAAAGACAGACAGGCAGGGGGAGGGTGAATTTGGGGGTTTGATTTCAGAAAGCAGTGTCTGATGTGCCCATCACAGGGAATACCTTCTACCTCCTTTGTGTGTGGAAATGTGCACACCTTTTTACCCCTTCCCTCCATCCCACTCCCTCCCTTGCTTTTTTCTTTCAGTCATTGACAGCCCACAGTTTGAAGAGAAGCTCAGAGAGAAATCCTTTTCTTTTTTTTTTGTCATAAATTATAAGCTGACTAATCTTCAGAAAGGGATTTGCTCAGCATAGGGTCCTATGAAAAATTTGTAATGGATCTCCACAAAAGATTTTTGTACACTGTAGTAGGCAAGAACGAGATCACTGGGGTCAATACTGAAACTGTGTATTGTTTAGAAATAACTTTGAGAGCTATTGCTCTTTGAGCAATCACTCAGATAACATTTAGCTAAAGCTCTGATTTACAATGTAAGTTCTTATTCTTTTTTTACCATTATTGTTGGCTTTGTTTTTTATGTTTTCCATGACTTAGAGAAATAGGCATTAAATGATGATTCTTCTGTCTCTGGAAGGAAGTCAACATTGGAGAGTTACAGCTGCCTGTGATTATTGCTGCCTTTTTTGAAACCCTCTCTGTGGCAGATTTGTGATCAAGGTGTTCAGCATTTCAAAGTAATGCAATATTTATTTCTGTGACTAACTCATCTGTGTTGTGTAGGGAATCTAATATTCTTTATCTGTGAAGCCTCACACATCAGAATATTCCAGTATTTTATTATCAACTCTTTCAAGATTTTTAATATTGTAGTTTGGTGAACCTGGTGTTTCATGAAATCATAATCTACTATTGCAATGCAGTCTGTGCTTGTTCTAGAGCAGTTTGTGAGTGGAGTTGGAGTGGAACATCCCTAGCCAGGATGCTCAACACTGAGCTGTGCATGGCTGCAATTCTCCTGCTTTGGCATCCTTGAGATGTGGTTTGCTGTCTCTTGATATCTGTGCCCTAAAATAGAACTAACAAGGAAGGAAGATCCTGAACTGATGATTTATTTGGTCACAGAAAGGATAATTCCTAGGTTGACTGACTTAGTTTATATACATTAGCATGCTCTGGTTAATAAGCTAACCAAAGGCAGCCTGTTCTTTTTTAACTCCTACTCAGGGTAAGTAATAATGTCCCCTGTAAATGTTCTGGCTGACATTTAATTTCCATTACCATGCCATTTTCCTGCCCTGTTATGACCCACTCTAGATGGAAAAAACACTGATATCTTTGCCAGTCATTTTAGATTTCATGATGGCTTTGTAACTCTGTTAAGCAGAAAGGTTTTGGTGTCCCAAAGGTAAAATAAATTATTACATAAGATCACTCTACCTTTCTGTTTATAGCGAAAAGACAGAGCATTGTTAAATGGCAGGTAATACAGCCTCTAAGCTCTCTGAATTGTACTTGAGGGCATTTTTATTTTTTAATATTAAAAAAATATGCTTATAAGCAGATCTGGAAACACATTTAGATGTTTAAATCTTACCAACAAGAGATAAAGTTGGAAGTTACACATCTTGGAGAAAATACATTTAATAACCTATTTACTACTTCCACAATATCAGGAAAATCAAACATCCTGTAGCAATATTTTGATTTCTTCAGTCATTTTTTTTGACATACACGACTAGAACAGCCAATTAATTCTCTATTACTATTTGCCAAGATACTGGTTTTGATTAAATTTCCACTTTTTTTTTCAAGTCCCTAATTTTACCAAATAGATATAGTTATTTATATAGTTAAATTATTTATGTCTGCAAGTACGTTACTGTGCTGCTCAACCTCTGTTCAATGGAGGGTTTTTTTCCTGAAAATTGGGCAACTTGCATTCAGTGTACTTCTTGTCACTGCATGTGTGTGACTTATCTTGGCAAAAGCTTAGGATCCTTTTAGGAAAGCTTTGACCCACTTTGGGGAGATATGGAGCTCATTAGGCTGTTGCTATTAAAGGTCTCATTTTTTGACTCCTGGTTATTTGTAGAACTCAAACAGATGGTGTGAATGAGCAACTTTTCTTCTTTCTGGAAAACATAAAGTGAAAGAGGCAACAGATATAGAAGAAACCTGCAGACTGGTGAATCCTTGTGAGAAGATGCAAAAATTGATTTCCTGCCATCTTGTTTGGTGTGACAGCATGGGAACATAGAATTAAGTCAACAGATACCTGGTTCCAAACAGAAAGAGCAAAAACACGTTTATAACCCAATCTGCAAACATAAAATACTAGAATGGCCTGAGTTGGAAGGGACCTTAATGATCATCTCATTCCAACCCCTCTGCCATGGGCAGGGACAACTTTCACTAGGCCAGGATGCTCAGAGCCCCATCTGACTGTCCTCGAACGCTGAGACAGAGCATCCCCAGATTCTCTGGGCAATCTGTGCCAGTACCTCACCACCCTCACAGTAAAGAATTTTTTTCTAGTATCTAGTTTAAGCCTACTCTTTTTCAATCCCTTCCCCCTTGGCCTGTCACTACATGCTTTGTGAAAAGTTCCTCTCTTTCTTATATGCTCCCTTCAGGCACTATAGGGCTCCAATTAGGTGACCCCTAAGCTCCCTCTTTTCCTGGCTGAACAATCCCTATTCCATGCCCACATTTTGGGTAGGAATTACTGTGAATGGGTCTGGTTTTGTATTCCATGGGTACCTTCCTTTGGCCTATCCATGACAGAATGTTCAAGGATAAGGGCTCAGATTAGGTTTGAGTGGATATGAACCTATCATGATGCTTTACTTGTAATTTGTGGATTTTAAATCACAATCAAATAACTCTCCCCACCTGTTCCCCCGATATGTAACACCTGTAACCTCTGCCAACATTTCTACTCCTTCAATCACAAGACAGCACTCACCTCACTGGATGGTTGCTACATCTCATCAGAGCAGAGCAACACCCAGAATCAGGGAACAGCGCTCCGGAACACCAGAGCGATGCAGAGAAAAGAGTCCAGCGTCCTGCCCCGTGGTGGGACCGCCTCGAACACACCTTGCTTTCATGCAGGTTGCATATTTTGCTAAAACACACGGTTTTTGCAAGAAAGGGGAAGGCGCCGATGGGCAGCCTGTTGAGGGAAGAGGATGTGCTGCCTGCCCTGCCTTGGGGATGCGGCTCTGCCTGGCCTGGACCGGCAATGGAAGGGGCGGCTGCGAGAGCCCCATTCCACGGGGCCACGCTCCCACCCCGCCTTCCCATCAGAGCGGGTTTTCACCTCTGTTAAACGCCTCTTCAATTACATTTTCTTCCCCCCCCCGCGTTTCTCTTTTCGTTCTCTTTTCGTTCTCTTTTCGTTCTCTTTTCGTTCTCTTTTCGTTCTCTTTTCGTTCTCTTTTCGTTCTCTTCTCTCTCCGCCAAGAGAGAAGAACTAAGCAGTGCCACCTGTGAGGAGCTCTCAGCTGTGTGTGTGTGTGCGTGGGGGATAATTTCTGCAGGCTGCCCCGACGGCCGGGGCTGCAGCGCCCTGAGCTGGCTCCGGCAGGACCCGCACGCGCAGCCCCAGCCCTGCCTTTGCAGCCCTGCCTTTTCTCGCAGCTGCAAACACGGCGCGATCAATCACTGCTTAGTTATGCTATGAATTCATAGTTCCCGTGGCTTACCGGTGAAGGTCAAATGCAAGAATTTGTTAAAGTGCCCCCAGTGAAAGGGCGCGATCAATTGTTGTCACATTTTAATTAGCATTCTTGTAGATGGTTCTTTCCCGGTTTTTTTTCTCAGCCCCCCTTTCCCAGCATTCATATTAGACTCGAACATTTGCTTAGTAGTTACGACCTTCAAAAAGAAGTGAGAGTACTTATTTATGTTTTTTCCTTCTTTTTAAGATATACTGTTACAGAAATTATTGTAATAAACACTTGAACCTTCTAGGAAATCCTTTTAATAGCATGAACCTTACAGCTCTTAGGGTGATAATAGGCAACCGTTTTCAGAAAGATAAAAGTCAACCAAAAGGTTATTTTTCTGATAAACATTAAAGAAGACTGAGTTAAGGAAGGCATTGATTTAGATTCTTTTCTTTTAAAATCATAATTACGTTAAGAAGTAGAATTCACTGTAAACACGTGCAGAGCAAGAGTTAATGAAAGTTATCATCTGCATTTCTGTGTTGGAGTTCCTGGTTTGAGACAATAAGTTGCTTTACCCACAGTCTTACCAGCACTGGACTGATACCACCCAGATTTTTGTCTGACCTCATGGCTACGTTTAAACAGCACCGTTTAAGCAGTACTGATCTGGACCCACACATGAACACACACACACACATATGTATATATATATATAATGTTAGCTCACTGGTAAAGATATTTGTCCCACCTGACTGATTCACTATTCTGCTTACTATTCCAAGGGCCCTTTTTTTTTTAATCTAAGGAGACCATCATGATTCTTTGGATGGTCATTTCTTCAAATAAATGAAATATCAGGGTACCACCTGCAGGCAGAAATGTAGCTGTGCATTGCACCCATTTCTTTTGTTGCCTGACTTGAAGGATGTGTAGTGTTGGCTACATCTTTCCAATTAGCATAGAGTAGGAAGGATTTTCTCAAACAAGACGTTGCTTGTGTGGTGATGAAAAGCTGGCCACCTAAGTAAGGCACTGTTATAATTAAAGTGGGAAAGCGAATCAATTTTATAAAACATTGAAGATTTGAAGCCTATTTTGCAATAAAATGAATACAAGTCTAGGTTTTCACAGAGGAAGAAAGACTTCACACAGGCTACTACTGAGTATTTAAAGTGTGGAGTGAGGATGGCTGAACTAGATTCTATGCTTTGTCTCTTTTGGAGCAAAGAGATTTTATTAATTTTTGACCATTCTGATTCAAGCAATTGTTATTTTGGATCTGAGAGATTTTTTCTACAACGTGTCCTTTCCTAGCTCTCCATCCAAGACTTGTGTGTAAGAATTCATCCTAGCAAATGTTTAATTGAGATTTATTCACTTTCACAAAACATTTAGCTTCAGCTGAATTGCATTTTTCCTAGCAAGAAAAAAAAAAAAAATAAGGAAAAAGATAATGGGTTATAATTATATTCTGCACATAGCCATAGGGAAGAGAGTATACGAGATCCCAATGGAAAATCAGAGTCTGAGTTACAATTCTTTTTACTTTCTTGCATAGAATAATAGTAAATCTCATCTATTTGGAAAGACATGGCACTTGTCCAGACACCAGAAGTGGTCTATGTCTCTGTATATAGCAGTCACAAAAAAATTGATCAATATTGAGTGTTCAATGGAAGCAGATTGCATGCATAGCATAATTAGGTTGCTTAGGTGACCAGTCTTTGGAAAAAACAGTTTCCAATAAGCAGTGAATTGATTTGCTCATTCTCACCTTCTCCACACTATACATGCCACTTCTGTATTGCAACTCACATTTTCTTGTGCCAGGGTGAGTTTTGTCCATGAAATATCCCAAGGTGGGAATTCAGTGAGGAAAGAAGTTAGGCCAGTGCAGACCCCTTTAAAAAAATATCCGACACTGAAATTTTGACATTATAATTGGTTGGCAGTGTTGGCAATTTAGTCAAGAGGTTTGTGATTCTTGGTGAGTTTGGTGCTTTTAAATTTCTTTTTCCATCTCCCAGTCCCTCACTCCTTTCTGGGCAGAAGTCTTTTTTTTTTTTTTCCACCCTAGATGTGGATTTTGCCATAGTTATTCCAGTTGTACCTGCTGTAATATTATCAGGATTTTGTCAGAACTGAAAAGAGGGGTCATTAATGGATTAATCAGGTTAACTAAACTGTAAGGGAGGCTCTGCAAGCTGTGATTGCTCAGCTGGCTCATTGGTGGAAAACAAACCTGCTAAAGCAACCTGTTTTCTGCCAGATGACTGTGCTGACCTGCATTCCCTGGAGAAAAGCCTGTTTCCACAGACGAGGCAAGGCACAGGAGCAGTGAGGAGCAGCAGGAGGAGGGAGGCAGCGTGGGGCTGCCTGACCTTCAGTGGATGCTGCTGGGCACACGGGAGACGTGTCTCAAGGCAGCAAGCAGGAGAGAAAAGTGAGTTGGGACTGCAACTCTGAGCCTCGTGTCAAGCCATCACAGGCAGCCTGTGAGCTCACCCTGCCCTGCAGCATCCAAGGCACCTCAGGGGGTTTAGCTCTCTCCTCGTTGTTGCTTGCTGCATCTTCTCTCCTGTCTTCCCTGTGTCAGACCTTAAATTCTGCATGTTCATTTCTTTTTCCATCTTCTTTTCTGGAAGAAACTGAGAGTGGCTTCTCTTTTCTGTGCAGAAGTTGGGAGCAAAGTGAAAAGATTTACTCTTTCCTGCCATTTCAGCTTTAGCTGTTCTGAGTAGCATACGCATACTCACCTGTGTCTGCAAAAATTCCCTCCGGTGTATCAGCTATCAATAGTCCTTTCTGAGTGGCAAGTGGTGTCCCTCAGGGCTCCACACTGGGACCAGTGTTATTTAAAATCTTCATTAATGGCATAGATGGAGGGATGGAGAACACCTCAGCAAATTGACTGTTGACACACCTGAAGGACAGGATGCCATCCAGAGGGACCAGCAAGTGGCTCATGGGAATCTCATGAGGTTTAACAGACCAAGCCCAAGGGGCTGCACTTGGGTTGGGACAACCCTTGGTACCAATCCAGGCTGGGCATGAACAGACCCAGAGCAGCCCTGGGAGAAGGGCTTGGGGGTGCTGGTGGGTGAGAGGCTGGGCATGGCCCGGCCGTGTGCTCTGGGAGCCCAGGAACCCCCTGTGTGCTGGGCTGCAGCCAGAGCCCCGTGGGCAGCAGGGCAGGGAGGGGATTCTGCCCCTCTGCCCCGCTCTGCTGAGAGCCCACCTGCAGGGCTGCACCCAGCTCTGGGCTCCCAGCACAGCAAGGACAGGGAGCTGCTGGAGCCAGGCCAGAGGAGGCACCAAGGGGATCAGAGGGGTGGAACACTTCTTCTTCTTCTGTTAGGAAAGGCTGAGAGAATTGAGTTTGTTCAGTCTGGAACAGAGAAAGTTTCATGGTGACCTAATTGAGGTCTTTCAGTGCCTGAAGAGAGCCCACAAGGAAGATGGAGAGAGAATTCAGAGGAACATGTAGCAACAGGACAAGGGGGAATGGCTTCAAACTGAGAGAGAAAAGGTTTAGATTAGATATTAGGAAAAAATTCTTCCCTGTGAGGGTGATGAGACACTGGCACAGGTTGCCCAGAGAAGCTGTGGATGTCCCATCTCTGGAGGTGTTCAAAGCCAGGCTGGATGGGGCTCTGAGCACCCAGGTCTACTGGAAGGTGTCTCTAGATGATGTTTATGGTCCCTTCTTATCCAAACCATTCTATGGTTCTATGATTCTCCCTACATTAGTTTTTACAGGCTTGTGAAATGTATGTACTTAAGTTTAAAGATACCCTTAAAATCACATGAATTAACACAAGTTTTACATCCATAATTAAGTTGTAGGCCACAGTCTGTTCTCACCCCACCAAGGTGTCAACGCCAACATACATGGGTGTTATGCATGATCTTGTTTTCTATCAAAGCCATTTATTTAAGGAACTACAGTTATCATAGTAACTTATGCTATTGATGTAAACTGTAAGTCATAAAGGTTTTTCATATTTAAGATTATAAGCACAACCTGTGAATGTGGATTTCTCTTAAGCAGTTCCCACAAAGGACTTTTGAGATTTGTTCATTGTGCATATGATGCATATTTTGTTTCTCTTTAGCTAGTTTCAGTTCTGTGACTGCAGGCTTCTGCAAAATGTTTTCATTTCAAGTATAATGACTCCATCCAAGCATAAAATACTGCTCCAGGTTTATTTCCTTGTCAAGATTTTGAGTAACCTTTCATGCTATCTTATATCAATGCATTCCAGTTGCATTTTGCTGATTTCTCTCTTTAGACTTCATCTCTCTTTTCCTTTTGCTGTTTCAAAAGCCCTCGTATTTAGTAGCCAGGGCCATAATTTTGTTTGTTTTCATTCTATTCTTTATGATGCTGATTTCTTTAATTAATTAATTATTTCCCTAATAATTTTATTAATATTTAAGATATCAAAGCACTTTCTTTCTCAGATCTTGATTTCTAATACCATTACACTTTGACCTCTGTTTATATTTTCATAAACTCTCTAATTCACCAGGACTTTGACTGGGTTTCAGATTTGTTGAAAAATTTTCACAAGTTTCCTACGCAAGTTTCTTCCTCTTCTGGAGTTCTCAGATGAAATTCTTCACTTTCTACTATAATTCTTTTAGAGAGCCATGTTTTCAAATTTTTATAGGCTAAACCTGGTAATTGCTTTTCACTTCTTTGATCCATCTATAGACTGCTAAACAACTTTTGATTATCTGAAAGGTTATGTTAGGAGAAAAGAGTTTTCTTTGGCATATCTCTAGCTGATTTCAGAAGTAGGCAAAGCTTCTACATAAATTTCTTCCAGTTGTCTGCTGCACTTCCTACATTGCACAGATCCAAATTCCCTTCACTCTTCATCTTTCTCTTTTGTTCTGTTTTTAGATTTGCTCTTCTGGTCCTTTTCTGTACCAGGTGTACCCTGGCAGGGCCTGTAGGGACAGAGGGTCACCACTGACAGCTGCCCTGGTAATACAGGAAGATGGATAACTATGGTGAGGGCCCAAACCAGCAGGCAGACCTGTCTAGATCTCTTTTTTCTTCTTCTTTTTTTTTTTTTTTTCCCACGAGTGAACTTCCCAAGGAAGATCAAAAGATTTTCACGCTAAAGAAAAGTCATGAGGTTTTAGACTATAAACTAGTTGGCTTAACTTTTTAAAGAGAGAAAGCCAGACAAGCCAGGTTAGGCAGAAAAGGAGGGTAAAGGTTTTCCATCCCACTTTTCCTCCAGTCTCAGTGTTCTTACAGAAAGGTCTGTGTTTCCAGGCTGGGTTTTAGCCAGCTTTTAATTGTAGGAAACCTTACACAGCTGCCTCTTGGAGATCAGGTCACAGTAGGTTTTTTGCATCATGTTCTCCCAATATTTTCTAAATTTCCACATCATCCTTCTTGTCCTTGCATTTTCTCCCTTCTTTCAGCCCTTGGAGGAGGCTCAGTGGTTTCTTTCCACGTGAACCAGTTGGGGTTTTTTGCCTCAAAATACCAATACATACAAATTTATAATGGGCAAAACAAAGAGAAAATTATTGCAATACTTAACACACGGATGACAGAAAAGTTTTGAAAGATGCAGAAACTTGTCTCTGTCGTGCTGCTAAAATCCATCAGTGAGAGCAGCAGCCTTCACAAAACAACCTTCCCCGTCTCCCAAGGCCAATTATCTGTATAGTTGAGTCAGCCATGATATACTGGCAGTTTTCAGAGGAGTTGAAAATACAGATTTGTTCAGCAACTGTGTAGTTTGATTGCCGAGGAAAAGAAAAACCTTTCCTGTCTATTTTCTTTCTCATTTTCTAGTATTGGAAAAGTAGCAACAATGTTCTTCAAAAAAATAATCTAAAATCTTAAAAAAAAAAAAA
>WEKY01044983.1:22523-46311 GCA_013390045.1 Picathartes gymnocephalus | reverse complement strand
AAAAAAAAAAAAAAAAAAAATTAATCTAAACCTATTCTCTTTCAGTTTGGATCCCTTTTTCTATCACTACATGCTCTTGTAAAAAATATGCTGCCCTAAATTCACTGAGTCCTTAGTGCTACTGCTTTTTGTCTTCTGAAAAGGGGATGAGATTTCTATGACCCTTTGGTATTTTATGAATCTTTACTCAGGTGTGCTTGTTTGTTTGTTGTTTATATTAAAGCATTTTTTCCCCCATTCTTTCCCATTTTGGATTTTTTCAGTGGATTCATTATTGATTTTGGAGGTGCTTTTTTACTTGTTTTTGTTTTGTTTTAACTAACATTTTACTGATTGTTTAACCAAAGAAGACAAGAAGAAAATTCTACAGCCAGGAATTTGTGACTATTTTAAATATTAATATTGATGCTAATATACAGGCATTTTATTTTACCGACCTTGTGTTTTTCTTCTGTGATAAAGAGGATAGAAGTTCTAGAAGGTGAAAAAATAGAAAGTAGTATAAAATGAAGTTGGAACTGGGAGAAAATTTGTCATGCATTCTGTGGGTAACTGCTGTATTTTGTGGTGCAGCATGTGCTGCAGAAATATTTTGTTTTCTCAGATACAGGTGTTTTCTAACAGCGTTTTGATAAATATTTTAATTACATAAATTCAAAGAAGACTTCTGGAAAAAAAAAAAAAAAAAAAAAAAAAAAAAAAAAAAAAAAACAACCAAAACTAAATAACAACAATTCTTTGCATTTGTTCTCCATAGACTGATTTGTGTCCTTCAATGTGGTGATCAACACCTGTGGTGGAGAATCTGAACCTTCCATCTGACACTGCCCCAGGGGGTTTCTTCTGCAAAACCGATTAAATTGCACAGAGATAAGATACTTGTAAATAGTCAATAGGAACTGTTCCTGCGGAGGCAGGAAAGGTCATGGAGAACAGTCTTTTGTGTTTAAGATGCTTAGGAGGTTTTTAATGGAGTTTAAATTAGCCAGTTGCAATGAATCCTGCATGTGCCAGGGAGGTCATGCTAAAACCATGTGCCAGCTGGATTATTGGAGCCAAGCAGAGCAGCAGTTCAGGGGGTCTTGCCTGACCTTGCTGAAGGTGTCATTGCGAGGATCTTTGATCCTCTCTTCCCTTCAAGCACTAATTTATGCCAAGATCTCAAAAATAAATTAGTTTTTTTAATACAGGTTCTGCTTTTTAATGTCTGTATCACAGGTTTCAGGTATACTGCCATAATCTGAGCAACAGTCTGGGCATTTTTTTTAAAGAATTTGGGGGCAAGTTAGGTATTTAACAGTGGATTTTTAAATTTCAGGAAGATATGGAACTGGATACAGAGATGACTCAATTTTCCAAAATGAGAGCTGTGAATCATTTTGCACTTGTCAGGATTCATGCAAGCAGGTGAAAGCTGATCAATCTGTGAAAACCTGGTTCTGATTGCTGCTCCCCACCCCCTGCCTCCAGGCTGAATAGCTGGCTATGGTGTGATTCTACAAACCAGTTGAGGTAAATACAAACCATTTGATGTAAACTTGTGACACTGTCCTCTGTTCAATGAAAAACAAACCCAAAATAAGACAACTCACTCAATGGGATAAAGTTTGAAACTGGAGCCGATAATTTGCAAGGGTTTTAGCATTTCTTTCCAATTCTTCTTACATAGTTCTTCCTTTCTTTGAAATTATTGCTCTTTCTGGAAGATGCTAAAATTTATTATGCCGATTATTGGTGTTGTTTTTCATTGGGAAAAATGTCTTCTGCTTAATTTTTGACATAGAAAACGCTGTGCTTGCTGCCTGGTACTGTAACACACACAGTAAACCATTTAAAAGTGTCCCATTGTATGACTGTTTCCTCTCTTCCCTGAACAGTTATTTTTAAAACTACATATTGATTTCCTTCTTTTCGCTTTAAACCTCCCTGGAAACGACCTCTCCTGTCCTGCGAGGACCCCTGTTTGTAAATGGTGGCTCAGTTTCACAGTTAAGTAAAAGTATTCCATTGATCCCTGAAGGGCCGCTGATGAGCTCCTCAGGGACCTGGGGCCAGAACAGGGAGCACTGCTCTAACAAGCACCCTTTGAGAGAAATACTGTGTGAAATAAAAGAGAGAACCGGCAAAATGGCCTTAAATTTTTGTTTTAATCAAAATTTCTAACAAGGCACACAAGTCTCCAGACTTAGCTACATTTCAGTCATTCAGTAACATGTTTTTGTCATTCAGCAATTCAATTCATTTCCAAATCACTTGGGATACTGCTGTAGGGAACCAAAAGAGTAGAAAGCCGCAATCAACCTTTGAATAAATCCCATGGAATTCTGCTTTTATTAAGAAAATAATATATATATGATTTCTCCATTGAAAATATGTCATTGTGGGAAGAGGTTCAGAAGCATCTGGACTCTCAGCTTGAGTGTATTCTCATTCTAAAATAAAAATTACTGTGTGCTTCTTCCCCCTCTAGTTCTTGTTGAAGATGGTGGGATATTGTCAAAAAAACCCCAAGAGATGGAGATTTTCCTGTAGGACTAATGCATTTTATACTTTTGCTGCCGCAGGGCCAGCATTAGAAGCCACATACGTTTGTGTGAATACTTCTTTGCCCACCTCAACAGATCAATCAGAGCTGCATATCCAAGACTTAAAGTAAATTCTTCATGGGGAAGGACACATGAAGGAGTTCAAATCTTATACACTTAAATATTCCACAAGTGTTGCATTTATTAAGCATGGTTTGGTTTTTGGTTTTTTTTCTTTAATGTGAAGAAAGTGTAGAAGTATTATTATCTAAAATGAGATGCTCGAAGGGCAAAAAGGCTTTCTTGGAAGGTTAGATAAATACATGTTTGCTTATAAATGGACTGAGAATGTCTGCCATTATATCTCCTTTTCCAGAGTTTTGCCAGTCGTGCCGTGAAACACACCTGTAACAAAAGTGGGTTTCTGGAAATAAAGACCTATACAATTTTTTTTTGCCATTTTTACAACACTAGGTGTAGGGTCTCACATAGATTAAAAGTAATTTCTGCAGATGTTTCTTGTAGAATGAAATGACAGAATTATTGCAGAAAATGTTTCCTTCCGGAAGGTTTGAAAAAAAGTAAAAAATTTAATTTACAGTAATTCTTGTGTACATCCATCAGCTATATTTGTGTTCCAGACTGAATTGAAAAATCAATTCAAACATTTACAAAATAATCTCTTCAGTATGGCAATTGGTGCTTGCCATGACAAGGTGCAACATTTTTAAAAAACCTTAAGATATTGCATGGATTCTAGTACTTTACCACAGCATAGTAATGCAGACATCACTGTTAATTTTGTGACCTCTAAAGAAGGGTAACATCTAAAGATTAACCAAGGTCAATAGAGAGTTTTATGGATAGAAGCCAGATAAATGTCACTTGTATTCTTTTTCTATGATGGTAAGCAAATACTTGAAGCAACAAATATAACTCCATATAAGCAATTTCTTGTGGAAAATGCAATAATTTTTTTTGCACGTTGACTGAAGTAACAGCATTTTAGCTCCGGTTATGAGTTTAAATGTATTTAAACTGCAATAATTTATGCTTCTGGATGTTCTAACTTACAGGTGCCTGAGTATATTGCTAAACTTGGTTGCTCAGTGCTTTCACCTTTCATGAGAGTGGAAACCAGCATACCTCAACTCCTTAAGAGCCTGAAAGTCCTATGGCATAAGTCCTCATGGGATGTGAAGTGTCATGGCTCCAAACTCACAGAATTAGAGAATGGTTGAGGTTGGATGGGACGTCTGGAGTTCATCTGGCCCAACCCATCCTGCTCAAGCAGTGCCACCTAGAACCTGCTGCCCTGGCCTTTGTCCAGACAGCTTTTCAGTACCCCAACTGTCTATGGAGAAAGGGTTGGGAAACACTGAGGAGAGAAATAATTCTATTTCTATATATAAAGGCCTTTAGGAAAATTTACACATAGGACTTTCTATGATGACGGTAAGTGACACCGAGAGAGCATGAAACCGGCAGTCACATGTGCTATATGTCTGTTGAAAAGCAAACATAATTGCATAAGCTTTTAAATAATCAGACAGGTTGCGGTGATAAAGTGTGTGAGTGCCTAGTGAGAAAATGTGTGGCAGAAAAGAATTTTAACAAAAGTATCTTTTAAGTTGACCGCAGCAGTTGTGGTGATAACGCTTCCTGAGCCAATCAGGAACAGTAGAATGAAGCAGAATGCCCCTTCAAAAATCTCTCTTCATTCTTTTGAATGACCTTACCAGCAGCACCATTAGGGCCATCTTCATATTTAGGCAGAGCCTGGACATTTTCTGGAGCAGATTAGGTTCAGGGGTGCCTGGATAACTGCTGATGCCTCTGCCTGTGACTAGTGGAGTCGTTCTGCCAGGGAAAATCATGGTGAGAAATGCAGGAAGATTCAGGTGGGAAGGGAAGCTCTGGAGGTCACCTGTTCAAACCCTTGGTAATTTTCTCCTGTGTAGAAGGTTTCCTACGGGAGCTGTGTTTTACCTGTCAGTTGTGCCTTTGCCAGTGAGAGTGATTTAGGAAGCTGTCAGCCTGGGACATCTGTGCAGCTCACTGGGGACCCAATGCTGCCGTGGGGAATCAGGTGCAAAAGAGTAAAAACTCTTAGAAAAAAGTAATTGTTTTTGCTGATGCACAACAGATCTCTTCCATTCCAAGCAGAGTGAAGAACAAACTCTAGAGCAATGCCTGTTGCAGACTACTGAAGTGTCTGCAAGGAGAGAATATTTTGTAAGTACAAATCATTTAACTCCTCACATTTTCAATAGCTAAATGGTGATATGATCCACTTTGTAGGTGCTTTGTTTGTTTTTTATTTAAGCAGTCCTTTCTTATTTTTGGTGAAACACCTTTCTGTATCAAAGTAATTAGTTTTGCCCTGTTGTTGGGTTAGTTGGTTTTTGTTACATTCTGAAATATATATTAACTGTGTTGCCTGCCTGGATTTAAGAATTGCCATGCCAGAGGGTAGCATGCTTGGAGATGATGGCAAAGGAATGGTCCTGAGGAACTTAATTTGATTTAGTTTGAAAGATGCCTCAAGGAATTGAAGGATTCAGCACACCCAGATGGCAGACAACTGTGAGACAGAAAAGCATGTGAAAGCAGAACATGGTCCTAAAGAAACATATGTCTGGGTTCTGACAGGTCTGCTCTAAAATTTGTCTATCACTTTATTTATAAATCTGAAATTTATCAGTCTATATTTTTAATATAATTGTGTGTGTCTAAAAAGTAGATGGTTAAAAATTGCTACTTGCTGTCCACATGCCAGAGCAAAGGAAAATTGTGAGGAAAGAGGAGCAGCAGAGACAAATTATTATGGACTGACCATGGCCCCCATTCCCCTTCCCCTTCTCTGCTTGTATTGGGAGAGGCAGAGGAGTGGGAATAATGGAGTGAATTTGAGCCTGGGAAAGGATCTGAAGGTGTTGCCTTATTTTTTTTTTGTCTTTATTCCTCAGAACCCAAAGTTATTTTGATTAACAATAAATTAAATCAATACGTCACAAGTCAAATCTGTTTTGTCCACAGTAGCCAGTGGATACTGATAAGGTATTTATCTTACTCCATGAGCTTTTCTGTCTTATTTTCTCCCATTATCCTGTTGAGGAGAGCAAATGAAAACTGTTGGGTGAGCATCTGGCACTTGGATGAGGTTATCCCATCACACTGTTTATTTTGGAAAGATTTTGCAGGCATGCCTACAATATTTATAGGCAGCCTACAATATTAAAAAAAAAGTCAATATAATAATAACTTTTCTTTAGAATAAAGAGATTTTATCCTATCAGAAAGCCACCTAACAAGAAAAGCCTTCTAAATAACATACATTTCCAGTCTCCTACTAAGGCAGAACATATCCTTGAGACCTTTGGTGTTTTGTGTACTGAGGCCCCAAATACCAATAGAATTAAACAGAATATATTCGCCATAAGAGTCACTGAGTTCAGGTGGAACGATGGGTATTTTTACTTATGAATTATCTTGCTTTCAAAAGTGTAGCACATTTTAAAACATTTTGTCTGACTGATGTTTCCTGTACTTGCAGTGAGAGATATATAATATATAAAGCTTTCCAACCACAGTTCCTATATAAGAACAGTAATAAAAAACTGCACGCAAAAATAGAGATGGTGTAATTCTGATCACTTGTGAGCTTTCATCTGTGTTTAATACTGATATGGTTTACCAAAGAGAAAAGAAATTGTCATCTAATATGGGGTGAAAAAATGTAGAATCAAGTCTCACAGAGTTACTGTCACCAGTATCTCATTCTTTTTAGATTATATTTGTTTAATTTTTGCTTGTAATCTAAAATAACAATCTGGAAAGTGCAAAACTAAGCTGGCTTAATCTTTTTGCATATATTTTATAACATATTTGAATAATTTATTTGGGGAAAAAGAAGTTTAATAAGAAAGTTTTGAGTCACCAGCCTGTTACCCATGAGGAAGATGCTCAATGTTATGCTTCTCAAAATCTGCTAGCTGAAGATATAAAAAACCTCGCAATTTCTGATACGAACATTTAGGTTTAAACTAGTACTAAGAGTTTAAAAAAGTGATTAACCGGTGGAACAGATGAGAAAGGTTTGTGCTATTTCATCTTTGACACAGAGCTGTGAATTGAGAGTGGGGTCTGTCTGAAAGCTGCAGCTGAATTCCACACAGGGATGTCTGAAATAAGGGTCAGTGCTTCTGCTGCACAAGATATTGGACCACATTCCACAGGTGGCTGCTTCTGGTTTAAACATCTGCCAGCTTATTTGTGTCCCTGTGTGAACAGATGGGTCAAGAAAGGAGATTCTCTTAGACAAAGCTATTGGAAAAATAACATTAAACAACTTAATTTGTAAGAAGACAGGTTACTTGGAGACCACTCAAAAGTGTTAAAGACATAAGAGAAAAATGGTTAAGCTACTAATATGATTTCACATGCAATTTAACTTTGTTTTTTGCAAGAAGGTGGACTTTCATTTATACAATATGTTTGAAGATGTCTGAAAGAAGTCCAAATAAATTGAAATAACTATCTGTCAGGGAAAAAAAAAAAAAAGATCAGAAGTTTTATGTTATAGAAAATTAATATACTTGCATACATTTAATTATTGCAATTTTTGTGCTTTTCCCTGTGCATAGAATAATATGAGGTAATTTTGCACAGCTTTTTGGTAACTCTAAGAATGCTGTTTTAATAGTCTCAAATTTATGAAGAGGTTCATATGATATGTGTTTTATTATAATCATCCCTTGAATAATCAGATGATAGTCCTTAGTAGAAGTGAAATACCAAGCTCGATGTGCTGTTCTTGTGTTTGCTACGCCAAAATCATATGTTTCTATGGCAACAGAGTTAATCTATACTGTTTCAATTGGATGAACCCTGATAAATTTTGCTACCCAAAGTAATCTCAGCTGTAGCCCAGCGACATTAGATTGCATAAAATAAATTGTCTGAGTCTAGTTTTGTCACTATTTAACCAAGATGCATTAAAGAGTTCAAGGTAACACAGCAGTTCCTATTCATAACTACAACGTGGAGAGCAAAAGCTGCCTTCTCTAAGTCATATTTTCTTAGATACTGAAGGAACCAAACTGGCTTTCTACCTTTTGTCTGATTCCCTGCAAGGAATGCATTTTGAGATTTTGAAATTTAGCCTCTGCAAACATTAAAATTTTAGTTGAACCTCTTTGCCACACAGCCTTGTGGAAGTTCAGCTACAAAGACACCCTCACAGTATTTCTAAGCTTGGCTCCCACACCAAGGGTCAGTGAGAAATCAGGACCTTGGATCCAGCTTCCACAGATACCCAGATCCATCTCAACCTTCTCAGGTGTGCCAGAGACATTCAGGTGCATTGCAGTTTCACCTTCTAGAAATACCTGGTTTTGAACCGAATTGAGACACTTAGAGATTTTTATGTGCAAAAGAAAAAAGAGGGGGAGAAAAAAAGAAGAAAAAAGAGCTCCTTCTTACTGCAAGGAAATGTAGAGCTCATTTATGGGATGAGAATGTATCAAGTGTCTGCTTTTTCTCCTCTTTGGCCTTAGGCTGTGGCTGCTTAAGGAGTCAGGGTTTCATTCCCTGTGGCATTTCCCTGGCAGCGGAAGCCTTTTTTCCTGTGAAGGTTTCTTCTTTGGATGAACTTGCAATTAGTAAAGACATCTCTGCTCCTGTAGTTATTTCCAGACCTGCTCTTGGCCTTCTTCCTCAAAACATGGCTTAAACTTAAAAGGGAGCTAGCATAGCTTTCAAGTTTCTTTGTCAAGTGACCCTGGATGACTGTCATCAGTTTATTGCAATTTCATTCCAGGTGATTTTTTACTTCACTTTCCCTTTAATTCTTCAGAAATGGAAGTTTAAATCAGCACTCATGGCTGATTTTTTTCCTAGTTTGTGCTACTTAGTCGAGGTATCACGAAAATTCAGGGGTAGGCATCAGAATTGGTTTTCATCTCTCCTGGATTCCAGTTCACTGAGAAGGAAAAGGACAGCTGCAGACAGGGTGAAAAAGGTGATTTCCAAAATGAAGTTCCTACTGTACTGTAAATGCTGGCAAAGTCCTAACCAAACTTCAGACGAGTTATTTGAGAAAAATGCCTTGAAATAGATGATATTCCCAAATATAAGCAATGAAAATACTCCTCAGACCTTATTTTCAACCTGCAGTTCGAGCAGCATACTCCAGATGGCACACAATGATGAGAAAATTATACATGTGCTGCTTTGAGGGATGGAATATGCAAACAGAAGGAGCTTGTTAACACAAAGCCCCTGGAAGCCCTTCAGGACTGACAGTCATCTGTACATTCAGAAAACACAGAAAACTTTTCACTCTTTAAAAGATAGTGGTTTTGGGAAATAAACAAACAAACAAAAAAATCCTGTGCTAATCTCAATTATAATGCAGGATGTACAATAGTTTGAAGAATTGTCATCCTTTATATGCTAATAGATATTGAATGGCAGATGTTTTCCAAGCAGACAGATGATTAATTTGGCCTTTTGTTACAAAGAAATAAAAGATATATGAATTTTTAAGGGAGATTATTACTTGAACATAATTAGAAGGGATATACCAGCAACATCTTATATTAAAGGCATGTTGCACTGCTTTTTTCTTCATTCCCAGCAAAAAATTTTCCTTGTGAACGGTCCTAATTATAAAGAGTACTGCAAAGGGCAACCACAGCTGAAGAGTCATGTGCTTAGATTTCAAGGATAATTCCATGAGACATCAATACATGCCTGTACATGCAACACAAGAGAGAAGACAATTCTCTGATTGCATTTTAGCAACTGACCAAACCCCATATTGCATAAAAATTTTGCAGACTAAACCTGCAGAAAATGATGAGGCTTTTAAATTGTGGGATAAACCCTGTAATTCAAATGAAATGTTGAATTTTACAGGATGTAAGTGCTGGTTCTGACTTTGTGCTGAATGAAGATTGAGGTTTTGAATATTTACAGAAAGAACAAAAAAAAAAGATTTCTGGAACTCCTGGTGCTAAGTGCACTTTGCAACAAAAAAATCCAGCCATGTTAGAGAACCCTTCAAAGGGCTTACACATTTGGCCTTCTCACATTGCTGCCCAAAAAAAGCTCTCTGGAGACCTCATGAAAACAGCTTTCCTCAAGCACTGGTTCCATTTTGGGGTAGGCAAAGGGTAAAGCAGTTATCTAAAAGCAACAAAACATGGCACTAGTAGAGCAGCTTTCCCTACAGCAACCCTGTGAAGCACATTTAAAATAGTTGATTCTGTAGTCTAGGTGGCTTTAGATAAATGCCACAGCAATGCTCTTTGTAAATGCACAAATCTAGGTAAGTACTGTATTGTGCAAAGGGGCAAGGTTTACTTTTTGTAGTTCCACACATTGATTCTGATGAACATTTCATGCAAAAGGAGTTTCTGTAGTAGAACATTTCAGAATTCATTAATAGTAATTGAGCCCTTTAGTTCTGCACTAAACTTAAATCCATTATTCTCCATTTAAAGCAGACACATCATGTTGCTCTACAGAACACTGCTCTGTCAATTCAGTGCTTTTTTCAGTGAGCTGGGCTAGAATATTAAGCACTCTTTGCTCTCAGTATTCTTGCTGTGCTTGGCACATTTGGATTCCATTTGAAATAGGCAAATAGCAATTCTGTTGTTCACAATGAATAGCCTATATGTGTATGTGCACCTTGCCTTTGAAAGGGGGAGCATTTATTATTTGCCACATCTTGATTCTCTGGCAACTGGGTTGCTTCATTTCCTCTCTCTCTCTCTCTCTCTCTCTTGCTCTCTCTGCACGTAAGCAGTGACATGTAAAATGTAATAAAAGCCCCTGACACATTTCTCTCTTCTATACCCAACAAATGCTCTTTTGGCATTCAGACTGTAATTTTTATTTCTTTTTGTTTTGTTTTATTTTTTACTGTCATGGTCAAACTAAAGAAATGCATGTAAAAGCAAAGAGTTAAGTAAACAAGATTAAAGTTTCCCAAAGTCCCCTCCCATGCTGAATATTTTTCAATCATTTTTTAGCATGTAGCTATTACTGTGCCTGGGTTGCAGTGTGCTGATGCAGCCATATGCCTGGTCCTACCCTGCTACTCGAGATAGACACAACTCAACCTCCTCTCATATAATTTTTTTTTGTTGCAGAAGCTCTATGAATACACAGCTTAAACCCTGCTAGCATGTCCCAACGAGTTTGTGCACTGGAAGCATTTTATGTTCATCTTAAGCAATAAGTCGTGCTGTTTTGCTTAAACGAATTATGGTGTTTGAGAACGGTGTGGTAAGCAGAATTTTATAAGAACATGCCAAAATTTAAAGTTTGCATCTTCCCAATTTTTTCCCTGTTAGCTACGGTTCTATTACATTTAGAACATTCACAGGGTTTGCCTGCGTACAAGCTGGGGGGGAGGAGGAATTGAATAGAACATCTGAAGAGAAAGTGTCTGTTATATTTTGCTTAACACATCTCCTATTCAGATTCCTATGACTAGGAGAAATTATACAAGGAAATCTCTCATTTCTGTCCTTAGTTTTCAAGCAACCCTAAAATAATGAGATTCTAAGGAGAAAAGACACTGATGCTTCTACAGGAAGATACACAAAGCATGACGATTCTCTCTTTTTTTGACCAGCCAAGTCAAAATGCAGTTACAAGGGATAATTCTCTTTTTTTTGTGCCAGTTTGTGTATGGAAGCTGAGGTATAAAGCCCACTGCTTCTGCCTGCATTGGCTGGTGGTGTTTTGATCTGTGCATCAAGAAGATGTTAGGGTAAAGGTGAGCAGCAAAAGAGCTCAAGCTGTCAAGATGATGATGATGGTTTAAAATCAAGGTTGTTTAAAAAGGGTATGGCAAGTCTTTACTAACAATTAGCTGATTAGGTGGAAACACCCCTGTGAAACAGTCCCTGGGGAGAGATCACAGCCAGTCAGGGGTTCTCCAGCACAGCACAGGAGTTCAGCAATCCCAGCACCCTTTTGTACCTCTCTTGCCAGCCACTGATGATGGCACTGAGTAATCTGCAATGTCTCACCGGGTGTGATAACACCTGTGCAAAGGGAGTCTGCAGTTTCCAGACAGGGAAAATCAGCTTGAGAAGACTTACAAATGTATTCCATTCTTCCTAGCCCAGGAGATGTCAGTGAAGTGCTTTAAGATTACCAATTACAACTGTCTTGTTTGAACTGAAAGATGTGTGAGGAATGGCTAAGGTAGATTAGAAAATTGTTTAGAATGCAAAACCCTCTCTTGCCTCATAATCAATTTTTCAAGAAAATAAGAAGGTAACACTTTGGAATTTAAAGACTGTAATTTGAATTTAACATTAATGCCTGGATGCTTGGATTGCAAAGCTAATTGACCCAGGGCCTCATGTAGTGGAAAAAAGTAGATGCTCAACAAGAAAAGCTGGGGCGGGAGGGGGGTTTGTTTGGTTTTGTGTTTGGTTTTGTTGGGTTTTTCTTGTTATGGTTTTTTTTGTTGTGTTTTGTTTTTAAGGTTGGCTTTTTTTGTTGTTGTTTTTTTGGAGGGTTTTTTTTAGGTTTTTTTTGTTGTTGTTTTTTTGGGCTTTTTTTTTTTAGGTTTTTTTTTGTTGTTGCTTTGGTGGGTTTTTTGTGTTGTTTTTTCCTTCTTGTTTTTGTTTTTGTTTCTTTGTTTGTTTTTGTGAGAAAATGGAGACATTCTGCTGTGGACTGGGTTTTGTTCCTTGCAGAGGTCAAACCAGTGTCTGGTTGAAAAATTCATGATCCAGAAAAGGTAATTTTTAATGAATATTTATGAAAGATGTCCTTTCTTATCAGAGCTGTGCAAGTTTCCAGAAGCTTACCACTAAGTCTGGCTCCTGATTTTTAGCAAATAACTTGCGAGTTCCATCTGAGAAAATATTTAGGTTACATTTTTGTCTAGCTTTTTCTAGTTTTTTCTGGGATGTGTCTTTTTGCATAGTAAGACGTATCACTTTGAGGCACGTGTAATACATCATATGCAGGGTTTGTTTGTTTGTTTGTTTGTTTGGTTGGTTTTTTCTGTAGGAGACCAGTATTTTGAGAAGGTTAATGTTTTAAATCAATCCTACCACAGCATTAACAACTTTTAAAAAAATCATCACGAAAATAAACATGAGCTGATGGGTTTATATAATTCAGTATTCTAAAATAATATGTAGCTAGAATTGCCAAAGATCAAAAACTAGAAGGCTTTGCTAGACCAGTTTGCTTTTTTTGAGTCTCAAATATTACCCGGGAAGCCTCAGAGTGCTGCTGAACAATAGGTGAAAAGAATATTTCATTTTCTGCCCTTGCTTTTGGCTTTAGCACTGTGGCAGCAGCTGGAAAAAGAAGTTGAGGTGGGTGCTTGGTCCATAATGTGTCCGAAGAGCTCGCTGTGCACAAGGCAGGGAAAAAGGGATCTGGAGCCAGAGGGGCTCGTGGGTGCAGGGACCCGCCACGGCCACGTGGATGGGCTGAAGCTTTATCGTGATCCACTTCCAAACTAACTTTTGTGTTCCATTGGAAATGTTGCCTTTAAATATGTCCACAGAAAATATTTCAAGAAAAAAAATATTGCTCCTCAGTCTAGATAGAGTCATAAGGCATTAAAGTCCGATTTCCTCTCACAGTTTTAAAATTTACAAATACTGCGTGGAATTTCACTCACTTCCCTCTCTCTTTTCAACACACAAATTTATGTGTTGAAAGGGCTTTACATTTTTATGTTGCTTTATTTCTCATGCTTGAGAGGTTTAGCCAATATTCCCTATCCTCTCCCCTTAAAATCTTATTTACTAAGTACTTTATCGTACATCATAATATCATTATTTTTATTAAATCGTGCCCTTTTAAAGCATACAATTTGATCACAGCAATGCATCTTTTGCATGATACCACCTTGGTGGATCCCTTGACACGTTGTGACCATCCTGGGGCCAGCAGAGGCAGAGGTTTGAGGTACATTCAGCAAGGAAAGACCCTGATAATTCCACTGCAGCCTGAATCTCTGCTCTGCCTGCTTAAGAGTTTCCTTTTATTTCTGGCCCTCTGGGCTGGTTCCCTCTGGAATTTCTTTCAGAGATAATCCCAAGTGGATGGGAATTATTCATAACTTAATTTAAGATAGGAGTGCAATTCTCAGCTAGTGGAGGTAGTATACTGTCTCGGAGTTCTTTTTAATGCTCTAGCTGGTAAGTACTGATTTTGTACCCAATACCAAAAGTAATATTACCTTTCAGTGGAATATGGTAGTGTCCTGGTGAAGAACAATCACCTCATGATGAAGTATTGATTTAATTTGGTTCTTTTTAAAGATTTTAAATTCACTTATATGTATAAAATTGTTTTCATCTGAAAAAAAAAAAGGAAGCATCAATTAATAGGAGAAATGCAATATCATGTGACGGTACAAAATCATAGTTGAGTGTATTTGACATTTTGTGGGGGATAAGGAAAAAAAAA
Organism: Picathartes gymnocephalus; assembly: GCA_013390045.1. Lineage (NCBI taxonomy): Eukaryota > Metazoa > Chordata > Aves > Passeriformes > Picathartidae > Picathartes > Picathartes gymnocephalus. The sequence continues at coordinate 32,320 of WEKY01044983.1, read as the reverse complement.
AAGCAACCCACAGCCAACCCACAACCAACTCCTAAATGAGTAGCAATCACAGGTAAATTTTCATAAATATCTAAACCAGGTAATCCCAATAACCTGCAGGATATCAAAGAATCCACAATTTTCAATATATTACTGTAGTTGAATGATAAAATACTTTCTAAAACTGTTTTCATTATGATAGCTTGTCTTATCCCTGATAAGTAAAGAAAGAGTCTTGAAGAACAGCTGGTTTTGGAAAATAGAGAAGGTAGACACTCACGCAATTATTTTGACTATCTGTCATTGTTTAGGTAACAGTTTCTAATGGATTTGATGAAAAATGTGACAGAGAATAGTGCATAAATCTAACCTTTGTATCTCAGAAATCACTTTTAATTACAAGAAAATATTAAAAGTCTAAATCTGTAAAATTAAAACAGAGTTAATGTCTTTTGCTGCTTAGAGTTCAACTTGTCGGACACAATTTGTGTTTTTCCCTTCCGCCTCCTTTGATAATGCATTTTTCCACTCACATCAATTAATTCATTGCAAAGAATAGTTCTGTGACCATGTTAGTGATGGTTTCTCCTGTGCCTTCACTGTTCATGCATAATTTAGCCCTGAGAAGATCAAGTAGGAGTGCTGGGTAACCTGGCTGCTGCCTCCCCAAAGAGATTGATGAGGAAAATCATGCAGCACTTGTTGTTGGGTTGGGTGGTGCTTTTCCTCAAGAAATTTGTAGAAGTGCTTCTGTTCCTGAATAGTGGGAAAAGCTCTCACAGTGCAAAATAAAGCATCTTTTATAAATAACAATAAGCACATAATAAGACATGCAAGTGGCTGCCAGCCTTTCTCTACAGTTCTACATCTCCATACAGTCTCCTTTGCTCCCTCTTGTGCTATTTGGAGAAATGTGTCTTTTTTTTTTTTTTCTCCCACAGAAAATAAATAGTAATATCCTGACAGCTCATAATGATACCTTGTTTTTTCTCATTAGTGGATGCAGTCAAGCCTCATCTTTAATTGAGATCTTAGCTGATTAGTCCTACTTAAAAGTCACTCCTGCCAGGTTGAAATATATGTACTAGGCAGTCTCATACTTCAACACTACCTACTGTCCTCGTTCCCTGCCCTGCTGCACTGATTTCTTCAGAGTTTGGTTGCTCAACTTGTTTTGACTGGACAAACTCTCTGTTTGTCCTCACAGGAGAGGTGTTCCAGGCCTCTGAGCATCCTCATGGCCCTCCTTTGCAGGCAGTGGGGAAATCAGCAATTTGAGAAACCAATGTCAATGCTGAATTGACAATGAGATTGTGATTAGTCTTAGGTGTCTTTAATTGTTATTTTAGACTGCAGATTTTTTTTCTGGACAGAAATTATTGTCTGCTAACTATAATTTTGTAACCCTTCTAGAAGAAGATTTTCAAAATTATAGCTAGCAGACAATAATTTCTTAATAGTTCCTTTAAAAAATCCTATTAAGAAAAGCTTTTATGCTTATTTTGGTCTCATCCTTGAATGTCCATCTGAGTTTTAACTTACATATATCAGTTTTCCAGCTCTGCTCCTGGTACAGTGAAAGAGATAAGCATTTGCTTAATGGCTTCATGGAGGTAGGGTTTAAGACTTGCTACATGTTTGTTTCAAAGTAAGATCTTACAAAACAGCAAGTCATTAATCAGCCTCTGAAAATTTGTAGCCACATTTAATAAAGCCATGGTCTGTATATCCTTGGACAAAAATACTAATGAAGGTCTAGCCTGAACTAAAGTGGCACTTAGTGTTCCAGGGACTTCTGTGTTTCATTTTGTTTTGTTTTTCTTTTCTTTTCCTCCTTTCTGTATTCTTTTAGAAAGGATAAACCAAAGTTTGGCCAAATCCAAACGCACATTCATGTCATTCATGTCACTGAAGTCCTTAAACACTGCAAAAGAAAAGCATCCATGTACCCACAAGAATACAGCTACCACAGCTCTTTTTGCCTCAGGGGCATCTGCTTCTGGTTGTTGGGCAGCTAAATTCCTTTGTCTGCCCCCAAACCTGGCAGCACAGCTTCAAGATTTGGAGCCTGACCAGACTCTGCAGTCCCTCCTCACGTCTGTGTCAGGAGGGAGCTCTGCAGCTCGGAAATCCACCTCCGTGTGGATTTATCTCTCAATTTGATGTCACAGCTTGGTTTTGATGTACCTTCTCCTCAGGGAGCTGCTGGGCAAGGTATTCATAAACCCCTATTGAGAGTCCCTCCAAATAAACACATAAAAGTTGCTTAGTCCATATGCAGCAGCTCCTTACTAACTGAAAGTACCACAGTAAAAAGATTGGTTTTAGAAATTCCATCTCCCTACCTGAAAACAGAAGAGGACATTTTTACAAACCCCTTACTGTCTGAAGAAAGCTAACTACTACACAATGTAGTGAAATGTAATCAGGTTGTGAATAACCTGTAATTCACATACTTTAAAAAGGGTTTTAAAATAGCTTTCTGGGGTTAAAGCAATTTTGCCCCTATTATACTTACAAATAAAATACCTTTTTAGGATTTTTTTTTTTAATTTAAGGAATGGAGTTTCAAAGATCACAGCAGTCTGCAAAAGAAGACTCCAATTTGTGGAATAATTGAATAATCTCTTTAATATACTCTCTGTTGGGTACTCAGACACATTTGAAAGCCACTGCAAAATTTTATACTCCTCTGCAGCCCTGCTGCCTTTTTTGTGCTTCACAAGCAACAAGATGAAGTGTTAAAGTTTAGGCAGGGCACAAAACACAAAGGTAGAAAGGGATCCCCTATCCTTTATGCTGGGCAGATTATGAGCTCTTCCTAAATTATTCCACAGTGCTATACAATCAAAATATTGTTTTGTTCTGTTTTGTTTTTCAACAAGCCAATTACTCATGTACCACAGCTGGATTGCTTGGGGAGCCCTGCTCCTCTCAAAAACTGCAGCTGGCACTTTATCTTAGGGCAGAAATCTGAGTGTGATGGGACAGAAAGCCCAGTCACTGTCTCTCTTAGCCTTTCTTTCCTCAATCATCATGGGGATCCCATTAGTTACCAGCCTTGTTTTCAGCCTTCTGCTTTTTTAATTGATTTTGTGCTTTGTGACCTATTGAACTCGAAGTCACATTTTTTAGCGTTGCAGACTTGGGAGGTTTTGTACAGTTAATTGGTACTCCTCAGTACAAGCCAAAATAGCAGCCACTGTAGTCATTGTCTGGGCCCAGAGGCACAGGCTGTGAGGGAACTTAACACTGGTTATTTTGATAATATAAATGTACTAAATGAGTTTTTGTTTAACTGAGGATATGTGAACAAATAGCTCATTAAAACAGTGAAAGTAAGAGCAAGCTGTAAAAATTTGGCAGAACGGCCTGCAAGGAGGAGCTATCTGAAGATTTGTGTTGCTGGTCAGCTCTGGAAATACCCGTGAAGTATTTTTGATCTGTCACTGGTAGTTACCTGTTAGCTGATCACTTAAATGAAATATAAACATGCAGCAGTAAAATGTATATTCTTTATAATTTTGCACGTGCTGCTACTTATCAGTGAACGTTTTATTTAGCAGTGAGAAATTAGTCTGAGTGTGCTCTTTAATTCTGATAAAACTTCAGGTTCCTCTTTTCAAGAATTTGCCCTCAAAAAAGAAAGTAAAATCATGCTCCTTGATTTAAAAAGTTGATTTTCACTGAAGCAAAGAAAATTCAAATACAAACCCATGAGAACTAGCCTGGAATTTGTATTCTTTCTTCTCTCTGCATATTTTCTCCTTTTTGTATTTTCTTCCTGGTTAAAGTGAAAATTCAAAGCAAATTGTGAAACTCAACCATTTCCGTGGTATAAGATCCCTGTATGAAAATTCTTAGCAGAATAAAGTGGGACATAACAGAATCATAGAATTTTTTAGTTTGGAAAAGACCTCTAAGTCCAACATTTAACTGCGGAGAATCCCTGCAAGCTTCTCCCATAGATTTAAAAAATGTTATTTTCCATTTGAGTGAAATAACTGGTCACCTCTTCATCTTCAGAGGAGAAGTTACATGGAAGAATAGAGGGACTAAGTGGTAGGCCAGCTTCACAACCAGTTTGGTCTGATTCTGTGGCAATTACAAACTAATGTATATTGTTTGTAACTGGAAACTGTATTGACTCAGTGCTTGCCACTCAGAATAGCACCACTGAGTGGTTTGTGTTAGTAGCTGGAAATTGGGGATACTCTAAGCAAATTTCTCACTAATTCTACTCAGAGAAGCGCTGAGATTTGCATAGTTGGAGTTCAGCTCCGTAATATGCAGGGATTATGGAAAGACACTCACGGCTACTGTGAAATGAGGTCGGTTTGGGATGAGCATTGCATTTAGAAGTATTTGCATAGTTGGACTTTAAATTGGTGTAATATAAGATCTCTAAATTTCATAGGGAGTTTAGAAGGGAATTAAAAAGTTGTGAGTAAAATGTGATTTTTTGTTTTTTGGGGTTGTTTTTTAGCACTTAATTTAATTTTCTTCTGTGTATATTCAGGTCTGCTATGTTTTTTGTCATAACAAAAATAAATTCCAATTGTCTAATTGCTTTTTGTTCGAAAAGCTGCTCTTTTATTAACACAAAAATCTAGCTTTGAAAGCTATTAAAATTCAGCGGATGCCTTTACCTCAGGCCACACAAAGGGATCAACCAAAAGTCCGCAACTTCTGGCTGCGAGAACTCCTTCCGAAAGTTCACCTCTGCAGCTCCCGTTTTGTGGAGCAACAGTGACAACCAGCGGCCGCTCACCTAAAGCTGGCAAAGAGTTATTTCTTGTGGCTGTCCCACAGATAACCAGCCACACACATCCATTCTTTTCCAACACGAATGATTTTATGATTCCAAAGTAAAAAGCAGAGCAAATTTATTTCCTTTTACTCATCCTAATCCTGGGGATCAGTTTAAAGGAGTGCTCATCTCTTTGAGAATGGACGTGCTCTCAGAATTCAGTACAGAGCGGCCACGTGCAGACCCAAAAGGTCCCTGCTGACCCATGTTGTCCCTATTTCAGCAGTGTATCTACATATACATGGCTATGAAAGGCCTCCTGGCCTTGCTGGTGGTGTACGACACAGATCAAATCAAATTAACTGTGCAAAGAAAATCCTGGTTTAACCCCCCTGAAGAGAAAGGGAAAAGGGTTGAGGATAAAGGTCACCCTTTACTACTGATTGGCAGTTAATACACGTAACGTGCAGCACTTGAATTTAAAGAATTTGAGTATAACTTGTGTTGTCTGCGTCTGATTTCTTCCTTAAAACTAAAAATTTTATCTGAGAGTTACTTCTGGTGGTGATGCTGTAGAATCTCAGGTAAAAATAATCTTTCCCACTGCTTTTAGTGAAGATATTTGTTTCACTTACACTCTGAACTTTGAGCTAGCTGTACTTTGGGATCAACGGAAATATTTTTGTGGAGAGGTGCCCTTAAACTTGAGGAAGACACCGGGTGTCAGCCCAAAGGAGTTTGGTTTATATAGTTTAAAGTTGTTCCATGCATTACATTTCACTGCCCAACACAATGTAAATAGTCTGCATGGACTCTCTAAGTGTGCTATGACATTTCTTTTCCTTGGCAAAGATTTTTCCCTCACTATACTAAAGAGTGAAAAAAAAGGTGTCAGGGGCTGAAGGAAAGAAAAGGAAAAAAAGGGAATCCTCAAACCTTCATTTCCTCTTCTCTGGCACAGTTTTATGAATGCTTATGGCAAATTTGCTTCTGTAATCATAACTTGAACCCATCTGGGGATGAGATTGGCTGCTAGCTTAGTATTTCCACTTAACATATTCATGATTAGCATGCACAGAAGGAGTAGAATTAGGATGAATGTTTTTGGAACAGTGCAGATAAATCCTCATAAATGTAGTACAACAGCTCTGGAAATGCACAGTACTGAAATGTAATGAAGCTGAACTCCGTAGAGAGTTTGGTATTCTCAGTACTATGCCTCTCCTAATGAACTCATTTAGATTAGGAAATGGATTTAATATTTTATTGGAATTAACCTGAGCCTGTAAAGAGGATTACAATTTCTTTCCATAAATATGGTGATATTACAGGGTGAGGTAGCATGTTACATGAATATTAAGAATTTTATGAGCATTGTCATGAAGCCAGAAAGAGTATAAGGTAATTAGGTTTTAATATAGTGATACTGTTCTTATGGTAATTAAATTTGAAAAGTGATAAAAGTATATTTGAAAATTATTTAAATCCATATTTTTGTTGCATTTAAATACCTTTAAAATACTTAAAATTAAAATTATATTTCCCCCAAATAACCAATTTCAAAAGTTTGGTTTTAAACATAGAAAACTAAAGATAGCACAGGTTCTTAAGGCAGGGAAGACACATCACCAAAAAAAAGTGATAAGTTTATTCCATTTTCTCTAGAATAGTATCTGCTGGTGGGAGAAAATATACAGAAATCAGGAAAAAATCTTAACAAAAATGCATTATTTTGCTTTGTTTTTCAAAGCCTGGTGAAGTTTTGTTCCAGTGTTTTTTCTCTCTTAGATTTTTAGAGTCAAAGTTGTTTTTTTATTGCAATCTATGTTCTTTTACTTTTGAAAGGTTATTTACTGAAAAAATGGCTGTCACTGACATCTTAGTTGTCTTTACAGGTCTCATATAAAAAAAACAAAAACAAAACACATAATAAAAATGGAAAAAGGGAGTACAGCAAAATCTTGGTAAAGTTTTTTGTGCATTATTCTAAATAAATTACAGGTTTTAAAAAGAAATTTAGGATCTGAAATTGCTCTTTAATATAGACAGTCTGTAAAAATAATCTCCCGCCTATCTGAATAATTACAAATTTTACCAGATGAAACTTAGTGCACGTTGTGCTGGACAACAGCTCTGATCCTGAGGGAAGGACAGGACAAATATAGGTAAAGTTGGACAACTCAGAATGGATCCGATTGGATGTTTAACTTTTGGAGAGAATTTCCCCCCACTATCAAAGCTTTTCACTTCAAGTGCCTGAATGCACAGAAATAATTTGTGAGGGCACTGAGAATGATTGTTTCCTTTGTGGGAACCTTCCAGCAATGAGTAACATTTACAACCTGTTTAGGTTATGAGAAAGATCAACAATATAAAACCTGTCAGCCAATAAATCACTGTCAGTCATCAGAATGTTGTTGTTCATGTTGAAAAAATCATCTTAAGCCTAAAGATTTGGGGTGGAAATGTGGAAAGAGAAAAGTCTCAACAAGTAGCAGCTTTCTGTGAATAGACAGGGAGTAGCTGGGGGAGCTAAAAAAGAAAATATACCATGTCATGACTATGGTAACTTGAATGAAATGAAATAAAAGTTAAGTAGATGTATTCAATGTGACTATTTTTTTTTTTTCAGTTAGTCCCAAAATGAACATGATGCAGCAGCAGAGAATATGCTACAAGATTACCCATACTGCTGCCTGGCCAGCGTTTTAAATGGTTCAGAATTATGAGAGATAGTCCAATAATTCAGAATTTTGTTGCATTGCAATGTGAATTGAGCAATGGAATAAAAAATTAAGAATTTAATTAAATAAAAAGAAAGAAAAAATAGTTAGCTATGAGATGTCACAGGTTTAGATTGATCTGTTGAGTCTGAAAAGATGCTTCCAAAATATTCCCTCCTCTAGGGGAAGACAAATAATGGGAACTTCTTTATTTTTTGTTGCCCTGGGTCTTGTTACACCTAAAAATTTTTTTTACTATCATTACTCTTCTGCATCACAATAGTTATAACACAGTTTATTGCAGAAAATTTGGTTATGAGTCAAAAAGTTGTGCATGATGGGAGGAAAATATATATTGAAGTTTTGATCAGTCATTTCAAAAGACTTTTCATGTTTGTAATGATCAGAGTCTTAAAGCACTCAGGATATTTTCATTTTTCTTAGTATTGCACGTATCAAGGAAATCTGGGGGCAACTGGTTGTTGTGAATACTTCCCCTCAAAGTCAGCCTTCAACAGATCTTAATTTGCAAAATGTTCAACTCTAAAAATTTTACCTGGTGTGTAACTGCGAGATGGTAAATTCTATCTCAGATTTCCACTAGATTTGAACACATGTGTTTGTATTCATGGACTGGTGAGTCAATGTTATTAATCCTAAAAAAAAAAACAAAGCAAAACAAAAAAGAAATAAAAAAGAAAAACAAGGAAACACACAGGTAAGAAGACCTCATATTTATCTTTTAACAGTTGCTCTGGTTTTATTCTACCTTCTGGTGGTGGCAGTGGTTATTATTATCATTCTCTTGGTTGCCTGGATCTGGAATTATGTGCATCACTTATTTTGGCATTCCTGCCATATTTATGAAGAGCAGTTACAGAATCACTTATCTACATAGTTTTAGTCTGCTTGACCAGCAATTAGCTGTGGCAGCAGTCTTTTGCATTATTCTGAGTGCTTCCAGCCTCAGCACATCTTCAGGGGTCCTGCCTTTGTCTCCTGAGCCATCAGCATGGCCTCTTCTCCTTCTCCACCCACCCCCTGGGGGTAGTGGAAAGGAAAGGAGAATGCAGCAAGAGGGATGGGAAGTGATGGAAAGACCTGCTGGATACTTCCCCCTCTTCTCCCCTCAGCTTTGTTTAAGCAATTTCATTTCATTCCTGAGCCAGTTCTGGTAGCAAATTTTCCCTGAAGAGGTGGGAAAGCAGCAACAGCAGCCTGTCTGAGGCGATTTGCCTCAAGGCAGAGCTGAAATTATCCAGGAGGCTGAAACACTGCATGTCATTGTACAAGTGGCTACTCCGTGGAAGGAAATCTCAAGAGGTGGCTCTTCTTCTTACTGAATTTTGATCTTCCTGTGCTTACAGCACAGTCCTAGGTGAAGTTCTGCATTGGGCTTGATCAGGAAGTGAATGGGTTGCCATGACAAATGCTGAAACTCAAATTTTAGTAGCAATGTCTTAATAACACAACATTGAGTTGTAATTGCCCTTTTGTTATAAATACATTTTCTTCCTTGGGCTCTTATCTCTGTTCGCACTCAATTTTTTTCATTTTCATCATTAATTAAACTGGCAATGTACTATAACCAGTGATTGAATTATATGATATTACTTGCCTAAGGCGATCAAAATTAATCAAAATAAGGAGTGAAAGTTTTGCTATTTTTAATACAGCTGATTTGATTCCTGGGGTTTTGATCAAATTAAATGAAGGATCAAATTAACCAGTGATTAAATTGAGTAAAAGGCACTTTGTATGCCTGAAATATATTTTAATTTAATTAATTTCAAGACACAAAATATTAACTGGTGTTTTAAAAATTCATTTGTATTTTACTGTTTAATTTTCTAGAAACTATTTCCTTTTCAAGGTTAGAATCTTTTACAGGAGAAAAAATACACTTTTAAAATAATTTCTTTCTTATTCCTTCCATTTTTCCTCCAATACTTTTTATGTTTGTGGAGAATCCTTTGCTCTCATAAACTGTTATTGGGGAGCTTGTGGACTCAACATACAAAGACTTGATCTGCCAAAGGCCAGTTAAGCAGAAATCTGTGACTCCCTAGAATAGGACCTGCCAACCTAAGCAGATGATTTTGATCACAAAAGACCTCAGGTGTTAACATTTATCCCACACATTTGCAGAAGTGTTACCATATTGTCATACAGAATTTCATTTTGTGATCTGTTAGAATCTAGTTCGCGAATCTAGTTTGTTTAGTAGGCTGATGCAACCAGGTACTTTAGACTGTTAGCACAAAGAAGTTGAAAAATGAGATTTCTGTTATGGTGCAGAAGTCATCTGCATGAGAACAAAATCATGCACAATTTTTTAATTTTTT
>WEKY01044973.1:0-11872 GCA_013390045.1 Picathartes gymnocephalus | reverse complement strand
GCGCCCCCCGCGTCCTGCCCGGCCGGGCCCGGCTGCGCTGCGGAGATGCGGGACGCCCCGGTAGGTTACCCGCGACACCCCGCCGCGCCTCACCTCAGCCGGCCGGGCAGCCTGCCGCGGCGGCGCGGGGATAGATGGAGAAGGAGGCGGAGGCGAAGGCGGCCGGGCTCCCTGACAGCAGCGTTCACGGCACACCCCCCCTCACCTCCGGCTTCGCCCGGTCCTGCTGCCCGGCGCCTGATATCATCTCCCCCGGCGGCCTCCCCGCCCCTCGCCTCTGACGCACTCCCGCTGATACGCCTGGAGCCGCCGCCGCTCGCCCCTCGCCGCCTGCCATGACGGCGGCGGGGACCCCGCATGGCCCCCCCGGCCGCGCTGGGGTGTGGTACCCGCGCCACCGCCCCGACACCGTGGCAGGCAGCGCGGTACCCCTGCTACCCATCACCGCGCCGCCAGCCCCGCTACCTGTGCCATGGTCAGCCTCACGGGCAGACGTGGTACCCACGCCATCGCTCACCGCCGTTGGGCTGCTGGCACCTGTCCTGTGGCCCTGTCACGCAGAGAGAGCCCGGAGCTGCCTCAGAGATCTGTGGTACCCTCAAGGAGGAAGGAGCAAGGCCGTGCATCGTCTCCTAGTGCTGGGTAGCTTACCACAAAGCTAGGGGTGAGATATCCCCTCTGCAAGAAAGGTGGCCTTGTGGACCCATGCAGTAAGGATTGCCTCACCACTGCTCCTGTTCACCTAGTTGGGGTGCTGATTGAACTCAGTTACTGGCAGAAGCCTGTTTTCCAAACAGAAACATTCCTGTTCCCCAGCACTGACCACCACTGGCCACAGCACCTGAGTGTCCACCCCCAAGAAGACCTGTATGCTGAGAAGCCAAAGAACACCAAAATCAAATGGAGGTATTTGTGAGAGGACAGCACTTGCCCTTGACTCTGGCTGTAAAATGTGTCCTTGTTTTATGGCTATGATGCTGTGTTCTGAGAATGGGAAGTAGTAGGTGCACACCTGGGGTAACATCTGTGGGACAAAGAAGGCTGGGCACAAATTGGAGTTACTGCCCAATATGGGGAACAGCAATCATTTCAATGCTTCTCAGTGTTATTTGCCAAAGAGAGCTCTGTCGCTCCAGGGGCCAGAGGAGCAGGTATTCAGTGTATTTATAATGATCATACGCATGTCCAAATGTATCAGGTTTGTGTGGCAAGGTTTGGTCATGGGGAGGCTACAGGAGTGAGTTCTTTGATTGCTGCCAGAAACTTCCCCTATGTCTGAGAGAGCCCATGCCAGGCCCAACACGAGCCCATCAGTGATTATGGTAGCACCTCTCAGGTCATATATTTGAGAAGGGAGAAAACAACCTGCACACCTCCAGCCCAAGAGAGGAGTGAAAATGTGTGAGAGAAGATGTAAAGCTATTAGACAGCATCCAAAGGAGGGCAACAAAGATGGTGAAGAGCCTTGAGGGGCAGCCGTATGAGGAGCACCTGACGTCACTTGGTCTGTTCAGCCTGGAGAAGAAGAGACTGAAGTGAGACTTCATTGTGGTTATGACTTCCTCATGAGGGGAAGAGGAGGGGCAGACACTGGTCTCTTCTCTGTGATGAAGAGTGACAGGACCTGACGGAATGGCCTGAAGTTGTTTCAGGGAGATTTAGGTTGGATATTAGAAACAGGCTCTTTACCCAGGGTTGGTTGGGCACTGGAAGAGGCTCCCCAGGAAAGTGGTCATAGCATGAAACTGACAAGAGTTCAGGAAGCGTTTTGACAATGCTCTCAGGTATGTGGTCTGATCCTTGGGGATATTGCTGTACGGGGCCAGGAGTTGGACTCAATGATCCTTGTGGGCTCCTTCCAACTTGGCATATTCTGTGATTCTTTGAGAAACAGCTCTGCAGACACTGAGGACAGTAAAGAAGGAGGTGGGGGAAGTGCCACAGGCACCAGAGCAGATGTTCCGCTGCCACCCGTGGTGAAGACCTACAGGGCTGTGCCCCTGCAGCTCAGGGTGGAACACGAGATCCACTTAAAGCCTGTGGTGGATCTCACGTGGAGCAGGTGGATGCCCAAAGGATGCTGTGACGCCATGGGAAACCCATGTTGGAGCTTCTGTCAAGATATGTCAAAACCTGTGGACTTCTGTCAAGACCTGTGGACCTGTAGAGAGGCTACACCACACTGGAGCAAGTTTTCTGCCAGGACTTGTGATCCCAGGGACAACTCAGTGGGGGGCAGTCTGTTCCTGAAGGACTGCGCTCCATGGGAGGAACCCACACTGGAGCAGTTTGTGAAGAACAGCAACCCACGGGAAGGGCTCATGTTGGAGAATAGGGAGGAATATTTTCCTTAAGAGGGACCCCATGCTGGAGCAGGGGAAAAGTGTGAGGTGTCTTTCCCCTGAGAAGGACACAGCAGTAGAGAAAGCATGGGACGAACTCACCACAATGCCCATTCCTTGTTACCTTGTGGTGCTTGGGTGGAGGAGGTAGAGAAAATCGGGAGTGAAGTTGAGCCTGGGAAGAAGAAATGGGTTGTGGCCAAAGTGCTTCTAAGATTTGAGATTATTTCTCATTATCCTACTCTGATTGGATTGGTAAGAAATTAAATTAATTTTCCCCAACTTGAGTCTATTTTGCCCATAGCACTAATAGGTGACTCATCTCTCCCTGCCCTTATGTCGACTCAGAAGCCTTTTGTTATACTTTTTCTCCCCTGTCCAGCTGAGAAAGGGAGAGACAGAGCAGCTTGGCATCCAGGCATGGTCAACCCATCACACTAAAATAACGTAACTTTGCTGAAACAGATTACAAGTTGGGAGCTGGGAGACAGCATCAACAGAAGTTTTTTGAATGAGTGGTTGTCTTAAAACTCCATTTATGACAAGCTTTCACAAAGTTCTCTTGGCTAAAGAAAAAGGGTCAATGTTTATTCTCTCCTAATTTTTTCTGGTAGTTAGAGTATTACTGATTATATTTTGCACTTGCATTTCAAAGGAAAACTTTTTTTTACTGCAGTGTTATGTAGGGGAAATTGTTCTGCAATACATAGTATACAAAATAAGATATCTTAAAGGAGTAAGATTACAAACTAAACCTATCAGGAAATTCCTAAAATAAGTGCCTCTTCTTCCTGTATTTTTTGCTTTCACAACAAAGGAAGGAAAGAACCTAGAAATTGGTGGTAGTTTTCTACCCACATTGTTGCTAACAGTTTCACAGAAGAACCAAGAACCTTTGGCCTTTTTTGGTAAAAACCTTTTTGGCCATGGTTAATCACTAGGCATTTTAAAGGAGATAAGGAGACTTGGACATGCAAAATGTAATTTAACAAAAGTATTTACCTTCTTCGTTGCTTGGGATATAGACATGCTATTAAAATCCTCTCATAAAATCTTTTTGGAGGATAAATAAAAAGCAGAAAAATAAATTCATGCAGAAATCCTCCAATAAATTACTGCCTTTGCAGGTTACTTTCAATATTGTTTAGAAACAGATTTGCAATTTTTTTTAAACTACTACTATTTTTATCATGCCACTTCTTATATCTGGAAGAATCTTTGTGCAAACCCCACAAATAAATATGTATTTTCTGCTGTTGTGAGGGTTACAGAGATCTTGACAAAACATTCTTGGTTAAGACTAGTGCTTTTTCTGGTAAGGATATTACTTTCACTATGAGTTTGTGTATCCACTACTTCCCTTTTGTATCACGTTTATGTTGCAAATTTTTAGAAGCATGTTCAATCTTAGTACAAGTACCCACACCAATAACATTAAGTACGTGCAGTGGGAGACCTTATGGATTATAGTACATAGTGCTAGGATGATCCTCTGAATAAATGTGCAGTAGATCACACACACACACATTCTCACCTGCCACAAGGAAACTTTAGCTCTCTTTCAACATTCTGGATTGCCATGGTGATTTTTACCTGAAAGACCTTAAGCCATCACATTCATGGTAGTATATAGAAGAAAGTGATGTTCCCACAACTAAGTATTTTTGTCAAACCTTTGCATTAAAGAGAGAATGTAGACATGGAAGGTCTGACATCTTACCCTGGATTTTCACATATTGTTTCTGATATCATAGCACAACTGATACTTTCCCAGAAATGTCAAGACTGGAAGAAACCCCAGCAAATTTTCTGGCACATCTGGCTGATTTTTCTTAAATCTCTAGTGAGGAGATGCCTGCAGCTTGCCTAGGGGTAGTTCCAGATTTAAGGTTTTTCCAGTAAAAGCAACTAAAAGGAAAGGCAGCAAGTTCTGATTGTGCCGTGGTCATGAATAGCATATGCTAAATGTCCAGCACCCTGTGTAGCATGCTCAATACAAGCATGGTACGTAGCTACAGGGCATGCATCTGAACACACATTCAGCATAATTCCTGTGACTTGTGCTCCAAACATACCTTTAAGTGACAAGATGCTTGGAAACACAGAATCATAGAATTGTTTGGGTTGGAAGGGAGCTTTAAAGGTCATCTAGTTCAACTGCCAGCAGAGACATCTTCCACTAGACCAGATTGACCAGAGCTCTGTCTACCTTGACCTTGAGCATTTTGAAGGTGGGCCATCCATAACTTCCCTGGGCAACCTCGTCCAGTGTCCCAACACCCTCACAATAAAAAAAAAAAAGAAAAAAATTATAGAAATATATTAATTAATAGACATTACAACTAATGATTGTGAGACTTCTCAATAGAGAAAATCAAGAATTTAGCAGACAAAATACTGGGTGAGGCAAGAATTGATGGCAGATATTGCTGGGTGTTCTGATGTCTGTATTCCTGTTGAAGGGCACAGGTAGGGCTAGCCTGATTTGGCAGCCAAGGAGCTCGTTCTTTACTGCTAATGACTCAGGAGTGCTTAACCCATGTAGAAAAAGGGGCAACCCTGCTCTTGGCAAGATTTACATAACAGACCAAAGCATAACAAAACAAGCATACAAAGCATGCAAAATCACAACTACTGACCAGTTCACTGTATTTCTTTCCTTTCAGGCCCAGAAAATGGCAATCTTAGGGATATTATTAAATTTTGTGTAAAGAAAGAAAGGTTTAAAGAAAGAAATATGCATCTGGAACTTCCTTTTACTGACAGGTTCTTTGAGAGCACATCCAGCAGCTATGTCAGGTCCAACTACCCCCCTTTCTCTTCTTTAATCTCACCCACCACCCTCCACAGCAAGAATAAATGCAGCCGTGGCATCCTTTGCACAGACATGTTCCCTCCAGAAGGAGTGATGTCACCTCTTCATCTTTATTGATTATATATTTCCATCCATGTGATTTATTGGCAAAAGTCTGTATGTTCCACTGTGGTGGGTTGATCTTGGCTGCTGTCACATTCTCACCAAGCCACTCTACCACTCCTTATCTGTACAGGGAAGAGAGAATATAATGAAAGACTCGTGGGTTGAGATAAGACAGGGAGGGATCACTTACCAATCATTGTCACAGGACAAACAGGCTCAACTTGGGGTATTTAATTTAGTTTATTGCCTAGCAAATCAGAGTTGAATAATGAGAAATAATAACAAATCTTAAAAATACCTTTCCCCTTCCCCTCCCTTCTTCCCAAGCTCAACTCCGCTCCCAGTTTCTCTGCCCTCTCTCCCAGTCTCACAGGGGAACGTTGAATGGGAGTTGCAGTCAGTTTATCAAGCATTGTCTCTGCTGCTCCTTCCTCCTCACACTTCCCCTGCTCCAACATGGAGCCCACACTTGGGAGAACAGTCCTCCACAAACTTTTGCAGTGTCAGTACTTCCCATGAACTGCAGTTCTTCACAAACTGCTTCAGCATGTTCTGTTCTAGGGTTCTCTGCAGGCTGCAAGTTTATATGTGCTCTGCCTGGGACCTCCGTGGCCTGCAGGGAAACAGCCTCCCTCACCCTTGTCTTCATCACAGGCTGCAGGGGAATCAGCTCCAGCATGTGAAGCATCTCCTCCCCTTGCTTCTTCACTGTCCTCAGTGTCTGCAGAGCCTCTGACATTTTCTCACTCCTCTCTCATAGATGCTGTTACTCTTTCTTAAATACATTATCACATAGGCCCTGTGATAACAGCTGAACACCACCAATGGCTCAGCTTTGGCCATTGGTGGGTACATCTTGAGGCCAACTGGAACTGCCTCAGCTGGACATGAGGGAAACTTTTGGTAGCTTCTTAAAGAAGCAACCTCCTGCTACCAAATCCTTGCCACATAAACCCAGTACAATCATTATCACTCTACAAAGTTTGTCTCTCTCTTATATACCTGTGGTAAGGCCAGAAACATCTCCCTTTCTGGTCAGCTTATTCCATACATGAAAGGATTTTTATGTCTCTTTGAAAGTCTCGTTATCCAACACATGCAATATAAATAACACTACCTCAGTTAGCACTTCTTTTCAATTTCCAGTTTCATAGTCTGAAATCTCCCTTTTCCGTCCAAGTACCGTAGGAGTTTTGCTTTCCCAGTCTGACCTTATTTTGCCTAGCCCCTATTCTCTCAAAGACTCCATATTCTGCCTTATGGTATGAGAACGTCTTTGAATGATTATAACAAGTTTTACCAGGAGGTGAATTTTTTGAAGCATTTTGGAATTATTTCATAAATTTTTGTCTGCATCTTCCATTTCTTGACAAAAGCTTCTTATTCCCCAAGTACAGAATGGGCATTTATAGGTAAACCAACGGTTCTCTAAATGAGCCAAATAGAAAGCTTTCTCCTGTAAAAAAAAAAAAAAAGGTGAGAATAAAATCTGGACAGTTCTTCCTTACCTCCTGTTGAGGAGTCACTTCATACATACGGAGGTCTTCTGACCTTACACAAGTGGAACTGCATTATAAATCACCATGTTGATGTTGCAGTCAGATGTGTGGCTGCCACACAGGCAAACACCTTAATGTGCATACAGGGTGCAGGTCTTTAACCAAGTCAGCTCTTTTATTCATAGCGAGAGGGCATTAGTAATTAGTCACAGACCTGTGACTGTTTTGAAAAATGCCATGTGGAATTGTCAGTATAGAAAGTTCTCTAGGGGAGCTCTATCATAGCGAAATCCAAGAGAAGATGCTTCACAAAGGCTTTAAAACATCTTTACCATTCTAAGACCAGTCAATTTTTTTTT
The DNA here is from genome assembly GCA_013390045.1 of Picathartes gymnocephalus. Lineage (NCBI taxonomy): Eukaryota > Metazoa > Chordata > Aves > Passeriformes > Picathartidae > Picathartes > Picathartes gymnocephalus. The sequence goes on along the minus strand of WEKY01044973.1, from coordinate 4,752 downwards.
ACTTAAACATAGAGGTTCATTATTTTTTTCTTCACCCTCCACATCTTCCAGTTAGAAGTGCCTGCAATCAGCAGCCTGGCTTCTGCAAGATGTATATGCCCTACTCCCCCACTCTCCCAGTACAAAGGTCTTATTATGCACTTAATTTGAAACCTGGCCTTGTGGCCCCTGCCCTCTTGCTGGCCCCATGACTTACTGCTCCTTCTGGCTGCAAGACTTACAGCCCCTCGCAGCTTTCCTAGTGTGAAATGAAATACGGCAGCAGTCCCATCTGCTCTCTGCAGGAGAAAGTCAGCAAGTCATTCAGTAGTCGCAGTCTTTGGGAGTTGGAGAGGCGCTCAGCAGGTTACACATGGGAAGAATAAGGGAAAAGACACAAAATGAAAGATTTGCAGCTGAAGTGCGCTGAAAATCTTGGATCCGATTTGTAATGCACTATTTAAATGGTGAAGAGCAGAAAGCGTTAAGGTAAGCAAGGTCAACCCATCTCAATATGTAGTGACAAACTGAGATTAGCTCAGAGAATTAGAGCAGGGTGTTAATAACACCAAGGTTCAATCCCTATGTGGGCCATTCATTTAAGACCTGGACTCAATGATCCTTGTGGGCACCTTCCAACTCAGAATATTCTGTGACAGGAACAAGTTGGTCTGAAACAATTCTTCATGTGGGTTTAAATAATCTATAGTAATTACCTATGAAAATACCTTTACCCAGGTTTGAATAAAGTGACTGTAAGGGGATTACCCTTTTCATAAAAGAACCCCCAAACAAACTACTGTGCTGTTACCCTGACTTCTGGCAGAAATACTCACACTTTCCTTGCACTTAAATGATTTCTTCATAAATACCAAAGCAGTTCTCCATGGCTCCCTTCAAATCCTTTCTTAATGCATATTTTTGTTTGTGGTAGCTGCAAACACCTGATAGAAGATGGGTAGAGGCAGACAACTCATAGGCTTGACCACTCCTTGTCAGACTGGTCACTGTTGTGTCCCTGTTACCTCATACTTCTTCTGTCGCCCATAAACCCTCCTATTTCCTTTCCTATCATGAGACTGTCAATTCTTTAAACAGCAACCATCTTCTAGTCATAGATAAGATTCACTAGAAGATTCCTATGACAGGATTAACCTTTTATGGTAGAGAAGAAAAACAAAGGATGGCCTTTGCCCTAAAATACCACACACAGATTATCACAGACAAATGGTAACCCAGAAGCCAGGATTTATCTCATAGCTTCAATAGAACCAGAAGAATCGTAGGTTGTTGTGCATGTGACAGGAATGTGGCTTACACTGTGCTTTTGAAAATAAAAATGTCTCACTACCTCATCTTTTCACTCATCTAATATGGTGATTTTTAACATGGATAAGTTCGTGTGTGGGTTTGTGAAAAATTTTAGAAGAATTTTGAAGAATAACTAAATAAAAGGAAAGTTGCTGTTGTTATACTTAATTTTACCATATGGAAGTAGGCATTGCGATGTAGAAATCTGCAATGTGGGGAAGAATGAAAATGATTTCTCTAACTGAGCATACTTCTAATATCAAAGAGCTGGGAAAAAGCAAACTCTTTGTTTCACCCTCGGGTTATCTATGTATATTTATTACTACAAAACACAAATTTGCTTACTTCTTAGCACTTCAGTGACCTTATCTACTTTGTCAGGAAAAAAAATTCTAGCTTTTTTACTCCTCAAATTCACAGCAAAAATAGTTTTTAAAATTCACTTGCAGTTCTCCCTGTGCACCATGTTTCTATACACTGACTCCCCCGTTGCTGCAGAGGATGTGTCTGTTCATCCTGATGCAGAGGACAAGGGTGACATTGGCTCTCACTGCTGTGTGGCTCTGCCTACACTCTCACACTCCAGAGGGGATGTCCATGTGAGAGGAGCAGCTTCTGCTGTGTGTTTCTGAAGTGAATGAATACAAATTTCAAGACTTAGTTCTTGCAGTCACTATCAACTAGCATTCCGTTTGAGGAAGAGGGATACTTCAGCCTCAAGTGTCTTGTGGAGTTTCCTGAGGAGCAATCTTCACAGATAGGTAAGAGCTATGGGCTCAGTGATCTAGTCTTGAAGGTGACACTTGAAATCCAGTCTCAAATCATGTTCCATTTCTTTCATGTTCCATTCTCTTTAAATTATGCACATCCTTCAACATTTCCAAACACAAGTCTGAGATTTTTATCCTGCAAAATCAAGAGGATGAGCAAAGGTAAATGTAGAGTAAAATGAAACTGTTGGCTAAGTGACTCTCATCATGTCTTACCTTAAAATGCTACAATACCTGTGACCTTAATTCAGGTCTTCATTTTTAAAGATAAACACTTAAGAAGCTTGACTAGAACCTCCTCACCTGGGAAAAGACAGATCTCAACACCTGCCAAAGAAAATGTTTCTGAGAGGAGTGATCTGCAAGGATTGTACTTCTTTGAAGCAACTGTGATCAGGAGCCCTTAACCTCAATTTGTCTACAGGCAAAGGAATTAAAAATTTTTCCTTAAAACAAGGATAATTTTTTGTGATACCTGTTCTGTAGTCAACCTTCATAAAATAAAACAACAAAACAAAACAAAACAAAAACAAAAAACCAAGAAAACCAACTTCTTTCTTGCTTACTAGAAGAAACTACAGATTTACTACCTGTGTTTAGCATCTGCTTGTTCAGAGTGAATACTGATAAGAAATTGAGTACTTGTGTATTTTTCTGCAGGGCCAGGAGCTATATTTGTTTTAAATTTTGATGTTATACTCTTTATATAAATGACAGAAAAACAGCTACATTATCCAGATAGAAAAGTAATGATTTCGTGTTTTGCTTTGTTTGTACATACAGCTCTTGCTTTGCCTACTAAACTGTCTTTGCCTACATTTGTAAGTTTTCCCACTTGTACCCTTCTGATTCTCCTTCAGGAGAAGTGGAGGAGGAGGGTGGCATGTGAGTGAGCGGCTGTGTCAGGCTCATCTGCCTGCTGTAGATAAACCATAAACCATTATAGAGATACTGGGAAGAGCATTTGGGGATTATTTAAGACTTAATTAGGGCTGGTTAGGGGAGAAATCAAGAGATCAAGATGTTTTGGGGAGGAACAAGTATGGGAAATAGAAGGATAATAGGATAAGAGGAATAGTGACATTTAAACATGTTCATTGCTGCTCTGCTTGCTTCTCTGGCTATGCCATGTGCCTGGTCACCACACTCAGGAGGTGTTGTCTTCCCACTAAAACCCATTCCTAAGCAATTTCCTAGGTGAAGGACTGTCTATTCTGCATGCCCATGTGAGCATGAGTGTCTGAGTGCCAGCTGCACCAGTGGCCTTGCTCTGTTCCCCTCTCTGGCTCATCAGGATGGAGCAGGGACCATGTGCCACAGGAGTCCATCCATCCACAGTGCCAGGGACTGGCCTGGGTGCAGGTGTGCAAGCTGGCTGCTGGAGGCATTGGGAGTCCAGGCCAGAAAGTAAGGGTTGGGGTCAACTGAAAGACCTGTTTCTATATCCACGTGTGTGTGTGTGTGTGTGTGTGCCCGTGTGAGACAACTGGAGAAAAAAGGATCCAGGTGACACTTACTTGGGGAGCCATACTGTGCTTATGTCCATGAGTAAAGCTGCAGGCACTGGGAGCATCTGTGCAGAGGTGCTAGTAACCATGAAAACTGAGGATCCAGGACCAGTTGGAGAGGGTTTCAGTTATTGGAGCAATCCATATCTTTTTTAAACATATCCCACCACTTTTCCCACATATCCCACGTTTCCCACCACTTGACCTTTGTCCTGATGAGCCAGAGAAGGCACTATTGCAAGGCCATTGGTGCAGTTGGTGTGAGTGGTGCATTTTTGTGTGTGATTCCATCAAAGTGTCCAGCTATGTGCACATGTATATGTATATGTATATGTATGTGTATATTGTATACGAGTAGCTGGGTGTGTAATCCTGGATAGATCTGGCAGTGTGGAGCTCCAAAGGCTCTCCCTCTGTTGGACTACCTGATACGCCCTATCCATTACATGGTTTTGATGTTGTATGAACACAGTCGCATTGCAAAGAGTTTTTATTTTGTATATAATAATAATATCTCACCCCAAGCTCAAACCAGAGAGAGAAAGATTCTGGGTTCTTGTTTCAAATTAAAAGAACAAGAACCCCAAACACAGAATTTTTAATGGGGAAAAATAATTCCTCATCACTTGTACTTCTGAGAGTCTCTGGAAATTCCAGAAAAGGTAAAGAAATTACTAGAAATTTTGCATTAGTATATACTTGTTAGGCTGTATTTGAAATAAAAAAAGAATTGCCACAGATTGAATTGAGCAAACAATTCCATGGTACCAAGTACTGGTATCTACACAGACAATAATTTCAAAAGACCTAGGATGACCTGAGGAGAATACCCTCATTTTACCTCAATCAGTTATGCTGCAATTGAAAAGTTGCTGTTCTAGTTCCACAGCAATTAAAACTCTGCTCATTAGTCCCAGTGAAAATATCTTCTCTTACAACTCTGTGTAATAGTGTACTATAATAAATGAGGCGCAGACTGCTCTGGTATTGTATTCCTGTTTAATGGGCACTGATACACAGTGGGATGCTCTATATCCTCCTGGTGCTGCTGGAGTTGGAGAATTAAGCCACTGAGAACACAAGTAGCAGTTTAGGACAAGAAGTGTCTCCTGTCCTATCCAGAAGAAATTGTGGGCCAGAATTTAAATAGGCAAAATCAGCCATCCAGACTGGTATTAGAGTGA
>WEKY01044972.1:6912-27172 GCA_013390045.1 Picathartes gymnocephalus | reverse complement strand
AATAAATAAATAAATAAATAAATAAATAAATAAATAAATAAACAAGGCCAAGGGCAAAGTTCTGCACCTGGGTTGAACAATCCCCATTATCACGAGACTGGGGATGAAAGTTTGACAGCAGAGAAGGATGCTGGTGAATGGAAAGCTGGCCAGGACCCAGCAGGGGGAAGCTGCAGCCCAGAGAGTCAGTGGTGGTGTGGGTGTGGCAGGATCCCTCGCCCTGGTAAATCTCATCTGCTTGGCCTGGAACCCAGCCAGAAGACACAAACAGTACAAGCTGTCTGGCGAGTTACTGAGGCACCAGTGGGGTTTTTTTTGGTGTTGAATCTGCTAAAAGCCACCGTGGCCGATCACCTTCAAACACACATCTGTCCCTTTGGGATAAGGTTTTACAGATAAGCTGTCAAACTGTCCTGAAGGCACGTGACTGGCAGGCAACTTCTTTATGCTCTAAGTCCAGCACACATTCCATACAGTCAGGTTCTTCCATAAACTCCTCAAAGTACATGGAGCTTTTCCCTGGATTGGGACAACTCTTCATGGTTGCTTCCCAGGGACTGAGAGGAAGAGGGAGAAGTACCCCAAAAATGAAGGGGGAGTGGTGATACACATCTCAATGTTTCTCTTGCTAGCTTTAATACATGATTGCTTTCATGTTATTGCTTTAATACAATGCCTTTTTCCATTTTATGTTATAGTCAACCAGTGTTTCTAGCTTTTATGCTGGGCAATAATTCTGATTAAGATATTCTGTCTCTTCATTTGTCTTTATAAATAACTCATTTTTCACAAATAGCTGATTCGTCATGATTAAAATTTGCAGGACAAAGTTTCAAAACTCAAACTGTTGAGGCTGAGATTGGATCCAGCTGTCCCTAAACTCCTCTCCCTGAGAAGGGTTTTGAAAGCCAGGGGGTCTTTTCAGCACCTCTTGACTCAGCCTCAGGGCATCTTTAATAAATTTAAAAGCTCCTACTCCACCCATGACAGGGGCTGCAACAAAAGCAGTGTGGGCAGCAGGAGAGGGGGTGATTCTGCCCCTCTGCTCTGCTCAGACCCAGCTCTGGGGACCCTGATACATGAAAGACACGGATCTGTTAGAGTGGGTCCAGAGGACAGCCACAAAAATGATCAGCAGGATGGAAACATCTCTCCTGTGGAGAAGGACTGAGAGAGCCCGGGTTGTTCAGTCTGGAGAAGAGGAGGCTCCAGGGAGACCTTTTTGGAGCCCTCCAGTGCCTAAAGGGGACAGAGATGGGAACAGACTTTTTGTGTCACTGCAGTGACACAAGGGGCAATGGTTTTAAATTAAATCAGGGTGCATTTAGATCTGACATAAAGAAGAATTTTTTTTTTTTTTTGCAGTGAAGGCAGTAAGACACAGGAACAGGTTGTCCAAATAAATTGTGGATGTCCCATCCCCTGGAAGTGTTCAAGGTCTGGTTGGATGGGGATTTTAGCAACCTGGTCTAGTGGAAAGTGTCCCTGTCCATGGCAAGGAGACTGAACTAGATGACCTTCAAAAGTCCCTTCCAACCCAAAGCATTCTATGATTTTATGATACAGAACCACTTTGATAATGCCATAACCATATCAAACAGTTTTATGTTTCATCTGTTTCTTCTCCAGTGCCATTGATCATTCAGTACTAAGCCAAGTGCTGACTAAATCTGACCACAGCATACGTGGCAATACCGTGCCCATGATTCAACAGCCAGTTTCAACCAGCTCTGGAGAGAAGAGCTGAACACTTCTGAAGAGAGGGAGTTTGCAGTTCTGCTCCATTAGCCATTTCCAGTTCTTGCCTTCTCAAGAAAAAAACAATGCAATCATTTTTTTAATGTCAAAGTAATGAACACGTTTCATTACAGCTGAGTCTACAACTGAGAGACTGAAGCATCCCATGCTGTACACAGAGAAAAACTGTTGAGAAGCAGGAAAAACCCTAAAATCTCTACTACTTTTGGAAGGGAAGAATTGCTGGCCAGTTCTATATTTTGTTTAAAAAAAAAACAACTAAGTTCACAGTGGTTCAAGAAAAGGGGTTAAATCATTTGGTGCCCGAAAAAAACCCTGTTTACTCACTATTTTTCAGGTTAAGCAGGAGAAGGAAGAGGTACTGACTTGGCCATTTTTAAGTGGTGCACTTCTTTCAAAAAATGGTAGTGTTCTCCTTTTCAAATGGAGTTTGTGCCACTGACGGTGTTACTACATCATTTTCCACTCTGCTATTCCAGACCAGCATGGGCAATCAATCATTTACTTATCACACCAGCAAAACAGACTTTTCTTGGAAGGAGTGTAGAAAGTACTACAATAAAGTAATTTTGCCAATTTGAGTGTTCCACTTGACAACTATTTGCATAATAAGGTTTTGCCAAGATAAGAAGATTGGTAATTTTCAGCAGTATGGAGGGGATTGAAGTTTTTAAGCTTTTTTGCCCACTATCTACACACTCACAGACCTCCGCTCTTGATGTATGGTTCTTTTTAAAGTACTCCATCTGTCTCCGTTGTGTAATGAATTCTGTCACTCTCAATTGTGCTCCTGAGCACTGAGCAGTGGAAGGGAGTTTGCATTTTGATTACAAAAAGGTACCGTCAGCTCTTATTACAATGGAAAACCCATCTCCATGTGAAATTTTAAGGCACTTATAAGCTTAGTCTCCCCCTCAGAAGCTGCCTGTAGATCACACTGTCACCATCTGACAGGGAGAGCACAGGGATGGGCTGCACTGACAGAAGAGAAGTTCAGAGAAATGGGAGTAAATCCAGTTTCTTCCCGAAGAAGCTCATGGGAGGGATACAGCAGAGCTGTCATGTAAAAGTTGTTCCACGTGCAGTTTGTGCTGGAGCTTTCAGGGGCTATCTGGAGAAAAAGGGTGGCAGGAGGAGATCAAGCCTGTCAGCTTAAGTCTCTTTCCTTCTCCTCACCCTTGTGAGCCAGTTTATCTCATCCCGAGACTTGTCAGCAGTTTTCTGTTGGGGATAGTGGGAGGGCAGGAGAAAGATTAGCAGAGCTTTTACAGGTTAAGCATTAACATACTTTTGGGGGCTTTGATAGCAAAGTGCTCAAGAAGGATTAGGATGTTAGGGAAAATGCAGAACATGTCTGCACCATGCAATGGAAAGAGCTGCACAGATCCTGGGCTGGTGAGAATAAACCTGCTCAACGTGATGCTGTGTGGAACTTAGACTGTCACTCCTGCTAAAGGACCCAGTAAAAAAAACTGCCACAAATCAGCTTTTCCCTAAACATTCTGGAAGCAGGTTTGCAGATTCAAAGTGTCCAGTGTCCAGCCAGCTCAATGGGCAACTTTTAGCCCAATTTTAGCTCCAGGTGTGGTGCAGGTGGACTTATCTGGGTGAAGCAAACGGGATAATCACAAGAAGTCTTGGCTGTACTGAGCCTCAATTAGGGTAGCTCAAGAATAAAGAGGAACCCAGTGCAAATCCCAGACTTTAAGAGCATGTTTTGATTTGCTGAGGGAATCAGTCAGAAAAGTTACCAGTGTTTTAAAGACAGCATCCTCATAGCTCAAGAATGGTGGGAATGGGGCATCCCAACACTCAAAAAACAATCAGGCATATCAGAACACGAGTCTGGCTACGCAGAAAACTCATGACAGGCTCCAAGGTACAAAGGTAGGACGCAGCGGGCAGAGGCAGCAGGTTTTGAGCTGCAGTTTGAACTGCAGAGCTGTTCAGGTCCCTTTCAGCCTGAATTATCAACCAATCTTATGCATTCCCCTGGAAAAAATCATCACCTACCAAACCCAAGCCAAGAGCTAAACAATCTGGAAAAGGAAGAGACCCTTTCATTCCCAGTTCTGGATCTGTATGTCCCAGGTCCATAGTCCTACACCTGGGGAGGAGCAGCCCCACACACCAGCACGGGCTGGGGATGGCCGGTGGCAAAGCAGCTTTGAAGAGCAGGACTTTGAGGTCCTGGTGGACACAAAGATCAACAACCTCCTGGGCTACTCTGAGCACATAAACATCGACAGCAGGCCAAGGAATGTGATCCTTCCCCTACTCACAGTCCTGGTGAGACTTGCCGGGGTCCTGCGGACGGTGCTGGGCTTCCCAGGAAAAGATGGGAATGGACATACTGGAACAGCTTCAGCACATGGCTCTTAAATTCATTAAGGGGGTGAACTAAATAACACTAAGGAGAGGCTGAGAGCTGGGATTTTTCAGCCTAGAGAAATCTCAGGTGTATTTTATTCATGTGTGTTAGTACCTGAAGGAAGGAGCTAAAGAAGGTGCCAGGTGAGAGAACAAGAGGCAATGGGCACAAATTGAAATAGAAGATATTTCATTTAAACACAGGATTTAACATTCTGCTTGTTTTGTGAAGGTGATCAAACATAGGAACAGCTTGCCCAGAGAGGTAGAGGAGTCTTCATGCTTGAAGATACTCAAACCTCAGCTGAACACAGCCCTGAGAAACCTGCTCTAGCTGACCCTACTTTGAGAAGAGCTCTGGACAATGCTTTCCCCAGAGATGCCACAAATGGAATTATTCTGTGATTCTGTCAGCGCATTCCTACCCAGCTCCCAGACAGACATGAAGTTCACAGTCTGACCCAACACTCTGTTTTGCTTTGCCACCACTCTGTCCTCTCGTTCAAGTGTCCCAGAGAAGCCTTCATTGATTGCAGAGAGCAGTGAGAAGAGCCCTGCACAGTTAAAAAGCAGTGGCACCTAAAAGCAGCCAGTGCAAGGTCACAGAACACATGTGGTAAAACCAAACAACCAAACACCGTCCAGAGGCTGCAAATGCTGCTGTTCACTGCTCTCCAAGCTGGGCTACCAGCTGTCATATTAAGGTAGGAACCGGCATGATAACGATGTTAAAACTCCCTGTTAAAACTACATCTGTGCCTCCAAACCATTCCCCCACCCCTCCCTTTTAATCCCTTTGTAAAACCCACTTTATGGCTGACAGCCTCTTATACACTTAGCAATAAAGAGGTTTAAAAGAAATAATCACAATAACTAACTAATAAACATTCTTCATTATTTCGAAGATGATAATAATCCCTTGCACTTGCATTGCACTTTACATATTCAGGCACTTTATAATCATTAACTAATTAGTCCTTGCAAAGCTCATCTAAATATTATTATCCTGTTAATGCAGAAAGAGAAGCTGTAAGAGAGAAGGTAGAGAATTTGCCTAAGGGCCTACATCAAGCCATTTGCAGAGCCAAGATTGGAATTCAGCTCTTCGGCATCCTAATCCTTGGCTCATATCCCTCTTGCTGTCTCTGGTAATATGGGCTAAATTACGTGATAGTAGGATCATTTTCTTTAATATTCATCCCCAAATGCATGACATGGAATATTACATTTCATCTCTTTGTTGTCCTCAGGATCACTTATTTCTTTCTCCCTCTCCTTCTGCGCTGATATTTCCTCCTGCCTTTCTATCATGAGGAAACATGAGGAGCACCCAGGGCCTAGCTCCCATTTCTGCACTGGGATAATGGACTTGGCCATGTCATCCAAGGATAAAAAGAGCAAAATTCAGACGTGCACCTTTGAGCAGGGGTAGGAAACTCCAGGTCTTAAGGGAATAACCTTATTGATGGTTCACAGAGAGAAACTCCATCATATACAGCTCTTGGTTATTCCTCTTCTGGTGCCTCAACTTCACAAGGAAGAGTGCAGGCTGATTTACCTCAATACCTTTTATATCCCCAAATTAGTGTGAGGATCAGCCCCTTCCCATAATTTTTTTAGAGAAATTGAGCATGGTGGTGATCACAGAATCACAGAATGGCTTGGGCTGAAAAGGACCTTAAAGATCATCTCATTCCAACACCCTGCCCTGGGCAGGGACACCTTCCACTATCCCGGGTTGCTCAGAACTCCATCCAAGCTGGCCTTGGACGCTTCCAGGGATGGGGCAGCCCCAGCTTCTCTGGGAAACCTGTGCCAGGGCCTCACCACCCTCAGAGTAAGGAATTTTTTGTCCTAAAATCTAATCTAAACTTAATCTCTGTCAGTTTGAAGCCATTCCCCCTTGTTCTGTCATTCCAGAACTTTGTAAATAGTCTCTCTCCATCTTTCTTGTCATCTCCTTCAGGTACTGGAAGGACACAATAAGATCACCCCAAAGCTTCTCTTCTCCAGACTGAACAACCCCAAATTTCTCAGCCTTTCCCCACAGCAGAGCTGTTCCATCCCTCTGAACATCCTGGTGCCCTCTCTGGACTCCTCCAACAGCTCCATGTCCTTCCCTGTGCTGGACCCCAGGGCTGGGGCAGCTCTGCAGGTGGGGTCTCACCTGAGTGGGGCAGAGGAACAGAATCCCCTCCATTAACCTGCTGCTGTTGATGGGATTGTGGGGAAAGATTTTTTTTTTCTTTTTTGGTTTATTTTTCCCCCACTCAGATAATTTATACAAGAAAACCAGACCTTCACATGGAAGTATCATATGGCAGCTCTGAAACACAATGAAGGATATTTTTTCCCCTGTCATATGAATCCAGACTGTGAAATTATTACTGCACAAGAGAGTAGATGCTAAATGTCTGTATGGTTGCAAAATATGAGTAAAAGCATAGAATCATAGAGCAGTTTGGAATAGACAGGACCTTAAAAGTTCTAAACCTCTTGCCAAGAGCAGTGACACTTTCCACTTGAGCAGGTTCCAAGATGGAGTAGAAAAATAATGGAGAAAAGTAAGTATATTCCCATCAAAGAGTATCAAGCACGTGGTTAGCATGGTTAAGAAAATGCCTGAGTAGGGAAAGTGGTGCCAGGGATGTATCATCACATGTCTGTCCCTCTTGTTCTCCACAACACTGAAATGATGAAGAAAGTAAACTTTTTCAAAACACGGTCAACCCCTATGCAGAAACCCTACCCAAATCAACCAAATTTGAGTCAGTTCCTGATCTCCTACTGTACTCTCTCAGCACATTCTCATTCTCATTTTATTTCCTGCAGCTGTCATCCTAATTCCCTAAAGTAATTTTGGTTAATTGAAAAGGAATGATTGCCATTGAAGGCACTTTTCCTAGCGAGGTAAATAATGTTTTTCCCTTTATCTTAATGTGCCATTGGATTTTGTTTAAAAATTTACTTCATTTTAATTACATACCTTTTATGATTGGAAAAAAAAAGGGTAATAAATTAAATTATTATTTTCCACACCTGTAGGGACAATTTTCTCAAGGAAATTAAGCTGATTTGTGCCTGTGACTGTCTTCCATATCTTCAGTAACACTCAATGTGCCCTTTAGCCTTCCAGCACAGCCCCTTTTGCCATTGATGAGGACAGAAAATCAGACTGTGGTCCTGCAGCCCTAAAGATTAAATCTGAATTGAAACGTGATGGAATCACCAGCCCTGGAAGTGTTCAAAAGTTGTGTAGTTATTGCCCATAAGGACATGATTTAACAGTGAACATTGGGGTGGTGCCGGGTTGGTGGTTGGATTAATGATCTTAAATATCTTTTCCAACCTTAGTGACTCTGTGATTCTGTGAAATAACCAACCAGTGATCAAATTCGAATGGGATGTTGTGTTTCTGTTGAATTCTTCAGTAAGACATAGTTCAGGCTATCTTCATGTGGTATTTGCTTTTACAGAAAATTAATAGAAACTTAATACAACCCCTGGCTGACCTATAGTCTGTCACGGCAGGCTACTCCAGCCAACTTGAACAGATTTTAACCTGATCAATGCCTTTAGAGAATCAGCACAACATTACATTGCACTGATGCAGCATTTTAAATTCATTATTAGTCATTCAAATCACAAATTTCAGAGCCTTGTGAGCTTTTTAACAGAAAAAACCCCCTCCAAAAAAAACCCCAAAAAAACCCCTCCTTTTTTTGAAGCTCATGGATGTATTAGTTTTATTTCCAGTGACTGATGACAAAGAACAGCTGTAACAAAGCCGTGGTAAATTCCCAGATAAGCTTTTCCATGATGTGGATTCACACTCAGAGCATGTCCAACAGAATCAGTCTGGCATTCTCCATCAACAATCCATGAGCCAGGACCTTCAGCTGATATCTCAGCTACCCCGTGAGCATCCAGTTACATTTGAGGTTAGATATCTTCTTTTCATAAAAAAAAAAAAGGGAGTTTATTGTTGCTTGGTTCCTACGCTGTGCCTCCTCAGCCAAGATGCTGTCCCTGATGCTCTTCCTGCTGGAACAGCCCGGGAACACTGAGCTGTTCATTCCGAGCAGCTCATCTGAAAGGTGTTAAATGGAAGTTGAGGTGTGGAGGCTTTTTGAGCTGCTCTAACCTGACTGCAAGATTAGATTAAACTTGTATTCCCTCTAGCAGTGGAGAATCTTTGAACTAAGAACTGGGAAGGACTCAAAATTCTCTGATGGTTCCTAAAACTCAGGGTCAGCTCCAAACAGATTATGGGAAATGAATCTCTGGTAAGGAACAATAAGGAAATTAGCAAAATAACATTATTTTGGGATTGATGACTGTGCTTCCCATAATAATGGGCTTGTAATTTTTAAATACATTATTCAACTAAAAATCCATATCCCTTTGGGGAAATTTTCCATCTCTGTCCTCTATCACCCCTCAGTTTGCAGTTGTGTTCCATGGCCATGGAAGCTTCAAAAATCCAGTGTGGTTCATCTTGAAGAGGTTGGTTTTTTGCAGTGGAAGAAGCTTGTGAAAAGAGAATGGAAGGCTGAGGGAAGCATCAGCCCAAATAAAGCTGCAGCAGCCACTGCAGGAATTATTAATATATGCAAGCCAGAGGGGCTTCTGATGGTAGGTGGAACAAATTTCTTTCCTGAGTTGCTAAAGCCTGTGTGCTGCATCACAGTCTGCAGTGATAACCAATCTCAAACACTTATCACAGGGCAGGATGAATTCCTTATTGAAGGAGTCTTTCTTTTCCCACTAGGAGCCCAGATGAATTAGTTTAAAGCAGGCAAATCATATTTGGATGGTGTAAATTAGTTACATCAAATCCTGATGCTTTGTACAGATAATTCATAAACTGTTTTTTTTTTAAACTGAAGTGACTCTCAACTCTCTTCCAGCACGTGGGAAGGCTGTGTGTGCTGTGCATGCTGTGTCCTGTGTCTGGACCTGTCTTCCTTGAAGATATTTAGCCTTAAGGTGGTAACAATGACCACAGGAAATTTCCCATCTGTATTTCTATGAGGGATGGATTTATTGCCCCATTTCTTTTGGTCTGCTTTTTTTTTTTTTTTTTCCTTTTTCAGAGCAGAGTGCTAGGATTTAAAGACAAGTATTTTTCCAAGTGGGCTCGTTATGGATCAGCTCTTTAATTACACCTACTAAAGAAATAATGCATAGTGATACCCTGAACTTGTACCTAATTAAAAATACTGTACTTAAAGCTCGCATGATTCCCTTCTGCTGAAATCCTTAATCAGGAGATGAATAAGGCTCTGGAGCCTTGATTAATAACAGGACCAAGTGCTGTGCAGCTGAAAATGCCAGGGTATTAAATTTCCTTAAGTTACCTGGTGTCCCCATCTAATAGAAATCCTGGCAATGTTACTTATGCAATAGCACAGAATAATTGAGGTGTAAAGTTACTGGTCCCAAATGAGACAAATTATCCCAATTCTCCTGGAGACAAGCCTGATGTAGATGTGGGCACTAATGTAATAAACAAGATCCCTTTGTAATTGCATCATTAAATAAAACACATGGCCTTCTTCGAATTATGACCCATGGAATCCAATGCACAGGTGAGATGCACTGAAATCTGGAGAAATCTAAGCTCCAAGGGAGCTTGGAAAGCACACAGAGATGTGTCCTAAACAAAAACAACACAGATATGACAGCCCAGAAAGTAAGATGAATTTTCAAAGGAACAAATTATGCAAAGAAGAAAAAGGTGTCTGATTGTTTTAGTGAAACTGCTGGGTTTGGATCAGACAAGGAAACAAATCAAACATAATCCAAAGCTCATGGATATGAGCCACGTTTTCTCTAGGCTGGTTCGAGAACAGCTGGTGGCAGAACAGATTCACCATTCTCAGGAGCTGTGAACAGTTAAAACTAAAATATTAAGGAGAAGAAGGTGCTTTCCTGAATTCTTAGGTACAATCTCCTCCTCTTGAAGAGAACTGTGCCATGTAATCAAAGTTCTTGGCTATTTCACTGCACTTAAAATAACGCAACATTATTACTTTAAAGGCATATAAAGGAATGAAAGTGATAAGAAATAATTCCTCAGCAGGTCCCAGGTACCACTAAAACTAAGTTAAAGGTTGGGCTTTATGATCTTGGAGATCTTTTCCAACCTTAATGATTCCATGATTCTGTGATATGGGGAGCTATCACAGGAGCAGTGTAGAGTCCTGAATTAAGAACTGCAGAGGGGAGGCTGCAAAATTTTTCTGGAAATGTCCTTATTACCATGATTTTTTTTAGGAGCACACACTGAATCAGGCACCTGCATCAGTGGCCTGTCCTCTGCTGTTGCCAGCTGATCAGGATCCACCTAAACCCGAGTCAGGTGGTCTTCCTTGGACAGTTTCAATCCAAATTTAGCACGAATTTACTCACAGGTGTGCTATAAGTGTTTGTTCTTCCAGTATTAGTGATCTGAGGGATAAACTGTTCCCCTCAGCCCTTCATTAAGTCTGCTGCCATGTCAAATAGAGACAAACTCAGCTCTTAGTGGCTTCCCTGAAGTGTCAGGTGCAGGAGCTCTGGGTTTCGTATTTGGCAAGTAAACAGCTGGATTTCCATGCTGGAACTTTATCCATGCACTGCCAGCATTTGTATTATCTGAGCTATCCCATATGGAGCCAGCCAGCACGTTGCAGTGCTGAGCTGCAGACTGCAGAGGGTAAAAATGCCTTTCTTCAGGTAACACCCCCCTCTCCCCATCATGGCACCTCTGCTCGTGCCTGAACTAGTTCTGGTTTTTCTCAGAATGACCCACAATCCTCTCACTGAAGTCCCCACAGTATCTTGCACAGTGGCAATAGTCCCTCTTATCACCAGAATTATCTTGTCTTACACATCTTATGGCCACATATGTCTTTTCAGGAACCTGTACATTAATAATTTATTCCCACCCTGGAATGCACAAGCTCTTCTCTTTCTCAATTTCAGCTGATGTGATACCGTTTTACACTGAAAATTATTAGTCCCTGAGTGAATAACCAGGTACTTTCTGCTAGGAAATGAATTTGCAGCTTCACTAGCAGGGGGAAAAGTATTCTCTGTGAGATCCTTTTCTTCCCCTGAACTCCCAATACCTTCTGACTGAGCACCAGGCTAGAATAACACGTTGTGAAAATCCTAAAAGAGATCAGTCCCAGTTTGCATGGCCAATTCAAATCCAGCAGCTACTGATCATATCTCAGCATCTCCCCTTAAACCAGTGCTTTACCCACTTTTAAGTGTTTTCTGTAATCTCCAGCTTTCTCAAATTAAGTATTCACTTTCCAAGTGATAATATATCAAAGAGCTCACTGATTTTTTACATGCATCCCATCAGCTTAATTTCCTTATCTAAAAATTCTTGAATGTTATCGTAAAATAAATATTTTTGTGGATGATTTAGCAAATGGATGTTGGTCTCTAATAACACATTATACAGAAAAATACAGATAACACATCACTACATGATTTTGACCTATAATTTCTAGTGTCTAGTCTAGTAATTCCAATATGGTATAGTCCACGAATTAAAGCTTTTGGTTTCTACTCCATGCATTACCTGCATACCCCTAGCAAGAGTTGTAATCCTTGCACATACAATCTGAATATGATCCCTGAAAGACAGATGAGGGGGAAATTATAGTGAAAAAGTTGTAGCTAAATAAAAAAAAATCCCTTGTGACTCCATCTGCAGATAATAAAATGCCTTTTTTTTTTTTTTTGGGTGTGTGTGTGTGTTGCAGTGTAATAATTCTTGTGTTGTTTTGGCATAGGTAGAATTGTAGTTAAAATCCATGTTTTAAAGACTGTGGTTGTGTAGAAGCCTTGTAAAATGCATAATATAATGTGCACTTATAATAAATACTGTTAATCATGCTTATGGCAGTGCTTAAAAAGGGGTCTGGAGTACCAGGCACGGTACAAATACTGTCAGTGCTTTGATAAAGGACTGGAGCTGAAGTGCTTGCCACGAAATAGGTGGAATCAGCAGAGTGCCAGAGGTCAGCCTGGTGTGTGGGACAACAACGACGACAAAGCTTCATCCCCCAGCACTGGTGGAAGCCACAACATCAGGACAGAAAACGACCCAGGCACGGGGGATGCCTTTCCCACAGTCTGCTGGGGGCCAGGCAGGGCTCAGACCCGGGGTGGGACATGTGGACCTGCCTCCCTTCACACGCCCACCCTTCTCCTTTCACCCCCACTGCCAGGCTGCTGAGGCTCTGGCAGTCCCTTCCAAAATGTCCTGCTTAGCCAGGCAAGAAGTGATCAAAGAAGAGGAATTGCATAAATGTTTCTCCCAGGCCTTGCTTATCACTTTCAATAAGAAGCAGATTTTATGTAAGCAAATTCATTTGTGTTGCTTCACTTATCTTTTCATTGTGAGGCTTAAATCAACGCCATATTAGAGGCTGAAAATAATCCACTCAATGGTTATTACATTTATCCCTTACTTTTTTTTTTTTTTTTCCTCTTGATGCAGCTTAAATACATAGATCACTGAGGAATTTGGCCAGTTTTTAAGACATTAAAGTGCATGGAAAGTGAAGTAAATCTTCAAATGGATATGATGGCTTGGATCAGCAATAGTGTGGCCAGCAGGACTATGGATGCAAATGAACAGAAATTCTCTATTACAGAGAAGTTCTGCCTGTGAGAAAGATTTTCAGACAGCTGAGCAGCAGCCCGTGTCTCCGTGTTGAGTGTAAACATTTTCACACACTGAACTACAGCAATGTAGTTCTTTCCATGAGAAATTTCAGTTACAAGAGAAAGAATTCTAAATTAGATAAGCACGTGCACCTGCTACCTTGTAAGTGCTTTGTTCATGATTGGTTTAGAGAATTATTTCCACTATTTAGCCTATAAGGTTATAGAGCTTGATTGTTAGCCAGTCATGTATTGTTTGTCACGATGTAGATTATAAAAGAAATCTGCTTCTAATGAAGTTAGAAGTTATAAACTGAAGAACACCAAGCAGCCTCTCTGTGTCTCGTTCATTAAGAGCAGCGACACAGGACCAGGGCAGGGATTGTCCCCTTGTGCTGGGCACTGGCAAAGCCACACCTTGAAACCTGGAGCCAGATTTGGGCCTCTCATGATAAGAAAGACTTTGAGGGGCTGGAGCGTGTCCAGAGAATGGAACGGAGCTGGGGAAGGGTCTGAAGCACCAGGAGCAGCTGAGGGAGCTGGGAAAGGGGCTCAGCCTGGAGAAAAGGAGGCTCAGGGGGGACCTTCTGCTCTGCACAACTCCCTGGCAGGAGCGGACAGCCAGGTGAGGGTCAGTCTCTTCTTCCAAAAAAACAGGCAACAAGACAGAAACTGTTTCAAGTTGGACCAGGAGAAATTTAGATTGGAGATCAGGAACAATCCTTTTACAGAAGGAGTTGTCAAGCATTGCCACACGCTGCCCAGGGAAATGGTGGAGTCCCCATCCCTGGTGGGATGTAAAAGATGTGTAGATGTGGCATTTGGGGACATGGTTCAGTGGTGGGCCTGGCAGTGCTGGGTTAAGGTTCTTCAGGGTCTTTTGCAACCTAAGCACTTCTATAATTCTATGTAGGAAATAGATCAGATCATGAAGATGGGAATCTGCACCAGTATGGGCCAGTGAAAAATGGATAGAACCACAGGAATGTTTTCCCCACCACTTTCAGTATTTAGGTCAAGATTACCTTATGGATTCTCCTCTTTGTCCTTGAATTTCCTCCTTTGACCTGGCCAAAGGTGACTGAGCTCTCCTGCACCAGAGAAAGGGCTGCTTCTCTTACCCAAATTGTCTCAAGTATCTCAAAACAGCACAATTTAAGATGCAGATGTTTCCTTAGAAGGGCTGCTAAAGTTACCTATGACTGCCTGCATTCAAAACTGTGGCTCCCAAATCCGAAACCAAGCTCAGGAAAATGTGTGTCCTTTAAAGACAAACCTCTGGTATCCCCCAGATAGTGTTTCAGGTCATTCTTGCATTTGGGTAATAATGTGATAATGATGATAATGCTTTTATCTTTTGCTTCCTCAAGTCTCAAGACACCAAGGGATGGGCATTTCCTGGCAGGGGAAATCCTCACATTTAAGTGACTCTGTGACTCTGTGAGGAGTGGAAACTCAAGGAGTTATCCTGGAAAACCGAGCCATGGATTTCAGTCAGGAGGCAATCAATCTGTGGACCGTCATTTGTTAAAGAATTTGGGCTGAATTTTGGTTGGGAAAAATTCTCCCAGCATTTTGTCTGACTTAGTTCAGATCATAATTTACCACAAGATTTTTGAGGCCTAATTAGACTAAAGCAAATAGCAATTACAATTCCATCACTTATTCTGCTGTCAAAAAAGAAGAGGAAAAACACTCAGATTTTGTTTGATTTTAGCTTTTTATGTTAACTAACTCTAACATGAATTTACCTAATTTTTTTTTCTAAACCAAGTGTCATCTTGTCACACCTCCCCCAAAGAAATTACAGTATAATTAAAGAGCTAACACACTGAACCAGATGAATTGCATCTTCAATTTGCACAGAAAATATTTGAACAAAACAAAACGAAAGAATTTTTTCCAAGATTCACTGGACATTGATGGCATCTTTCAACAATGGAAACTGGAATTCCAGTGTCCAAATTGTAGTCCAGGTATCTAAGTGTGCTTTCAAACAAATACTGCATGATTTTCTAGAAGAATATAAAACTTCCCTTTCCTTCAGGAAGAGCAGAATTTAAATATTCCAAGATTTGGCATTGTAGTTCGCAGAGATGAGACAAACCAAGGTATTTGTAATGAGAAATCTGTCTGTTCTAATATAATCCTATATTAATCATTTAACAAATTAATAATCTCACCATAATTAAACTCTCCATAAAGAATATGTAAGTATTGGAGAAACTAATTGATTAAATTCTAGATTTACATCTCACCATGCATTCATTTTTCCCCTCTCTGTTTTGTAATATTGAACTCAGTCCTGCCAGGAATGTTTTATCTCTCTGCTTGTTTGCTTGCCTGACTTTTGGAAGTGAATTTCACAAACCTCTCCACTTATTACTCGCTGTCTCCCCTGAAGATACTGGGCAGATAATGTCAACAAACGGCTCTCTGTGTGTTCAGTGAACTAGAAAGTAAAATTTTGTACCTTAAAAATGCTCTTGTTGGAGCCCAAACTCCTGGAGGACTGTGGAAGGTTAAGTAAATTGAGAGAGACTGTCAGTGCTACAGGGGCTTTGCTTTCAGTACCTGGGAGTTGTACTGGAAATGCAGCGTTGAGATTGTCAGAGCACAACACTTTTAAGGTGAGATGATTCCCTTTGAATTTTAGCCTCGCTGAAAAAAGTAGAAAGCAACATGAATGAGGATCTGCTGTGTTTTGCATTTTGATATGAAATCCTATGTCTGGGAGAAAAAAATAAAAAAGACAACTAAAGCTACACTGCATGATGTCTTCCTTTCCTTTCCTTTCCTTTCCTTTCCTTTCCTTTCCTTTCCTTTCCTTTCCTTTCCTTTCCTTTCCTTTCCTTTCCTTTCCTTTCCTTTCCTTTCCTTATTTACATTAATCTACACGAAATGCTTTCAATTGTTTGGATGGATCTCTCTCATCCATATTTCCTCTTGTTCATTGCCACTTCACAGACTCACAGAATCACAGAATGGGTCAGGCTGGAAGGGACCGCAGTGGGGTTATCTGGTGCCACCTCCCTGCTCCAGCAGAGCCATCCCAGAGCAATCCTGGGCCCAGGATTGTGCCCAGATGGTTCTGGAATATCTCCAGGGGGGGAGACTCCACACCTTCTCTGGTCTCTGTTCAGGGCTTGGTCACTGCTCAGAGAAGAAGTTCTTCCTCATGTCCAGGTGGAACTTCCTGCCCATTCCTCTTGTGCCATTCTGGGCACACCAAGCAGAGCCTGGGCCCTGTCTGAGCCCTCCCTGCAGACACTGCCAGGGATGAGGTCCCCTCTCAGTCTCTTCTCGAGGCTGAACAGCCCCAGCTCCCTCAGCCTTTCCTCATAAAGAGGAAACACTCCCTAACCATGTTTGTAGCCCTCCACAGGACCTGCTCCAGGAACTCCATGCCTTTCTTTTACTGTCTGTATTACCCTGCCATGACATCATTTAATTCCTGTCTAGTCTAACTCTTAAAATATGGCATGGAAGAATCCCGAGTGTCTGTGCCTGTAAGACACCCCAGAGATCACAAAGGCAGCATCTGTCCATGCAGAGCAGAGCAAGGCTCGACCAACAGCCTGATATCAGAGGGTTACTGAGTGCTGAAGAGAAGTTATGAATAAATGACACAAAAGTGCCTGCTCCCCTCACAGAGTAATCTGAAATGTGCAACTTCGCTTGCAGAATGTTGTATTTCCATCCCCTCTTGCCAATTACTGAGTTAAGTGGTGCATGGAGCCTTTTAAAGACTAGAATTATTTTCTAAAGAGTAAGAGAATGTGAATCAAAGCTGCTCATTACATATTCTCCTAACTTGGATGGTGTCCTCCACAGTAGGCTGCAGCTACTGGTTATTACACTTTTTTTTTAATTTCTGTTAACAACAAGAATAAAAGGCTTTGAGCCAAAACCCGGAAATATCCAACAAGCAATTATAAAACCCCATCAGGAAATAGCTGCTGGTTGATTCTGCTTATTATAGCAACTCCTAATAACAACAATGTACTTCTAAAGTCAATTTGGGCACCTCACACTGGATGATGATATTTAAAAACACATTTTGGAATTTTCCAGGATGCCTTTCATAGTTGGAAGTGGTCACAGAATACCCTCCTGAATTAACAACCCTTTCCTCACTTTTATATCTATTATGGATGTATGGGGAGACTTAATTCTACTAAAATAGAATGTACCTATCTATCTATTCTAAATATATATCAAGGGAGAAGGAAAAAAAAAAGGTTTCCTCTGTTAGATCATTTTCTGGGAGAAAAGTACTTTCCCTTTACACTGAGGAGTAGAGCTGGTGGTTTATTATTGATCTTGACACAGAGAGCAAAAGTGTAACAGAGTAGTTCATCCACAGACTGCTCACTGACTTGCTTAAAGCTGCACTATTAAAAAAAATCTGTTAATGTACAGCTCTGAAAATAATTCAATAGTCTGATACAAATTCTGAGCTGGAGGAAACAGTCATACCTCCCACAGACTTCAAAGGCTGCTTCGCATTCCTGCACTAGACATACCTATTTTATCTCTCTGGGATGTATTTAATCCTGCCTCATCTCCTATGTAGCTCCAGCAAAGTTCCAACAACAGGAAATCAGCATATTAAATACATGTCAGTTATACTGAGTAGCCCTGAGATATGTTTGGGCTGGACAAGTGGACATGTTCTCCTTGAGGATGTGAAATTGTGAAGGCTGACACATTTCTCTGCCCATCATTGCCTTCTTCTCCCTCGTTCTTACTAAAAACCAGACACAGAGGAAGCTGCTCTGTGGCACTGTTTCTAATCTTTAGAGCAAAAAATATCCATGGTAGACGATACACATGTGCATGAATGTGGGTATAAATGACACGATTCTGAGATTTTCCTGTGAAGAAGAAATGACATTGAAAGGAGCAGCTTGCAAAAATGGTCCTGATGAATCAAAGCAGTGCTACCAAAAAAAAACAGACAAGACTGCTGGCTTCTATTTTGTTGCGGATTTTGTGTTTTTGGTTTGTTGTGGGTTTTTTTTCCGAAAAACTTTAACCAGGAAAGCTCTAATGAGGCTTTTGACTTGCAGTCTCCACATCTAAAGCACCTGATGCATGTGCACCTAAAATACCTGAGTACCCAACAGCTAAAAATACCCTTTCTCCCCAGAAGCAGAACGTTAACATTTGTGTTACTCTGTGATTTCCCTTGAAAAAGGGTGTTCCTTGAAGGCTTTACTTCCCTGAGGGTCTAAAATAGCAGCCCCTTTAATGGTCCAAGCAAGACTAAGTTCTGTAATGTCTGGGGTAAAAATATGAGTGTCTGAGTCACGATCCTGGTTCATGCAAAGCTCCCAGTAAAATCCTGAGGAGCTGTGCCTCCAATATCTTCAGTGCCTTGTTGTGCTGGCGTCACAATTAAAGCTGTGGACCTAAGCAAGCCTCTTCATCCCCAAATTTATAGGCTGCTGGATTTATATTTGATCCCATCTCTCATTAGCATCAAGCTAATGAGCGTAATTGAAGGTCTTGGAAAACTTATTTACACTGCATTATTTGTAATTGCTGATAAATCCCTTGAAAAGAGACATCTGTTCCATATGCCCGGTGGGAATCAGAAAGTAACATTCTTTGTGTGTAGGTAAATCACAGGATATTAATAGATGTCAAGAAGGAACTGGCTGTGGAGGGAAAGAGTGGGCTGGTGAGATACAATGAGAGATTCACCAAGAAAACTCAGAAATCCTTGCTAATTCCTGCTTCAGGGGCTCAGTGCTGCACACAGATCTGCTCCCCTGAAAGACAGGACGTGTGGGTGGCTGGGCAGCTCTGGAATGGGAAAGACACTGACTCCAGTCCCCAGGAATTGCCTCATGACCCAGGCAGTGCAAGCAGAGTTTTGCTCTTGCAGGAGAACTGGGCTGAGCCTGGGGTTGTGTCTGGGAAGTGGCACAAGGTGGGAAAGTGGCCACTTGCAGGGGTAAATGCAGATCCCCTGGGTCTGATCTGTCTACAGCTTGTCCAGATACTCCATAAAATAAAAGCAAAGAGCTTTTGAGAGGAGCAGAGGAGAGGATATGAATCCATACCAAGATGAACTGGTGATTGTCCCGCTCTGCTCTGCACTGGGGTGGCCTCACCTTGAGGTCTGTGCTCATTTTTGGGTACCTCTAAATAAGAATATAAAGCTATCAGAAGAGTGTCCAGAAGAGAGCTACAAAGATGGTGAAGGGTCTGGAGGGGAAGTAAGAGGAGCAGCTGAGGTCACTTGGCCTGTTGAGCCTGGAGGAGAATGAGGAGAGACCTCAGTGGTGTCTGCAACTTTCTTGTGAGGGGAAGAGGAGGGGCAGGCACAGATCTCTTTTCTCTGGTGACAGTGACAGAACCTGGGGGAATGACCTGAAATTGTGTCAGGGGAGGTTTAGGTTGGATATCAGGAAATGTTCTTCACCCAGAGTGTGGTTGGGCACTGGAACAGCTCCCCAGGGCAGTGGTCACACCCCCAAACCTGACAGAGCTCAAGAAGTGTTCAGACAACGTTGTCAGGCACAGGGTGGGATTCTTGGGGTTGTCCTGTTCAGGGCCAGGAGTTGGATTGGGATGATTTTTGTGGGTCCATTCCAACTCAGCAGATTCTAATCCCCTACGATCCTATGAGTCTATAGCCAAACGATCCCAGCCCTCCCCCACAGTCCCAGCTTTTCCCATTCCAACAGAAGAAGTCTATTGCCATCATCTGACACCTGAGGACTAAGAGTGTCCCACGTCCTGTGCTGCTGTGAACACCAGGGACTGCTCCACAGTTAATGTTTCACCTTCAAGTTGTGGAAGGTACCAATTCTAACATTTTTAAATTCCCACTGATGCACAATCTCTTGAATTCGACCACGTGATCCCACTGACACCACTTCCCAACATGATCCTATGTCCTCCTTCATCAGAAACACCCCATTTTCCACCCGGGTCTGGAGAAGGTTTCTCCTGTTAAACTTTGACAAACAGCTTTTTGAAACACCCCCAATCAAGATTTAGTGCTCAGTGTAGCAATTGCAATTCTGGTTCCTGTTTTTATTATGTTGTTTTGATAGGATTTTTAATTTTCTTTAACATGTTCTTCCAAGCCCTTCAATCTCTAAATTGTTTCTAAGGGTGTCTGTCACCCAAAATGAGACGAGTGGATGATCAGCTGGTCAACATCTTTCTGGAGCCATTTACCATGAGGAGGAGAACATGCTTCAGGATGAGGAAAACCAACAACCAGTATTTAGCATCTTGCTCTGTGGCAGTCAATCATTTTACACTCTGAAATATATATATATATACACATTTAATATTCTCCATCTGCTAAAACCCCAGAGCTGCAGCAGAAGCCACCTGTACCTCATACTGAAACACAGCGAACCCTCTTGTAAATTGTCAAAAAAAAAAAAAAAAAAAGCCAAAAAAAAACCAAAAGAAAAACTTCAAAAAAAAAAAAAAA
>WEKY01044971.1:9255-34255 GCA_013390045.1 Picathartes gymnocephalus | reverse complement strand
AACCTTCTAAAATCAATACAGTTTTCTAAAACTTTGAAGCCGAGGCAAGCAAAAAATTCAAGGGTCTTTCATTTCTATTGCTTCCGCAGCAAAGACTGGGCCGTAACCCAATAAAATATCAGGTGATTTTGCTGAAGGCTAGTTACGTTAAACAAACCTGGTGGATTAGGTATATAGGACACTCATCTCCCCCCACTCTCAAGAGAAAAAAGGAGCACAGACACAGACAAGAGAAGAAAGCCATGTCAGGTCCTGCTGTGCTAGAATCAACAACATGCTGAGGGAGGAAAAAAATTTAATAGATGTATGCTACGTATCTAGTGGAAGTATTTTAGAACATAACTAGAACTATAAAATGATCTAAAAAATTGGTTTTTGTCTTTTGTACTACAATGAGACAAAACAGATGGGGCAGTTAGAAATTTAGAATTATTTTATCCTTTTTACAGAAATTTCCCAATTAAGTGTAAATTTAATTTACTGCATTCTAGTTCAGACTGCAGCTCTTTACCCTATACAGCAGTGGCAATAAATGGTGCTAAATAGTTAGTTAATAGAGCTAGACTTGTCAGTTAGAGAGAACCTTTTTGCACAACATAACCCGGGCACTAAGAAATCTTTCACAGAAAAAGTTCTTTGTCTCCACAAGCAAAAACTACCATTAGGACACTTGTTAAAAGAAACTGGCCTAGGGTAACCAAACTCCTAGGAGTGAGGGATCACATATCACAAGGACAAGGAACTGACAGACCTAAATGAAGTTTATGTGAAGGTATCAGAGGCTGGTAGCCAACTGACTCAAGCAGCTCTGCAGAACAGAATATGGGCACCCTGTTGAAAAAGAATTTAGTTAAACACAAGTCAGCAGCATATCCCTGCAGCAAAGACAACCAACTCCACAGAATGGGCACCCAATCAACTAACTGCTTCCAGGACAAGATATCTAAGGAAAAAAAATGAAGTGTGTGTATTACTTTTGAGGTTACTAACCTTGACTGACTGAATTTTTGCTTATTGGCTTCTTGTGGGGGAAGAAAAATTCTGCTTTAGCTTTTTCTAAAGTCTAACCTGAAAGGACAAAGACACACAAGAACGGATTTGCACGAAGCAGCGTGGAGGTTTTTAATTCTACGGGTGGAGAATTTAAAAGCACATTCTTCCTATAGCAGTGCAAAATTCTGAAAGCTAGACAAGATGGAGGACTGAGGGCATCTTTTTGAAGTACAAATTCTCTTTGCAGCTAAGAAAATGTTACAGTGTTTAACATAAAATTGTATCATAACCAGTTCTCACGCCAATCGATATACATTACAAAAGGAAGGACAACATGTTTTTAAAATGACAACAGCATTAAACCCAACAATCAACCATGATCTTCCATTTCAAATAAATAATTACAAAAGATGCCTAACTCTGTACTATGGGCATGAATTGTACAGATAAGAACTTGGTCTTACATATAAATATTTGATTAAAAAACCAGGATGAATAAGACAAACCCAACTGAGAGACAGAAGAGCAAGTCTGAAGACCTTTATGCATTCACATATTCCTCCAGAGCAAAAAACTCCCAAATACATATATAGCAGCCTACTTTACGTAAAGTTCAAGAAAAATACACTGTTAGGCCACTAGATGACAGTACATAACCGGACAACTGTAGGGATTGTATTTCCTTCAATTAAGCAGCTGAATGAAAAACTACTCATCTGAAAAAGTAAGCAGTTGGAAAAAAGAGATTATAAAAAAAGCTTTTGATCATGCAAAAAGCAGTTGATTATCTGAAGGTGATACTCAGCATTACATATGACTCAAGGTCTTATGTCTATAGACTTCACAGCTAAGGCTGCATCTTCAGTCATGCTCTAGGTGACACATGCGGATGCTTCCAGGACCGCTGCTTCCCCCCCTGTAACTACATTTACAGGCTGAATACAGACGGAGCTGAAGGTTTAAGAGCTAATGCGGAAAGAGAAAGGAAGAGCTTAAAATGTAAGTCCTAAGGCTAGCACAGGAAGGGTGTGGACAAAGCAAGTATGTCTGAAGCCAAGAGTAAATTCTTGAATAAATTAAGAGACGGATGCATTTGAAACACATCAAGCCGTTGAAAAATTGAGTTAGGACAGACATCTCACTATAACATAATTGTTATTGGAAGGTTACATAGTTGCATTAAATGATTTAGAATAGAAATGTCATTTTTGGTTTAACATCTACTTGTACTGAAAGATAACTCACAATGTAATTGACTAGAAAACCAAAAATTACTACATTTTGTCTCAGAAACATGATAAATATAGGAGCTTGGACAAGGATGGGAAAATCAGTAATTTGCATAGGCTGTTTCCCTCCTCTTACACCCAAGTAGCTGGTAGTAGTTCATTCAAGCCTGAAGCTGCAGAGTTGCTGCACATGTATATTCCTTTCCCTAAAAATATCCTTACAAGCTGCGCAGGCAGGCCATGCCTAGAACAACTGTAACTGTTTAGCTAAGGAAATTACAGAAGCTGTTTCCCAATACAGATGGATTTACAGTACAAATTGTTAACGGTAAAACTAATTTCCCAGCTACAGAAAGTATTTGCAAAAGAAACTAATACTCAGTGAGTTAATGATGAAAGAAATTGCCAGTTTTAAAAGTACCAGGTGTTATATTTGTTCATTGAAGATGAACCTCTAATTTCTAATGGGCTAAAAAGTTTTTCCAAAAGGAAGGCTATTTTGAGGGTTTTGGGGAGTTTTCCTGAAGTCAATTATTTCAAAACACAGCTCTGAAACACAGGTTTCAAAAGTTGAAACTTTTATGCATTTTTACTACTAAAAGGAAAAAAAAAAAATTAACACAGGCATCTTTGTAAACTTATTTCCTGAGCTGAGAGGCAACAACATTATTTCTGGCTTATGAACCACTAATGCTGGCTAGAAAGGCTTCTCTGCTAGTTACAGCACACAATATTACCTACCCAAATGAAGCAGTTGTTAAAGGAAAGAGTGAAATTCTTTCTATTATTTGCATGATTAAAATAAATCTAAAAGCTAGCCTAGTTTGACTGAATAGATCAGTTACTACATAAAACTAGGCAAATACAAGACATTCTACTACATTTTAGATCAGTATAAATTACCCAAAATGAAGTCTTCAAAGCAAGGCACTGTTTAATTCCATTGACTGTAGCAATAATGAACCACTATATCATGATGCTCCTAACCCCACCAGCGGAGTGGAACCAAAGGCAGCAATATTTGGAGCAGAAGTTCCAAACTTTCATGATTATTTGCAACATATTTTCAGGTATAATCTTTAATTTTCCAACATTCTTCTCAATTCAAGAAAACAAAAAATAACTAATTTCTTCTTGCTCAGCAGTAACTGTGCTGAAAAAAACACCAGTCCTTATTACGAAGGTACTCATGCCTACATCCTTTGCAATGTACCATATACTTTTCATATGTCAGGTCTACTCACTTCTCAGTAAAAAGCATAAATGAGTTGTTAAAAAGGTACTGGCTTTTGCATACGGCAGATAAAATAGGTTCCAGTAATTACTAATGCAGCCATTGCAACGGCGTATGTACAGCCTTCCAAACAAAACCATAGAATTTAAAGAAATCATGAGCATTTACGAGTAGCACTGTCCAACCTACCAGGCTTTCAGTATTTTGACAGGGAAAAATCCATCGTCTTCTGAAATTCCGCCCTGGAGTGACGAGACAATGATGCACATGCCAACAATACAGTATGTTTGCAATGGGGAAAGCTCCTTAGGCCATTTCCTACAGAGCATTTGAGACAGAATGACACTGAAATACTAAGCACAGTAAGCTGAAAGTTTTCAGTTTGATACGACTATTTCTTCCCTGGTCTTACTCAACTCATCCCCACAGAATTTGGAAAGCTACTAACTTCATATCCCTTAGATTGCTTTCTGCTAGCTTGTCTTTCAGTGCACTCGTTTCCATGTGCAGCTCAAGCATGATTCCCTTGTGCCCATGTTCTCAGTAGCTGGTAGATGAAAGGCCCATTCATCAAACAGGACATAGCAAGAGAGGAGGTCTTGTCCTTGCAGGGACCCAAAAATACAAACAATTAGATGCTTCAGATTTAGTTTTTGTATCTGTTTTGCTGAAACAGCTGACTACCCTCCAAAATGCACAACTACACAATACTAATTTAAAATACGTCCAAAATATTTTCTTAAATCATGGTTTTTTTGCATGAAAACATTTTTAATACTTTGTTGGTCCCATAAAACCACCAAGTTTTTCCTGTATTAAGTATGTGTACTTGTGGTATCTTGCATCCTTGGAAGCTCTTCTGTCTGAGCTGATTTCTTGTTTGAAAAATTGACTAAGCAGAAGTTAGCATTAGTCAGAATATGCCAGTTACAAAGAATTAAATCAAACAAGTTAATTTCAATGAATCATGAGGATCCCTTGGAATTTTCTTAATTGTATATAATGTTAAAATACTAAATATAATCCCCTCTCCTAAAAATCAAGAGGTAAGTCACGCATTTTGGCAAGATGTAGATTGTAATATTTAAATTTTGATAATAAATAAAACTAGAGGGTATTCCATTCTGCAACTCTGTATACTTAGTGGAAATTTGTTATTTCAACCTTGTATCTCCCTCAAATAGACATAAAAAAGTATCAAAGGTTTCCAGTGAAACTTCTGGTTCAAAATATTTTTCATACTATGCAGAGGTACTTTTGCTCCAAGACCGACCACAGAAACAACCGATGTTTCCACTTACATAGACAGGATTCCACAAGAACATAAGCAGCAATTTCACTGTCTGGCAGTAGTGCAGTAAGGTTTTTGGTTTGAGTTGGGGTTTTTTTCTTCTTTCTTCCCTCCCCTCATTTTCTTTCTTTTAAAGTACATTCTTCTCATATACTAAATTGTAGCTTTAAAAATGTTCAGGTATATATAGCCCAAATATGAGATCAGTCACTTACTAGTCCTTAGCAAACATTCAAGCACTGCATATTTTTCAGAGGACCTTCAGAATCAGAAGTCATTTTAAGTCACATCCTGAAAAACAAAGACAATATATAATATATAATTTCAAGTAACTGTCATCTCCGCTGCACATTGAACAGATGACCATTCAACTCTGTTGTCCCTACTCTAAACCCACATGCTCCTCTTCTAAATACAGAGGTATTAGCCAACTGCTTAACATCTTAAATTCAAAAAATATTTTATTTTAACACTCTGTTCTGTTCTGCTTCACATGAATTAGTTTAGGTTATTAGCGTGCTTATATCAAAGCACAGCGATGCACAAAGCGCTGGGCATTTGGGCCTGTGCAGTCAGCTTCCCCATCAGATCTCACCACACCAGTACAACTGTCAACACGTGAGCATACAATTTCCTGTCCAAAGCCTCTCAACCAAAACCCAAGGGTGCTCAAACAAAAACATCATTCAGCATGTTTCGATCTCAATGAGCTCAACACACTGACCTTCGACTGATTTCCCCACCCTCAGGATGAGCTACAAAGATAATCAATTCACACCATGTAGAAACTTAGCATCCAACACATCCTGGCTACCAAATCTAAGTTTACATATGGTAGGTTTTTTGATCTAATTTTTAAAACACAAAGAAAGATCATTACATTACAGTCTGGATGAGATAGCTAAATGCCAGGCCATATTGCTACCTGGGGCACAGACAACAATATGACAGACACCTAAAGACAGAACACACTACACTGTGTTCAGGTTAAAAATATACCTATATATAATGTGCCAGATATGGTAGTCACAATGGTTACTTTTCAAAAGAAGACATATAAAGGGTAGCATTTGCAATCTTCCTTAAATGTTTCAGAGATAATTAACGTGCCTTTTTAAAAAAGAACCCAAATACAATACGGTTTAAATTACAGTGCGTAAGACCGACATATTTTTAAACCTCTGAGGGAGGGGGGAAATGCAGCAGAAAAAAATGGCCACTGAACCTTTACTACAGCTTTGTGAATCTGTAAGTGCTATGTAACAAACTACTGAAACAGATACTCGTATACACTGAGTAAATAAGGAGGTTTTCGTGTACTGTAACTAGTTTATACTAAAAAGTCTTTCATTACCTTTTAAGATGAAAGCACCTATACTTATATTATGAAGCAAACAGGAAATTATATTAGTTGTATTGATACACCACTGTGCTAATTCAGCACTTCTCCCCTCAGTACAGTAACTAATAAAATACCATTCCAAAATACAGGCTTTTGATCATTCTCTACTCTTTCTCCCTCCCACATTCCTCCCACAGACAAAAAGGTGATTTACTATGTAATAAAGGACTCAGAGACTTCACTGAAACATCGCTTTCAGTTAAAAAAAAAAAAGTGCCATCTATAATGCCAGTGAAGTACACCTTGTTGCAACACGTTAAATATTCTTAACTTCCCGCACATTCATTTTATATTGTACATTCCATCTTAGGGAGACTGATTTGTTCAGACCTTGTCAGATTTCATCTACCAATTCCCCTGCAGTGTTTATGTTTACTAAACACCATGCACTTTTGGGCTATTTTTCAGACATGACAATTAACTTGAGCCTTTTTCACTTTGTATGTATTAATACGACAGCACACTTTCAGTTACGAGATTGTCAGAGGTGGAAGATTCTTGGAGTTCGTCTCCTGTTCCTCGAATAAATAATGCGTGTGATCTATTTTTGGCATGTCATTACTCGTTAATTTGTTTCCTACACATCCCAGTTTGCCAGTCAGAGCAACAGATAAAGGACCACATTAACAGCAAACAAAACGTATGACAGAGAATAGCGAGGCCCCGGTGAACACACTGTTATAAAAAGGACTATTTTTTATCATTATGCCTTCATGACACACTGCCAAACACTTGTAAGAACTTGTCACTTGTCAGCTTCCAAACAAAGCACTGTGGTGAAGCGGTCACTGCATCTCATCACAGCTCCAAAGACATGTGAGCCTCATTCTAGCCTCAGAACAACTGCTGTCCTCAGAACCCTGCTGTGAACAGGTAGTAGCTTATCTGGCTAGATGTGTTTGTTCAGGATATCGCTTTTCTAAGAAAAAGGCAATTGGGCATGATGCAGCCATGCCACTTATTTGCATGATCCTGGCAGTGAGAATTGGTATGCTCAAACACAGCAGGCCAAAAAAATACTGAAGGGCATCTTCAACCTTGACTAATTTCCAAACCACTGTGCTGGAATAGGTAATTTGGGCTTTCATCATAGCTGATGGCTTCAGTTGAGTGGTTGCAGAATATATTTAGAGTGTTTTTAACACAGGTAAGTCCTTAAAGACTGGTATCCAAAAGGAGGTGATAAACAGTTACTGAAAAAAAAGACTTAAAATTCACTGAATATAAACTTACATAGAAACAGAAAAATCTCTAGCTCAAATACCAGAAAGCAAAAAATGGGATGTGATGTCTGGGTTACCACAGTGGGACTTCTAACTGCGTAACTGGTAGGAAACGACAGAACATCACTATTGTGAGCATGTTTTTACAGAATATAATGTCAGTCCCTATTGCTAAATACTGAAAGGCAGTTCCAAAAAACATAGCATTACATGCTACCAAACCTCTACTACTGGACAGAAGCACTGATCACCCTCCGAAAAAAAAAGTGCCAGAAACTGGGCAGCATGCAGTCATGAATTTGCGGTCACCTGAAATACACAATACTTTCAAGGGCACATGTATTTGAAGGAACAGAATTCAACACAAAAAACAATAACAAGAAGCACCTTAAATAATTTAGCTAAATGTTTAATTTAATCTCTGCATCCTATAAAACAACTAGAAATTATGCTGCATCAACAGATTTTTTACATTTTGGGAAATAAAGTAGCCAAATATAAAAGCATGTTGGTACAAGACAGTTCACACATGTAGTGTGAAATACAAAACAGTTTCCTGTTTCTGTAAACGCTTGCTTTTTCTATACATAAATAACCTATCTCAAGATGACGAATAAAAAGAAATCTGTCTGCTTACAGCAAAATCATTTTTAATGAATGGAAGACCACTGCTACTGCTTGCTCAACTAAACCATTTGCATATGTGTGCAACTAATACGGTCCCTGAGCAAATACCAATTGTCTATCATGACATACGGAATCAAGACATGAAATACACGTGGTGTTCCCTGTACTTCAAAGAAATCTACACCTATGCTAAGAACTAAAATTTAAATTCACTCTTCTGACAGACAGGAAATAGGGTATTGAGGGTAGCTAATCTCAAAATAGAGCAAAAATATCTATGTGCATACTGAAATTAAAATACATAAAATTTAAAGTATTTCTTCAAAATTAGTTATTCCTAATACTCCTAGTTATTTTAACAGCACAGGTGAACACGCCTGCCTTTAATCTTCAGGATAGCATAAACACAGCTTTGAAACTCAGTCGCACACTTACATTTCACAGTAAAACCGCACACTTCTTTGGTGATATTTTTAAATCAACCATCTTCTGCCATATTTTGCCACAGATTTCCAGTACATACAAATACTGGCAGCTAAACCTTCCATTCACTCAAGTAGAATAATTTAAAAATTTTTCATGACCTAAATTTCATTTTGTATAGCCTATGCCAATTTGCCTGAGAAAGGAATCAAAGGAGGAGGGGTCATTAGAGTTTCATGTGAGAAAAGAACCCAGAAGAGTGTACACATCTGTGACATCTCAATATGAATAGAGACAATAGGAGCCCTATACAGCTATACTGGAGGGTGTGGGGGAGGAAGGCTCACAAGCCTTTTTTGTTCGTAACACGAATATGTGAATAATTTTGTAAAATGCAGTTAGGAAGCCTTACGTGCCATAAATAAATTAGTCTATTTCTTGCTGGAGTTCTCTGCTGAATTCAGTTTTTAGATGAACCAGGCAGCCGTCAGGAAACAAACTCAGACACAGAAATAGGAAAAGAAAACATTAGTAAAGACTTTCCCTCATTAAACAGACATATACACTGTATGAGACATATATTCTAAAGTTTCTAGCACATTACAAAGTTGTATTTATTTCTTCATTACATCAAATCATTTGTAGCTCCAGTTCAAACTATTAAAACCAGGTATCTCATCAAGCAGTTTTAACAGGGAAAGACAAAGGAAAAGGAAGGCAGCAAATGGCTCGTGCACACAAATCAAAGAAATCGTGAAAGATGGTATAATTGTCCTATGAAATTAGTTGTCTTTAAAAAAACAACATGCAGCTAAGCAGCAGCGTGGAATATTAATCTACGCATCTCTAGACATACGTGAGGATATCAGCACACATCCCCAGCCCTCAAGATAGAAAAGTGATTACAATGGCCCTCGTATGACTGTATCGATATAATAACAAAGATAGAGAGAGAGAGAGAGAGAGAGAGGGAGAGAGAGAGAGTAATGATCCTGCCTCTCAAGTGAATTCTCGATAATAGCTGTTACACCTACATAGCTTTCGGAGCAGAGAATAAAAACATCAAAAAAAAAAATACCTACAGGGCTCTATGAGAAAGTTAAAGGGGATGCCACAGGGAAATGGTTAGCATTCAAAAAGCAGGAAGCTTGTTTACATGGGAAGAACTGAAACTGAATTGAAACAGGAAATACAGGACTGAAAAAAGAGAAGACTGCACCTTGCACAGAACTACAGCTGATTATAAAAAGATATTTAAGTAGCACATCAGAAGCAGGAAGCCAGCCAGGGAGACAGTGGACAAAGGCATAAACTGGGCACTCAGAGAGGATAAAGCCGTAGCTCTGAAAATTTCTTCATGTTGGCCTTCACCACCGAAGACAGTGGAGAGATTCCCACTTTGAGCATTTCTTTGTAAAAAACTGGCTGGAGAAGTAAAATGAATTTTAAAGAAACACAGAGGAATAATTTACCAAAGAGATACAAGGTGTCACTGGGATACCCTGCATCCAAGAAAGGGGTCAAATGTGAAGCTTCGGAACTGCTGGACTAACTGCACCAGCTGTCACTACCAAAAGCTATTGCATTGGGGGACTGGCAGTGACCAGTGCAGCTCTCACTGACAAAAGAACCTGCAGGGACTCTCAGGAGCAGTGGACCAGCAAATCTGACAGTCATGCTTCCATCCATAGTAGGGTGGCAGAAGTTATGCTAAAGAATAATTTCACTGAGCACATGATTAAACGAAGTCTGCAAAAAAACAGCCAACATGGCATGACTTCTGAACAGGGAAAGTTAATTCAAGGAAATAAAATTATATTTGCACAGAAATAGTGTGACCTATATGATCCTCAGTCTGATCCACCATTTCTTGTCACTTTTCATTTGTTTAAACTTGTAAAAATGTTTAAATAATTCAATTGCTTTAGTGCAGTGGCAAAAATATATTTACCCATATAATCTCTTTCACTCAGGGAAGTTGTATAAAGACTTCTTTATCAGTATGAAATATGATTTTACTAAAATCTGTTTAGTATGAATACTAGTAAATGTTAGTATGATGTTTTTATTAAGCATATTAGTAAGGAGGAAAAAATTTATCTTTCACCACTGATCGGCAATTAAAATTACAATGATCAAAATCATATTCATCCATTCTAGTTTTAAGTCACCTTCGGTTTTGAGTTACTTGGCAGCCGACATTTGTGATCCGTTCATTACAACACCGAGTTACTGAAGTAACAGGAAACTGCAAGTCTAAAAATAGACCAGCAAGCTATGTAGACTGACAGAAAATCTGGAAAACATGAAAATAATAATTTCTTCCAGACATTTTTCTCTTCAAGAGGATTATTAGACAAGAATAATTGCATGCAGAGTTTTTAACATTCCAAAACAATCACATAATTCTTTATGACATCTAAAGCAAGGAGGACAAGTTTTTTTATTATTTGCCCAATGAACACGAACTGCTTAACCATGATACCAAAATGGCTCCCAGAAAAATTGGTCACCCCTGGAAAGAAAACGTATCTTCTCTCTGAGAAGATTTTTAAGGACTCCAGTATACCCACTACTGATCAGGGAAGATATCTCGTGAAGTGCAAAAGCAGTCATTCAAGCTAGTCCTAAGTATTAAAGTATTACTGGAAACATCCTTCATAGAGAAATTCTTAGATTTTTCCTTAAAATTTTAAGTTTCCTTCTAGTCTCACACTTTTAGGAAGATTGCTAGATGCCTTCATTCATTCTAAAGCAACATCTGTTGCACTTAAAACCACGGTGAAGTTTAGTCTGGATGAGAGGCAAACTTCATCCATGAGTCATGGAAGAGTTAAATACCACTACCTAGGAATGGTAACAGTGCCTTGGATTACAAAAGAGTCAAAAATCCAGCACTTCTGCACTAAACACCGGTTCTTTTTATCGTTTTATATATTTTTCCTAGTTCTACGTGTTCTTCAAAAGTCAAGGATCTTTGCAGAACTAGGGATGACGAGTGGGGATTTCTTACTATCTTTGGGCATTTGAAAGGGTTACCCAAGTAAGCCCTGCTGCCACTGCATGACCAGCTACCCATGGGCAAATTGCCCCCTATCAGCTACAAAGATATGACACATCACAGCATAGCATTTTAAGCAAAATTAAACTGGCATGTAAAGTATCATTCTGCAAACTGCAGTGGCTAAGGACTGATCAACAACGGTTACACCGTACAAGCTCGACAGCAGTTCTTCAATTTCTCAACAGCGATCCTAAGACATAACTAAAAAACTGTCTTAGGTCTGCTAGTCCATAGGACAAAATAAAAAACAAACACACCTTTAAGAAAGACTGGGTTTTTTAATGACTGCACTTCAACGACACACTGAATTAGATTTCCGCAAAACCAAGACTAATTTTGCTTTTACAACCAAGTCAACATTCTCCTAACTTTCTGACCCACAGAATGACTAGCAGCCTTCGAAGTTCCTCAAAAGCTACCCTGAAACATTATGAAACCACTAACTGAAGAACACTGTGAAGACACGATGAGTAGTACACGACCTAAAACAGGGCCATTAAACAGTATTCATCTTGCTCTGACACACTGTAATAGCAAGCAACAAAGCAAAATACAACTTAGAATGCTTTGCTTCCAGAAAGATCAGAAATGTGGAGATATGCATACTTGAAGAGACAGAATTGACATTTATATTACGTACCCATAAAACAACAAGAAAGCAAAAGAGAAGGGGTATTTCCTTCAAATAAATATTATTTAAACAAACGGCACTAATACATTCATTATAATTACATTCCTTATAATTACACAAAACCATAGAAATCACCATGCCATGTCACATCAGAGCACCTTTTTACTCAGTACTGAAAAGGGGCTGAATCTAAAAATTCCAGAAATCAGTAGGAAACTAGTAAGTACCACAGAATGCTCTTATAAATATAAACTCTACTAACTGTAAGTACTCTCCACTCAAAAAATACAAAATGCATTTTAGTACTCTAATGACTTGTCTGATACCATGTGCACGCCAAGTGTGTAAGTGAAATTTTTGTCACCAGTTTTAAATAGTTTTTGCTTTTCCTTAACAGGAAGCCCCCACTGCACCCTCCTCTTAAAACCACAAGACTCCAGTCTGTTCCTGTGTGCCATGCTCTGTTTTTCAGCTTCTGAAAATCTCAAGCATTTATTCTCTCTGCCTCTTATATCAAGCTTCATATTGATCTGAATTTTTTTTTCATTTTCAACTTTATGCTATTTCAAAATAAGATTCCTCTGATTTAAATCCTCAGTTCAAATTCTGTCACAACAATGTCCCGTGCAAGCAATGTTGACACAGGACCCTGGAGGACAACATTACACACGTAACAGAGAATCAAAGTGAAAAACAAAGGAAATCTAAACCAAAGAGAAAAAATTGCTTTTTGTACTTTAACAGAAGAGTGTGGCAAAAAGGGGGAATGACGGCTTTTGAAATAACAAATCACCTAATGAATATTCTATAGAAGATGCTGGGATACAGAAAAAGAAATGTAAATTATCAGCATATTGAAAATATACTATTTAAATGTATTAATTCAAAATTCCTGCAATCAGTACTATCAGAAATGCCAGTATCTAAAAGGGTATTTTTCTTAACAACACTCAGAACAATTAAAAACTAGGCTGTGACCACTGAGCTTGCAATTCCCCTTCCTTCTCCATTCACATAGCCGGATAACTGTTTTGCTCCCTCTACCTATGACTGAACACACAATGAATAAGCAGCAATATAATTTTTTCCCCATAAGGCATTAGAAATCCTTCCCTCCGATAAAATAAAGTTTTTGCAATTTTCCACGCTCAGTACACAGAGTCCTTTTCCCTCCAGGACAGAGAAATCTTAGCACTAGAAAAAAATTTAGGTAAGCATGACTAATTTTCTAATTCTCTATCACCTCACAGCTCTGAGGTTTATTAAAGAATGTCTGCAGTTGTCTGATCTAGTGCTAGAAATGGAAATAGATACAAGTGGTATTATCCAAAATGAAAAATACTTCTGTATTTTCACAGCATCGTCACCAAAAGATTACTATAGCATGTGGAGCCAACAAGACAGAAGACAAACTGGTTTTGCTAGCATATCACTTTTGCTCTGAATTTATTTATATTTGTCAGATCCTTGATTTATCTGGACATTCCCTATTTGCACCCTAAGAACAAAAACTGTCTACTCTAGGGATCAGAGCATTAGTACTGCAGTCATCATTGGACCATGCTTTTCATTTACTTATCTTGAAGAAAACCATGCCTTTCCAACTGCCATCTGATTGGAGAAAGCGAAAAGTGGGCACTGTGCCATGATACATCATGAGGAATTTTTGATACCACAAACTGTAAAGTTGACCCCTTCTCTCGTCTCAGTCTTCAGCAGACTATTGTAAGGACAACTACATACCACAAATGAACAAATGCAACAGTTATGGACCACTTCAGCCAATTCCTTTTTGTTTTCTTGCATATGTTCAGAAATATCATCTCTCTACCATTTGTAATTCATTTACTGTTTTGATAAATTACCTGATAGATTATACTGACTATCACAAGCACTATATATATATATATATATATATATATATATGAACACACACACGCACACTCAAGAGGCATCAAAAGGAAATTTTAGAGGAATCAGTTTAAAACAGCTGGAAATAAAGCATACTCTTCTAAAAAGACAGAAGAGTAAATATCCTGGTCTGCTACTTCAACAGAAATCTGCTGTTTACTGTCCCTGTAGCCCGAGAGATTAAAAAACCTGAGCCTGTAACAGAAGTTAGGAATAATCTGATTATCAGGGCATATCAACCCACCCTAACCCACAAACATTTACATAGATAATGCAACCTACAGAGTTATAAACGCGTAACGTCCTTTCAGCTATAGCAGCCAATCCTCATATTTAGCACATTTTTCAAGGAAATGCAGGAAGTGAAACACAACTTGCAGCAGGAGGTCTGCTTCACCAAGATCACAACACTTTTCTATCAGAACAACACTATTCTTTTTACATATTGGTTTGTACATTAAAAGAGGAAAAAAAAATTCACAGATACTGATTCCTGAAAAGACAGACTGTGTATTTGTACACGTGTCCTCAAAGGATTCACATGTCTACAGTCTAAAATATTTTGTGTCTATTCATGTTGCATCTTGATGGTACTGCAAGAGAACTTACAAAAATTATTATACTAGCAGAGGAGGTACAAAAATGAATAGATCGATTAACTGTCTTTCGAATAAGTTGTTGCTATAAACATGCTCTTCAAAAAAGCATTTAAAATACAGAAACCCAGGTCATTATTACTGCAGAAGACCAAGAGATCACTCATCACTGAAAAGCTGCAACAAGGACGTGGACAGGACAGTTTTGAGACAAACCTACTGAGGAAGAAGCCAAGAAAAAGCCACTTATTGCATCCCATGATGTAAACCATCGCACTGCAGGTAGTAAGTTTCACCACCAACTGAAACAGATATAAAAGCAGAAAAGATAGCTACAATGGTAATGTTTTAAAACCAAACAAAAATCTGAGGTCCAACTACTACATCTACGCTTTTTCAGCATCATTTATGCCAGCATGACAGTGAGGACGTGATCTAGGGGGAACTGCCAAGCCTCGATAAACCAGAAGAAGTCTGAAGCGTGCAACAGTAGTCCTGACGAGCTTTGGAACATGTAACCGTTTTCCAAATTAAGAGGCTGTGCTCCAGACTTTCCTCTAAATCACCTTTCCATCCTTTTGCTTAAAAGAAAGCAGGTAGAAAACTGCTTTCTAGATAGAAAATTGCTTACTCTAGATGGAGAAAAAAATAGATGAAAACACCGCGGCATGAACTTCTCTTTAAATTTCTCATTCACTGTGTGGAAACCTTGGTGGGGGAGAAAATTCTAGTAAGACAGCTCCAAAGCAACTGTCAAGACTTCATTGTGGAATATGGGGAGATGAAACCAACATCAAGATCTACTCCGAATAAACGCACAGAATAAAGCAGTATAGAACGCCAACACATTTTCAGTTTGTGACTGCTCGATTAATGCATTTTGGTTACAAAATGTCTTCACAGTACCTGCGATACCCTTCTTCCCAGCCATATTCATTACAGGAAATGGTTACTCTAGTGATTTTTCATTATCAGCAGTTACCTTTCAATAATGGTCTTCAAAAACATTCCCCCCAGTGGAGTCCTTTGAAGTTACAGGATTTACAAGACTAA
Source organism: Picathartes gymnocephalus (assembly GCA_013390045.1). Taxonomy (NCBI): domain Eukaryota; kingdom Metazoa; phylum Chordata; class Aves; order Passeriformes; family Picathartidae; genus Picathartes; species Picathartes gymnocephalus. The sequence goes on along the minus strand of WEKY01044971.1, from coordinate 18,578 downwards.
GGAAATCTGTGCTTCTGCAGCTTCAGTATCAGTGTTACCTTTTTTTGCCAGTTTCCTTCCCTACTGCCGGCATGTGCAGCAACAATTTTAGAGTTCATGGATTTTTACCACTAGAAGGCACGTACACACAATGTTATCACAAGGCAACCATGCAACCGTGATGCTTCAGAAACAGAGCTCAGAAGCGATTCCTAATTTCTGATAGTTGTTACTCACTTTCCTTAAGAAGAGCATTTATTCCATTTTACTGTGATAGGCAACATGATGTGCAGCTTCACTGCAGCTCCACTGTGAAGGCAGATGGATTGCCATGAAACAGACAATGAGAAGCAGACAGGACATGTACAGGGAGGACAGAACAAAGAACCACAGCGAGTGGGGGAAAATAAACTGTATAATAGCTGCTGCTTAGGAACACTAGCTGGAACAAACAGGGAGACCACAAACACTGATCATTATAAGCGCATGTTTCTCTTGCAGTTGCAAGGAGAATTGCATACGAGGGTGCAGGGGATCTGCTATTAATCATTTAATATTCATTGTTCCCTCGATGTTGCTGGCAATGCTGCTGGAGACTCCCTCAATTCCCAGAAAAAGCTGCATCAAGAGCAGTAGCACTACAAGCACAGCCCACACCAAACCGCCACAATTTTGTCCTACTATATTAACATTGCTCTAAAGTAAACACTTCTTAACCACTAAACTGCTTACAGAACCGAATTTTTGGAGTCCAAATCATAGCAGTTGTGGGTCACTCCCCAGCTTAATCTCTAATTAGGAAAATGAACACGCTATATAAATCCGATGAAACTATTTGCAAGAACAAGACACTAGAGATGTGAAAACAACAGACTGAAGTAGTCAGGCATCAGGTTTCTTTGCTGAGGAAGAGTTTGGAATGTTATCACTATGTAAGGTGCTGAGTGACTCCTTGCATAAGTGGCACTTAACATTCAGTAAATTTAATGTTCCTGCGAGAACAGGCGGCCTGATACCTGTGCCAACGAGCTAGTGAGGGAGGAAATGGAAGCTGATGCAGTAAAGTAATCAAGTCAGCGATTCTTTCGTCAGTGAAAAGACACACATTTAAGGGAAAAGAAACGTGAGATAACTAAACGTCGTATTCATACTTCAACGAAAATGTAATGCTGGTATAATTTGTCTGGTTTGGCAAAGCTACACAGGGAAGGTGAATTTTCTCGGCCACAGATATTTCGGGTTTGTGATAAAATCCGCATAGTACAAAAATGACACACACGTTAATAAGGTCCAGAATTTGCTGGAGTTACACACCCTAAATAAAAATTCCTAACACTGGCTACTCTGGGCTTAGCAATTTGGCAGTGAAGTTCAGCTGGCACTACTTGTCTCCCAGACCGAGGTGTTGGCCGTTTTCTTGTTTAAGGAAGAGGCAAAATAGAAAAGTAGTTAGGTAGGTAAACATGTGTATGAACTAAGTAGTAACACTGAGACCTTTCTACGTCGGATTTCAGTAAGGAGACACCACTTCAATTTTTAAAAAACATGTTTATTAAGCAACTGAGTTCGCTGAAACCAGCATACCGGGTGACTCATCCTCCCTTCCCCATTTTCTAATTAGCCCTGATCGTCAGCATCAATTTGCAGGTTGCTTTTTGTCAGGTTGATTTTTCTTCAACCATACAGAAACCTGTTGGAAACTGAAAATGGTCTCCTACTTGTTTAGCGATGGGAGTTTTAGAAGATACCTGGTACTAGCCGTTAAGACAAACTTGAGCTTTGCCGTCAGCAGCACTACTAAGCACACAAGCAAACTACTCGCTTGCTCTCGTCCTCCCCCTCCCTCGGAGAGCCTGCATGCAGCACAGCACGATCACAGCGAAAAAACACAGGAAAAGAGGGGACGGGGGCGGGGGTGGGGGGGTCGGGGAAAGCAGCCCCCTTGCTCTTGGCAAGGGGAAGGCGTTCCACAAGAACTGCTACAGGGTCAAAAGTTTACCGTGGTTTCAATTTCACCTTTTTGCAACCAATGAACGTGCGGCGGCTCCAGACAGAACCGCGGGCGGCAGCGGCCCTTAACTCCTTGCGGCCCGGCCCGCCCATGCCAGGGAGCGGACAGTAAGGGAGAAGGGCCTCTCCTCCCTTTCCCCTCCCTTCGAAAGAGCAGCAGAACGCCCAGCAGCCTCCTCCAGACTGAGCATTGCTTTCAGCATGTAAATAAAGTAAAGGGGAGCCGTCGGAAGCAGTATGGCAGCGAGTCAGAAGTTGAGACGTGCAGAAGTAGGGCCCCTTTCCCCCGCTTTAGCTGAAAACCGTGGCAGTAAGCGAAGGGCTCGAACTGATACTAGGCATTATCAAAGCATCACTTAACTCTGGAGGTGTTACAGCTATGCGCTGCCTGTTTGTGCTGGCAAACAGGAACGACCTTGATAAAGGAAAAGGAGAGCACCAACACAAAACTGTCAGAAAAGATTCTGAATGCGCAGTCCAGAGCTGCAGTAATTTACTTTGCTTCACGTCAAACGAGGAATCAAGGGTGCTGTGAAATGAAGCTGGGCAGCCCAGGAAGTACTGCTGCCCAGTCCTCACAGTAGCAGTATTAATAGCCTGCTTCTAGATGTTGACTACAAAACAGGATATCATCTACTCCATGAAGGACGGACATTGAATTCATGGCTCTTGGCCACAGAAATCCTCAGGTCTTCAGAGTCTTGCAGAGAAAAACAAGCAAAAGCAAAAGAAAACAAAAAACACCACAAAAAAGTAAAAAAAATGCTCTGGACATGAGATTTCTAATAGATTGTCTTGGCTTAGCACTGAAAAAGAAAAGATGCATCTTCCCTCCACTCATGTTATTACAGAACTAGAGCACGAACAGAGAACAGGCTTCTTGCGCCACTGTATCATCGCTAACAATGCAGTTTTCGCCTCACGAACTACAGACCCAGTGAATCGGTCCATGGTGGGGTACGCCAAAATCTGTGCTGCCACCCCAGATTTCTCTGGGAGATTGGTGAAATTGTTGATGACAGCAAATCTGAATGGCACGATCTATGATTGTGTTTTGGCATCCCTCTGAACTTGAGAAAAGTCAACATCCAGCTACACTTCAGCAAGGAGAGCAACAGATTTATCACCCCTTTAGTGGTCTTGCAGACTACAAGGAAAGAGGACTAAAGCTCTCGTGAAGATGTGGATAGACTTCTCAGTTCAGTGCATCGACAGACATTATAATACAGGACAACATGAAGGGAAGCATGTAAAGCATGTAGTTCAGGCAAATTCTTTAGCATCGTAACCTAGGAGTATGATTCAATGCAGCAGAAAGGGGTAGGCTTACTTAGAGATTTTAGCAGCTCCGATTTGATACCAAGTAGAATGGCAAGTCATTGCATACATTTGCAGAGTAAAATACATGGAATTAACCATTCCAAAGCAGGCGGCAGTCAAATCAGGCAACACTTGGAGGCATGTATATTGGTATAGTCTGATCTCCAACACGGTGCAGAAAGGATGACAAGAATCTGAATATACTGTGAAGAGGTAAAATGAGTAAATACACCATCAACATATAGGAAAAGTTTATGGTAAGGATGCCGGTGAAAATACAATTCAGTTTTCCAAGCCCTGAAGACAAGGCAGATTGTTCAAGATAATGCACATGACAACCTAAGGGGGAAAAAAACATTAGTCAGTTGGCCACTATTACTAATTTTCCATCAACGTGCAGTTTCGAAATCAGTAAATTATCTTACCCAGAATCTTAAAGGCTTTCAGTGCACTTTGTAATGGTGAAAGATACTCTGGTCTCAGACCTTTATACAGAGGTCCAGAAAAAGGATAAAGACTCTTACAAAACAGCTATGCCAGTTGAAAACATTGCCAGTCAAACTTCTGTAAATCATACTTTTGCAAATCATACTTCTGCGACTCAATTCACAAAGTAGTTTTAGGCAATAAGATAATCATGCAAAACCTCTTAAAACCCGCTTCAGGAACAGTCAGCCACTCCACTTCAGAGTGGCCAAAGAAAACCAATTTCCAGCAGGCGGGCAAGGTCAAACAGTGATTTCTTGAACTGACACAGGTAGATTCCTTTCTTAATCTACGCAAATGGGCACAACGGCAGCTTAGTGCAGCTACTGTGAGGTTAAGTTTAATGCCTTGAGAGCTGCTAACATAAGATGCAGGAAGCGATTAAAACACGTAAAGGCAGAAAGTTGAAAACATCATAAGATTGAGGCTGATTGAGTTCACGCCTTACTACCAAGCATTTCTAGCGTAGTTCAAAAATGGAAAGACACCACAGAAAATGCTATCAAATAATGCTGTATTTTCACAGCTTAGCTAGGTTAAGATACAGTTTTGCCAGTACCAAGTTAAGGCTTCATTACTTTTATAAAAAGCTCTCAATACATTCCTCTCAGTAAAAAGTAGTTTGGTTTTGTTGTTTTGCCTTCTCTAAATATCGTATCATTTTAGAGAAATTCTTCTAAAATAAGATATCATAAATGAATTCCCTTTTTGTAAGGTGCCCTCATTTTACAAGAAAATGGATACTATAAAATTTTATATCAAGTCAGCATGTTACCAAGAAGCTTTTCTATATTTTCTGAATTTGATTAATACAAGCCAAGGTCACTTCCTGAAAGAAAGATGCCTACTACTGCAGCTGCAAGCAAACTAGACTCAAAAGCTGGGGGATGGGAAGACAATACTGGCAATTGCTAGCACTGTCTCCAAAAAGATACCATTTACAAAAGTTGAGTAAAATTTGGAATTTTTTGCTACGTCACTAAATAAGTAACCTAATAACTAAAGTCTGAGTCTGTATAGTTACAGTTCCAAGCAAACAAGAGTCACAACGATGTACCAGCGAGCCTGCAAAAAATGACTAATTCTGAGGACCCTTTACTGAGCTGTATGCAATTTCCTTAAAAATTGACCTTTTTTTTCCTCTATTTTTTTACTCTGCACGTTTTATCATGCAGTTCATGAAGCTAGTAAGAGACTGCCCTTGAATTAACAGCACGTCTCAGTCCTACTGAGACTGTGAGGCTCCACCCAATCCACAGTGACCTATTCTGAATTTATTGAGGAAAAACGCATTTTGGGAAAGCATGCAAGCTCTTTACAGAAGTCTACAGAATGCATTTTTGCAGTTTCTGAAGACTGTACCTAGCTTACAAAAACGATTAGAAATAAGGCGTATTCACCTGTAACGTGTAAAGCTCCTTTAAGCCCTGTAAAAATATTTTAAAATAAGTTGTTTTTAAAACATACCACATTTGCATTATGCATGAGACCAATCGGATGTAGTTTTCCCTTCCCTGTTAAAATTAACAGGTCGTGAAAATAAGACCCTACCAAACAGAAATAGTATTGGTTTTGTTTTTCTGCAATTTGGAGCACCACATCGGCAGCAGGTTGGAAGGAATGTATTGCTGGAAAACGTTTAAAACCATACTTCGACAGATGTTTCCACAAGGACATATGCAGACACACAGACACTCATGCTCAACTTAATATACTTCATCTTTAATAAAACAGCCTTGATACATCCAGCATTGCAACAGATGTTTCATATCAGCCTGAATTCAGCATGATCTACTCAATGAATGTTAATTTTGACAAACCGGTCCAGTAAAAAGAAAGGAACCTTGCTGGTTTTGGGTGGACATCTTTGCCTAAAATAGAAAAATTAACTACAGCATATCAGTGCCTGTGCAGGCACAGCTACATCTGTGGTTAAGGAGACCTAAATGCCTAAGATTTTCCATCATAGGAGCCTGCTGTAATTCTTTAATGCCATGCCTCAGAACTACTTTTTGGTTCAGACATTTAAAAAATGAGTGGAGAATTCTGCTGAACAAAGTGTAGCCTGTTATTCAGTCCAACAAGTTAAAGCTTTGGAAGAGAAACCGATTGAATGTCTAAACAAACTGAACTTTATCTTGCTGCTCCAAAGAAGGTATCTGCATAGCTGGTAAGTGCCTTATTTAAAGTACTTGAACATGCTCAGTTTTGTTCTAAACCAGTTGCCAAGATCCTCAAGTATTTTATCTAACCAAGTTGGCTTTGTTGCTGCACAGCTCCTCCATGCTGACAGAACAGAACATGCTTTACCACTATATTCCCAAGACCAAGAGCAACTTCTCTATAAACCTGCCAGCTACAAAGCAGGTAAAGTGCCTGGCAGCAGAGAAGCTAGTGAACAGGCCCGTTTTTCTAGGTTATACTGCCACACCCATACACGGCATCCACAAAGCATGAGGCAGCAGCAGGATCAAAGGGCTTAGCAAAGGCCACCCTTACCTCCCTCCTAATTGAAGAGTTCATTTGAAACGGTAGCTGGAGGTGTCAGCCAACAGCGCTAAAAACCCACTTTCCTGCCCCTCCAGTGAGTAACCCGTGTAGACGGCACACTCAGTTCAGTGACCAAAGTGGCATCCTGCTCAATGACTACCTTGCTGGCAGAGTAGAAATTTGCTTATGGAAAATTATACTATTTTTACCATAAGCTTTTTAAAGACATACAAAAGCCTACACTGAAAGTACTAAGGATGTGAGGTCATTCAAAAAACTTGAAATAGTACTGTCAACTCCATCTCTCAATGCTTCTTTAATCTTTGTTGCCATTCTTAATTTAAGCAGATTGCTGAAATAGCGCACTCCGCAGATGATACAACAGACAAATAAGGCTATAGTAGTCTTTTCTGTGATCCGATGGGGGCCAGTCCCACACAGTCGCATAAGCGGTTACACAGCAATCACTTCCAATTTACTGTAATTTAAATCTGATTAAGTTTGAGTATAGGCAGGTATACTTCATCTGGCTGCAACAGGTATTCATTTAGTTCAACAAAACTGCCTGCCATTCAATATTTGAAGCAAAAATCAGTTGCCTACCTATACTATACCAACAGATTTGAGCATTCCATTAATTAGGTTCCCCTTTCCTCTATTTCTTTTTCATATCCCTTATCAGATTTTATTCATAGTGAAGAGAGTTTAGTAGACTACCTGCAGTGAAATTACAAAATAAGGACAGAACAGAATTACCCTCAAATGAGGTTAATTAATCTTTCCACAATACAATCAGGTTATCACAGAGCATCTGCTACAATTCACTGCTCAAAACAAAGCTGTAGTGGTATCGTGCAGATCTCTGGTCAAATGAAATCTTAGAGTAAAGGGCTCAATTATTTAAAAATTAAGCTAAGTGGAGTAATAAAAAGGAAAAAGCCCAAAGGTTGGGATCTTTGCTCAATGCTACGTAAAACAGAGAAGTACCACCTAGAGAGGTATTAGAGACTGGAGAGTCACGGAGTCTCCTCTGAGGCCTACAAGAAAAGGGCAATAGGCAAGCTTTACTACCTGTAACAAGGTAAATTTCAGTTTATAAATAGTGATTGAACACAGGAACCACTTCCAGACAGCCTACGGAATCCCTATCCCAAGAGACTTTTAATACTTGACCGAACAAAACCTTGACCAACCAGCACTAACTTTGCTCATGGTGTTCGGATTGATGCTAGCATAATTACGCTATGAGTTTCAGTCAAACATAGTCATCAGGAAATTATGCACTACAGCCCAGAGATAAACTGGTACCATTATAACAATGGGCCACTAAGACAGGAAAATAACATTACAATTGATCCTACTTTGTTTAATTTTGAGATACATTACCACATTCTTCTTCGTTCTCATTTAAGAGGTATGTTTGATTAATATCATGTACACTTTAGATTTTGCATACATACGTCCACAGTCCCATCTTTACTGGACACAGAGTATGTCATCCTGATCACAACATTCATTCCTACCACAGAGGATCTTTTTTCCCTCCTATTTATGTGAAAAAACGGCATGCTTTTCAATGAGGCTGCCAGTGCCCTCTGGATTTTCTTTTGGTCCAAGCTTTTCTATTCTTTACAAGGAACTTTCATTGCATACAAACCTTCTGCTTCTAGTTTTTCTAATGTTCTAATGTGAAAGCAGCAGTATCTTCACTTTTATTAAAAAGTCATTTTTCAACAAATCTCCTATTAAGCTCCCAAGGATTCCTCAAGGAGGCAGACAGTCTTACTCGTGAAAGTTTTTATACAAATCGCACCTCTCAAACACTAATGTTTATCTGCAGAACTCTCCAAAATGACACTATCCACATTAGCATAGAAATTCCAAGTAATTTTAGGAAGATTAGCAGCCATTCTGGAAGTCTTTTCTGCTAAAAGAGCTGCTGGAGATACTTAGGCTTGTTTCCGACTTACTTCAAAAAAGGTGCCAGCGACAAAACTTTCCTGGAAAACTAGTTGTTTTGACCAAGCTATATTTAACAAGCTGTATCCTCTCATTAAAGAAAGTTTCAATACAAAATAAAAGCTGCTTCATCTGTTCTGCAAAACAAATCTACCATATTGTCTTATGTAACAAATCTTAATGTAAATTCCACCAACTATGAAACTAACTGCTCACAGAAGAGACATCCAAGAACTGTCTGGACACAATTTTGTGCAATGTGCTCTAGGACGTCCCTGCTTGAGCAGGGAGGTTGGACCGTGGTCCCCTCCAACCTTATCCATTCTGTGATTCTGTGATGGTGGTCAATCTTGAATTAGACCTTAAGCAACTGCTTAATTCTGCTCCAAGCCTCCTCAGATTCTTTAGAGTAATATTGAAATCCATGAGGACTTCCTATGCAAGCATACAGGGAAAAGTCAGAGCAGTTTCTGAAATCGTTGGCTCAGAGGTGAGGCCTTTAATGTAGAACAAATACGCTAAAAATGCTATCTTAGTATAGCAAGTTAGAACAAGCCACTTTTCAGCTGTATTCCTTTGTGGGTGTGGCTCTGGTTTTGTTTTACACTAACCAATAGCTGCAGCTGTATCATTGTTTCAAATGATACAGCTAAAGTCCCTCCAGGACCGTCAGTGACTTACTTTTTTTCCACTGTTGATGCTACAGAGCCAGCGTCACTCTAGAAGAAAAACATTCTATTTCATGTACAGTTTATTGGGTTGTTTGTTTTTCCTCTCCTTGCTTGTTTTCAACCATAACAGTACATGAAAATCTTTTCTAAATGAATCGATGTGTGGTGAAATGCCTTGCTACCTGTATTTGGAGAGGAAGAAAAGCCTGAAAGGTTTGCAAGTTTATTATTCCAGAAAAACAAAAAGTCCAGACCAGACTAAAATTACTAAATATAAAGGCTCCATAACAGAAAAACTTTCAGGGCACTAAGTATGACTACAGGAAAGTATCCAACCTTTTGTTCAAAATACTACATTAGGAAGTTGAACCTTGAACCAGCAGTGGTATTGCAAAAAAAAAAAAAAAA
>WEKY01044969.1:92239-147853 GCA_013390045.1 Picathartes gymnocephalus | reverse complement strand
AAGCAGCTCTCTTTTCCTGCCTGTTCTAATTGATTTTTATTTTTTATTTATTGTTTTGAAGTTAAACAAGTCATAGATTAAAGCCCCTTCCACCTATGCCTTGAGATATTTTTGCCACATAGTAAAAGTGCAAGTACTAGTGCAAAGAGAAAGCAAACCACCAAAACTTGGAGTGTAATGTTCCTGCAGATGCTTAGTCTGTGCCTACTTAAATTCTTCATGACTGCAGCTCCTCATGGGCTCTGCTGTCTTTGCTCTGGATTTGGGATGCTGCAACCAGCAGTGGCAGCCTCAGTTCAGATGAAGGTGGCAGCCACATAAGAAATGTAAAACTTGTTTTCATGCAGGTATGAGTAGCTGATTGAATAAAGAAGCCCCAAAAGATTATTTTTCAGTGGACTTTATCTAGTATTCCACAGGAGGAGTTTAAGCAAGAACAAAGTCATGGCTCAGAACAAACAGATAATTCAATTCATAAACCCAGAGACAAATGACAAAAACTCTATTAAAAACCTAAAGCTTTGAATTTCCTCCTAAACTTCAGCACAAGCTGTAGGGTTTTCAATCTGGTTAGACCTTAACTCATTGTCAGTCTTTCCTTTGTCCTTCTACTACTGATGGCAGCATTTAATCTGTTTTTAACTGTGTGTTATGTATATGTCAGGTCACTTAATAGAATATAAAACATCTTCATGAGGGAAGAAGCTTTTTCTACAGTCACATCAAAGCCATTATAAAAAAAGTGACTTATTTCATCATTAATTTTGGGCTGCATCACTCTGGTAGAACATAACTGAGTTTGAATCTGTAGCAAATACAGTTTGATCTGTGTACATTTACAGGCCTCTTCACGTATTTGTACATGACAGACTATAGATCTGGTTCAGCAAAACAATGAAGAGAATGATCTTGTGCTAAGCAGAGTGATTAGGGCTGATTCCTGAGAAGGTTCTTGTGTCCTTCTGGCCAGTCCAGTCCTGGCACTGGGTCTCCCTTCCCCATAGTTTTCATTTAAAGGTAATTACTGACCTCCTGACTGCCTTCCCCCAGTCTAGGGGAACATAGAACTGCTGCATGTGTCCCTGTCCTTGGTATTCTTCAAAAATATCAATGAGTTACGGCCAAAGCTAGGTGAACTCACTGACATTGGGTCCATACTTATTCCTTATTTATAAAAGAAAGTTACATTTAGGAACCAAAGGTTGGAAGAAGCTCTAGATCTTCATGAGGAGACTGGAACAAAAGGCTGATCATGAAAATGAATGGAGTTATTGTATGTGCAGAGACTTCTTTTTGAACAGATAACATTTTCTTAATTTCTCAGAGCCCATAAATTTATGCATAATCTTGGCATAGAGCAACATCTTTTTTTGGTTCACAATGAAAGTTTTTAACTTTATTAGCAAGGAGATAACTTTTGTTTATATGCCAAGAAGCTGTCTTTAGAAATTATACAGTTGTCTGCATTTAGTGTTGCTAGATAATGGGATTATGTGACGTGTAAAATATACCCATCACTATTGCATATGAGTGATGAGTGCATATACAGTGAGATTTATGGGGTATGCTACAGTTTGTGTAGTATCACAACCATTTATGTGGCATTTAACTAGCAGTTGCTTGGCTGAGTATTTAAAAAATCATAAAGTAGGGGTGTTGGGGAGAAGTTGTTTTATCTAGATGTAATTTGGCTTTCGTAACACCTAATGCTTTCAGGAGGCCTTACAGCACACACCACACACACACACACACCTTCCCCCCTCCAAGTACTTCCCCTGCTAATGGGTGAGGAATATCTCCTTATAGGATTCTGGTAAATGGCTACACTTTCTGAAGGAACTCATAAGATCATATGAATTAAAATTGATAAGAAGTGTAATCTCAGTTAGTTCTGCTGTAAAAACTGAATCAGTCATTAGCTGTGAGGACAGAGCACTTCGAAACAGTCCATTAAGGCAAGAGATTGCCCAATTAGGTATTCACGTGGCAGTTAAAATTGCATCAGGATGTTAACCACTTCCAATTTTTAGTCAAATGCCTTTTTAAACTTCGACTGAAATGTTCCTAGTTCTTGCTGCATGGCAAGAGAGAAAAAAGCGTTTGAAATACTTGTTAAAAATAACCAAAGCCCCACATCCACATTAATTTCATGCCAAGTTGTTCTTTATATAATTTGAAAGGGCTGTGATATTCAGCTTCAAGTATTGAGAAATTTAAAGGGAATATTAATATGCCCTTATAATATTCCCATATGAGGAAAATGATGCAAAGATTTCCTTTGTAACCTGAGAGATGAACAAATGTTTTGAAAAAATGATCTTCAAAATTTTTGATGCTTTTCAAAGTTTGGGGTATTTTTTTTTTATTCCTAAGTCAGGGGAAAGAAATTGTAGTTAGGCATTCCAGTTTAATTAACCTTATTTTAAATACATTTAAATGCTATTTGTAATTCTCTTGAAGAAATTACAGCAATCACTTGAGGGGAGTGGTTCTTCACATTATGGTCTACCAATACTCTTAAATTCAGTCTCCTGAGAACTCTTGCATTTGTCTTTGTTGTTTTGGTTTTCTTTTTTTTCTATCTTCTGGTTGTTTTTTTCCTTTTTTAAGTATTGCTTCAGTAAATACAGCTGAAAAGTACTTTTGGCAACTGGAGCCATGGATTCTCCAGAGGGACACATCAGGAGAATAGTGGTTTTCAGTAAGGTTAATATGAATAAATTAGACATTATAAATCTAGAGCCAGATATTTGCAATTGCCTAGTGAAAACAAGACAATAAAGGCACAGGTGAAATTTCCTGGAAGTCTGCATTTGTGCTCTGTACTCCTGTATGTGCCTCACAAACACAGTGTCAAGGATATTAGAGCAATTCCTTCAGGAATGACCAGAAATGCTGTAATTTTGAGGCTGTGCTAAGAGATGAATGCTTGCAGGGATGGCTGTTTTAATGAAAATGCCAGGGCTGTTGGGTTTAGGAGTTGATCAGCATCTACAGATACTTTTAGAATTATAATCCCAGCATTGTTGCCTGGGCTATGTTTAGAAAGCTTGTTTCTAAGTGTTCATAGGAATACTCAGATTTAGTTAATTTGAACTGTCTGTCTTGGAAATTTTGTTCTGTAAAGGATCAACCTGAGAATGGATTTACCCCAAATATGTGGGGGTTTTTTTTGTTTGTTTTTTTGACATGAAAGTGGAGGGAACTCCTTTTTGCAGGCAGTCAATATGTTGATATTGACTGATTATGTAACATCTAATGATATTTAGATACAGATGCTTGCTAGGGTAAGGCAGGTCTTCAGTGACTGACGTTGTGGAGCATGTGCATATTTTGTTTGGGTTTGGCCTTTGTGTGTCAGAATTTAATAAGAAAAAATGAACAAAATGGGCAGTAACAACACTTTGTGCTTATTCTGGCAAATGAGGTCACTGTCCTTGCTTGAGAAGTCATAAGGAAAATTGGGTGGGACAGAACTGAGGATAAGTGTTGTAATTTTTTTGTCTAACAGAAACAAAACTTATTTGTCCCTTTACTAACACTGACATGAGTGCTCTGCTGTAGTGTTCTGTTGTGCAAATGTACAGAGCATTATTTGTTTCTAGGCTATGGTGGCAAAACCCACACAGTATCTGTGTTGAAAAACATAGGAATTAATAGAGAAAATGTAGTCAGCAGCCTTGTTCAGCCCTTCTGTCCCACACCTCTCTCTCTCCCCAGGGTAAAATGGTGTAAACTACCCCTCTGTGCTGGTCTTAATAAAACTGAAAATGGAGAATCTGTGCAATGCTTAGCTTCACCTATTCTTTTATCAATCGTCTCTTATACCATGTATCTGTGTTATTCTCCCATTTGAGCAGAGAACTTAAAAATCAGCCTTTCATAATTTAAATCCTCTGTTGCTTTAAAAAGTGGGCAATGCTCCCTTTACCAAAAAGATCTAAAGAAAGTACAGCTCAGTGGAGAAATGGCAAGTGTAGTGTTACTTTTTTGTAATTTTCAGTAAAGGACTGGAATGTGATTAAGCTCTCCCACATTTCTATGTGATATCTTATGAGTTAAATGCTAAATTGTTGGGGTGAGCAGAGGTTTGGTGATATTTCAAGTTTGTGTGATATCATGAAGGCAAGCATTAGGCTGAACATCACAGAAGAAAAGTAGTACACCAAGTTAGGATCTGTAAAACCAAATATCCATAAGCTCTTGTGATGTCTGACTTCAAATATTTTATTTTTTCAACTCTATAAAATAAGTGAAACGTAAGGAAAAATATTCCTATAACATAGCTGAAAAAGGCATCCCGTGTATGGTTTCAATTTAATCACTGCTAAAACAATCTAATACAAGCTGTGAATGCTATTAGGTTTTGGCATTAAGCGAGTCCTTCACTGGGCTACCTATGAAAGTCAAATAACTTTCTGGGTACTTTAGATTTAAAAATCCAAACTGTAGTGCCAAAGCACTCCGGTAACTCCTTCAGTGAGAAAGCAATGATTGAAAAATGTGGGAAAATCATTCAGACTTCTGAAAGATTTGCAGGTGCAGTATCTGTATGCTGCAAGTGCAAAGATGTCTTTTAGTCATAATTCAGATATTTTTCTACCAGAAAAGCAACACATGAATTGTTTTAAGGTAATAGAAATGGTAAGTAGGATGTGGCAAACATAACCAGTATTGGATGGAGAAATGGAGATTGAAAGTTTTAAGCAGACTTTAAAACAAATAAATAAAACCTTTAAGTTTAAGAGATTCCTGAGGTCTAGAATGTGACCAACATATAACGCCATCATTTGAGGGGTCAAGTAACACACTGGAAAACTTTAGGCTGCACTATTTGATGTCATTCAAGTGGAAAGTCTTAGAAGCTGTTTTAAAGTTTAAGTGAATTTTAATGGCCCAAATGAGAAAACACTTGGAAAAAATGCCATATGATTAACTGTTTGCCACCTGAAGTCCAAACCAGGCCCATTGGCAGGCTGCAAAGATGCATGAAAAGCCAAAGAGATCCTTCCAGAGTCATGAAATCTCTGAGGAAAGTTGTGTAGAGATGATGCTGGGCAGTACAAAGTGCTGGCAGCTCTTCTGTTATCAGTGTCTTGCTGTTCCCAATAGAAGTCAGATGACAAAAATTCTGTATTGAACATGCTTAAAGTCTTTAAAGATATTAAGAGAATGGGATATTAGTTTCATTAAAAAAAATAAATTAAACACCTCCACAAACCAACAACTCAATATACTTGGTGGGAAGGGGAGAGAAAGGACTTGGGGCCAACTTCAGAAAGGAAATTAGAACCATCAGTAAGCCTTCCAGGATCTGAAGGGTCTCCGTAGTGTGAGATTTTAGGATCTGTGGTGGAATCCAGGCTTTACATGTGCTCCTTAATTTCCTCTGACAGTGCTGTACAAAGCAAGGATTTTGAGGCTACAAATCAATGAAAAGACACAACAATTGCTGAGGCCTCCCTCGCTGCAATTAGATACAGGAGATCCAGATCATTTAAGTTTCTGCTCATAAATTGCAGAACAGTCAGTTAGGAAGCTATAAAAGGTGGGAGCCAGTTTGAAGTGTGGTATATAATGGGTGAGATTCCAGAGCGTGCTGCCCAGGAAAGACACTTTCAAGTGAACATAAAAATCCTTGAAGTGCTGATCCCAACATGCACAGCTGCAGCAGAGAAGGCTAACAGTGTTACTGCCAGAGGACTGCAGTGTAAATAAGGGAGCTGCCATTCTCGTTATCTGCGGGTTGGAGCATGAGCACAGGGTCTGCTCAGTGTATCTTTGACAGGAAATAGCCACTCTTAATGGGATATGAGGGAGATGAATCCAACTGGCACCATAAACCTGGGAGGTGTGAGTAAGTGCAAGGCAATTAGGAGCCTTTTCAGTGCAGAAAGGAGACAGTTTTATTACTTCTTTTAAAGTTTATTTCTTTCCTAAGTGATATAGGTGCCTATTTTGAAACTGTTTCATTTAAATACAGGAATGAATGAGGGGATATAATCTGAACAGGATAAGCAAGCTGAGGTTTTGAGTCAGCTATTTTACACAAACATGGTCCAAGCCAGCTGTATGATAGCTTTAAATAATTTAAAGTAGGGTTTGGTGTGTTCATGCCTAGTGCAGAGTGCAAATTCAGGCTTCAGTTGCAAAAGATTTGCTTGGTAGATGATAATTAACAGCTGCAAACAGTGCATTCCCTCTTCCCCGCTAATCTTGGCCTACAGCATCTCTCACTTGCCAAATCCAGTGATAATCTTTTGGATGTAAGTAGCATCTCTTGGACTAAGTGCTCCTGGGTAGTGCGTGGCTCTCCAGGCATGATGGAACGGTGGTGGTGGGAAGGGGACGGATATGCGCGCCAGCTTTTGAAAACACTGGCAGAGCTGAAATTTGGTTTTAGCTTGGCAGAACTTTGTTTCCAAACTTCAAACTCCCCTCTCTCCCTTGCCCAAGATCTGACCAAATGGCCAAAGGCAAGTTGAAAGCTCTAATAACAAGGCAGATAAGGTGCTCTGAAGGACCGAGCTAGGCACTTCCTGCACTAAGAGATGCCTTTCGTGGGGCTGTGCTGGTGTGTTTTGGTGTTTTTTAGTTGTTTTTATTTTTTAAAACAAGCTAGGTCCATGCCCATTTGATGGACAGTTCTGCTAGAACCCTTTACTGTATAAGCTGGTACTCATTCTTTGTTTTATAACGTGCTCATCACCATGGTATCTGAGCACTTTGTTCTGCAATGCTAACTTGAGTGTCTGTTAATACACACAATCATGGATTTTTCTATTATTTTTCCTAAAAGGCCATTACCTATTTTCCTGTACCAGCTGTGGACTTCACTACAGATTTAATTCCCACCCCCTGCCCTACACCCCAGCTAGAGGAGATGGTTTATTCAATTTTCTCTCTTTCAGAACTGTGCAAATTCCTCAATAAATGGGCTGTCATACTTCTGTACAGCATACAGCAAAGTGGTTTTTTGTTCATATATCCAGACTACAAATGTATCGCTATCTGCGCATTGTTTAAATTCTTCACACCCTGCCTTTGGAAAATCTATTTTAGGACTGTTTTATGTGAAGTCTGTGCTATGGTTCTTAGTTTTTCCCCACCCTCTGTATTAAGCTTTATATACAACACAAATGCTGAACTATTATGGATATTTAGTCATATATCAGTGGAAGAGCAATTTAATATGGAATGCTGAGGATTTTTTATTGCTGATTCCTGATCAGATTTTCCTGAGCCTAAAGATAAAAAAGGTTTTTCCTACTATGCAAGAGCTTCAAATTCCCCTGAATCTGAAAAACATTTTTCTCATTCACATTGCTAATAGTGATTTCAGTAATTCCACTCTGATCTCAATAGCACTTGTTCTTACTCTGTTGCCTACATATTTCTGATCCTTACAGCACCATCCTGAATGTTGATACAAACACTAATGAGGGGGAACTATCCTTCTGGGCATGCCTGTAGGTATTGGCGATATACGTTGTCAATAAGGTAGCTTGTGAAAAAATATGAGATTTTCTCAGGAAAAAGTATTTTCTTATACCCAGGGGATTGCACTGTGCAAATCAGCCACTTTCATTTGCTGAAGTATGGAATGGTCACACTGACAGCTCATTTGGCTGGTCTCTGGCTCTGATTCCTCACACATTCTTGTAGCATGGTCAGTGAACAGGGCTTTGAGCTGCTCTGTGCACCCTTCCTCACCTCTGATTAGGGCTCTCCCCTGAGAAAACCAGGGTTATAAAACTTTTGTGTTAAGCAAGGTTCTCACAAATCAGAAATGGAGAAAACTGAGTAATAGAGGAGTGACACCAAATTCCCCTATAACTTCAGGGAACATCTGAGTGGAAAAATTCCAGAAGCCAATGGTATCTGACTTACGGTTTTGTTTTTTTTTAAGAAGAAATCAAATGTTGCACTTAGGAAATGGAAGATTCAGATATACAGTAATACAGACTTTGGGAAATGATCAAATGGAAACTTGTCTGCAACAAATTGCTTTAATGATCAGCATAAATGTGTTTTAATTTGGATTAATTACAGCCTGGGAAGACTTTGCTCCTAAATAAACTTCAGGAAAATGTCATCCATAATGAATATACTAAATAAACTTCAGTATAAATAAATGGGTCACAGCTCTCCTACCCGCTGAAGACTTGCTGTGTTTATAAAATGTACACAAAGCCCTGCATATATACTGTACCTTAAGGTATTTACGTAATGACAAAAGATCACTTTTTCATTTTCCAACCATCACCAAGGGATTGCAAAGCAATCAGACTTTAACAGCCAATTAATCTCTCTAGATGATGTTTGTGTAGCACTTAACCAGTTTCAGTAAATTAGATCCCTGTGGGCTGGGCTGTTACATTGATAGAAATGTTACTGCTAGCTGGAGGCATTCATTTACTAGTTTGTAAGAACAGCAGTATTGAGAAATCCTGAGCATATGGAAACAGACTCTCTGCACCTTTTAAAAAGAAATGCTGTTTGTAAAGAATAGGAGGGTCTGGGACTGGCCCAGCATGGAGCCTCACTGAACTAAAGCAGTTTGTCAGTTCTGTTGGGTTGGAGAGACTGCTGCTAAATTCCCTGTAAGAAACAGAAGAAATCCATTGGGAGGCAGCTGTGGCTAAAGAAAGATAATTCATTGCAATAGCATCCACTTAAGCAAACAGTTAAAGGAGCAGGTTTGTTTAAAGTATGTCTCCTGTGCATGTAGGCAAAATACATGGAAACAGTTTTTGGAAAAATCCTCCAGGAGCGCGAAGTTTTCAGTATATATAAGATAAAAATCTATCGGAAAAACAGCATCTTGAAATTAAACTGGAAACTTTTTTCCATGCGATGGTTCAAGGCATCTGCAGCAGCTCTCAGGCTCCCTGTGTGCCAGCTGGAGCCCACAAAGCACAGCTGCAAATCTCCACGGGGAGAGCTGCATGACCGATGCCTGTGTACCCATGGCAATACAGCTGCAGTTGTGGGGCACTGGGTTCTCTGCATGTTCCTCAAGGATTTAATTGCTTCGTGATTGCTGTACTAGGTTAATGCAAGGGTTTCCTCGTCCATTATCACTCCAGAGAAGGGTTTTGGGGACGAATAGATGAGTTCAGCTCTGCTCCTTGCTGCAGTCAAATCCAGCTGGAAGCAAGCTTGCACTGGTGTGGCATTCGGGATGCAAACCTGGAGACAGGACATGACTGGAAGTGTTTAATTAACAGTTTCTCATCCACAGAAATGTCAGGAAGGCCTGAGGGAGAAATTAATTCCTGGCAGGATGAAGGCATTTGGTAAAAGTCAGAGTCTAGCTTGTTGCCCTTGAAGCAGGTGTGTGGAGTCAGTGACATATGGCTGGCATCACATACTGAGGTCGGCACAGGGCATTCTGGAAATTCTGTGTATGGTTGGACCCCCTGGCATGGGTCAGGAAGCCTGTGGAGATGTGGAACTTGGTGTTACCTGGGAGATGCCAGCCCAGGAGTGTCATAGCCTAAACTGTCATGGCCAGTTGGAATGGAAGTTGGTTTATATGTATTTTAATGGCTGGTGAATGTGCTCAGTGTAACTGGATGCTTGCCTTGGAAAGGACAGGCTGCCCAAGCCCTGCTCAAACCTGCAGTGGCACTTTGGTTCCCAAAATTCATTTGCTACAAGGTGTGTGTGAATATTTGAAGACTATAAAAGCTGCTCACCATTCTGTGGGTGTTGCTGAGGAAAATCAGGGCTGTGAGCACCTGCTGAGAAGGTCAGGTGGTAGCAAATAGGAGCTGACCTTTTGGACATGACCTTCTGCTTTGTTCCTTCTGATAACTCACATTGTCATACAATGGCTCATGATGTGGCCTGACCATATGGTGTTTAGCAGGAAAAGGTTTAATTAGATTGTCAGACAGGCAGCACGTATAGCTGCAAGGCCAGAGAGATGACAAAGCAGGTCTCATTCTGTATCAGCAATGTTGCCACTGCTGAATTTGCTAATAATGGCCTAGAATTTGAGAAATGGTTCAGGTACCTTCAGAGGTCATCTGGCTTAGGCCCTTTTTGCTCTCTTATTTATAATTGGCCCTTACTTCTACTGACCTCTTGTAGGTGTTACTGTTCCAGTGCCTTTCAAGCTCTGCTCAGGTCATCTAATGAATACAGGGGCATGATAAGTTTTATCTACAGTTTTAGGTTTTTCCTTGGGCAACTGGAAAGATATTGGGGTAATGCCAGGTGTATTGGTTTACTTAAACAACACAGCAGCTTTCGTAGAAGGAATGAGAGGGCTGTTAACTAGATAAGTAGAAAGGAGGACAGGCCATGTGGATCCAGAAAGAGCAAATGCACGGACTCTGTCTCCCAGTATTTTAGCAGGATTTATGCCGCAAATGTGTATATTTAGAAATTTTAGTTGAAAGTAAAATAGGAATTTCACTCTACACTGTAACAATTGTGGGATTTGCAAGAGTGGACAGGAAAGTTTTTGTGTGTGGATATTGTGGTCAAAACATAGTTTAGAACATAAGGAACCTTGTAGTATAAATGTGCTATTCATTACAGTTTTTCAACAAAGATGTGGTCTGAATGGCTGGTAATGAAATGCTTTCTTAATGCAATGATTATCCTTACTGTTTAGATGCAAAATGCACAAGTTTGGATAGAGGCTCTTTTTTGGAGAACAGAGAAATGACTTTGTGTATTGAGTACAATTACAACTTCCTAAAATGACACGCTGAGAAAATAAATGTATCTAAGTGATACTTGGCTCTAGGGGTGAAATGCAAGAACAAAACTACAAGACTTTCTCCAGCCAAGTGAAGTTCTGACAAGGTCATATAACAAAAGCATAATAATATCATTCTGGGTTTCTAGTTATCATTTCAGTATGTGCTCTGTCCAGTGAAAGCATTGCTAATTTTGTTTTCCACAGCTGTCCTCCATGTCATGAGTTTGTATTTTTGTATTGTTGGATCTTGCTCTCTTCCAGATATGCCTGTTTTTGGTTTCTTCCACAGAAATGAATAGTTTGGAGACTGTTAAAATAATTCTCTGTGTTTCTGCTAGAAGCAGTTGACAGACGATTTCTCTACAATTTAATATCTGGATTTAACTTTGAAAGGTTATTCCATGTATCTGTTACATATCTGCCTGCAATCCAGGCAGGCAAATGCATTTGATTTTTTTACACTGTAGGTTATAATCAAGCACTGTCAAAACAGGAGTGAGTGGTGGAAAGATTCAAGAGGTGATGCTTCCTCCTGTTCAGACAGTAGACTTTTGCAGAGCATGTTAATGGGGTGTGAAGCTGCAGAGGGAAAAGCCTGTGACAGACAGTTCAGTGACTCCTTGGGAGGTCGGTGACCTGGAGGCTGCCAGCCAGGAGAGCACAGGCTGACCCACTGCTGCAGCCACCCGTGTGCCTCTTCCCTCTGCTCCCCTCCTCTTCATCCCTGCGATTCCCCCCAAGACAGCCCCCCAGTTTTTTACATGTAGTGTCATGCCCGTTGTTACCCAAGGCAGGGCAGCCTGTGTCTCCTGGAGGAGGCCAGACGTACAAAATCCAGGTGTATGGCGCAGGATGCCTTAGGGTCAGCTCAACTTCTGCTGAAGTTTGATCTGCAGGACCAGTCATGGAGCAATGGGCTGGTAATGTTAACCATAATTTAGGCTATTCTCCTCAGTGCCTGAATTAGCAAATAAATGCTGTAGCACTATTGCAAGCATTTATTTTGCCTTTCCTTCAGCCTGGTGTATTATAATACAGTCTTAGAGCTGATTCTCCCATGAGCTGGATCTGAGATATAACAAATGCCATGCTCACACACTCTGCTTTTTTTCTTTATAAAAGAGAAGAGCATTCAATTCAGTATGAGTTTAGTTCTGATTTATCAGCACATTATCAGTTTAGTGTGCTTCTGTCATGGTCAATGCTCTTACACCAGTGGATGCAGGCTTTGGTCTCTGTCTATAATAACTTTCTGATACAAAGGCCTGAAGAAGGGCTGTGTTCACCGTGCCCAAAGACAGTCACACAGAAAAGTGCTGGATTAAAATATGGGGTTTGGTGTTGTACTAGAGCCGTGGAGGGAAGAGTACAGCTGCTTGTATCAGGAGCTTGTGGGGTTGGGAGGACAAGTTTCCTGTTTGGTAAAAAATGTTGGATAGTTTCTGGCAGAAATTCTTGGTTTTAAATTTTGAAGAATGAGGAGGCTTTTACATCAACTTAGCTATATGAAAAGCCTTCTACAATGGGTTAGGCCATGTTATAGGGAAATACTGATTTTGTTACTTCTGGACTGTATTTTTCAGCCTGGTCTTGAAGAGACTTGTTTGAAAGTATGAAAACACATGTTCATCTTGGTTTGAATCTTCTGCCTGAGGCAGTAGAAGGAGTTAAATTCATTAAAAAAGAATTTTTTAAGAAAGCATAGATTTTTCTTATTTTCTTCAGACTACATGACATCTACAGAGAGGGTAGTGACAAAATACTCAACAGCCCAGTGTTTTCTGGAATAAAAATTCTGCACTGGGAAAAACCACATTCAATCTCTTATGTGTGTATGTGTGAACAAGCAGCAGAATTCTATGCCCCTGGGACTGGCTCCCATCCAGAGGCTTGCTTACACTGCAAGGCGGAGCAGGTGGCATCTTTGCACAGTCTCCTATTTCAGATTGCAGGTTATCTTGGGGGCAACTGTAGCTTCTAGCCTGTGCTCTGTGGGAGCCTCTTGGCACACACCATCTGCTAGGAACACTGAATCAGCCTGGCTTGGTCCTGTCCTCTGGCTGAGGTGGTGGTGGTGAAAGTACTGTACTATTCTTTTCTCTACTGCTGTGTGCCACTTCAAATGACCTTTTGGCTGGGGACCCTGAGGGATTTGCCCATAGCAGTCTGGATGTAAATTGGGTCTTCATAACTGTGCTTTGAAGAAGTGTTCTATCACTGACAAGTGTTTTAAACTCCAAAACTGTTGTGATAGTTTATTCCCATCTTAATAACCTTTTTCCTCAGTCTGAAAGAGTATCAAAGTTCTAGTCTCTTTCAGTGTTGATGATACTATCTATAATTGCCTTTTTCTTCTAGAATTTTCTTGTTCCCAGCCCAGTGCTCTTTTGAGGTTAGAAGCAAAGCTGAATACTGGTTAAAAAAGTGAAACAAAACTTGAGTGCCACCATCCAAGTTTGTGGCCACAGACACACAAAGGTGTGTTAGATTTCATTCTCTGCTCCTTGGAGGATTGTTCCTCTGACTCATTTTTTCCTTTGTTGACGAACACTGAGCTGACAGTTCCACGGGCAGGTTCACAGGTTTCTTTTCTGAGTGGCAATAGCTGATCTAATAACTGTGTATCACAGCTGGATTGATTTCCCCATCATGCCTGCAGAGCATGACTTTGAAGTTACTGATGTTGAATTCCATCTGATAAGGCCTCCTGGTCTCAGGAAGAACCTTTGAGGACTGGCCAAGGAAACGTAGAAGTCACAAGTCAGGGAATAGAGTTTAGTATTTTGAGTTGTTGGCTTTTGCTGTATTGCTTTCATCTCTTCACACCTTTGGGTTATTAAAGGAGTTGTTGAGAAGGGGTGGGGAGCAGACTAGATGAAACAGTCTTAGCTGTTCACTCCTTGGGGCCTCTAGGTGTGACTGTATTGGTGAAAAATGATAAATTTAACTCCTAAGCCCAGAAGAGGTCTGAGGATGTGTAGTAGTTTAGGGTGCTGTTCCACCCTGGTGTGATATAGGGTTTAAGGGAGAGCAAATGATCTTCCAGCTTGGAAAGGAGATGCATCAAATGCAAATGGCTTGGCACTGACCCTCTTAGAAAAGCCTGGCTTGCGCTACACAAGTGAAGAAAATTTAATTCATTGCTTAAGTTTAATGACCTCATTAGGTCTCACTGAAAATAGAAGACAAAACAGCAAGAAGCTAAAATTTGCTATTACTGCTAATATATTTTTAGAAGTTCCTAATTTAGTTGTGCTTTCTCATTGTGCATGGTACCTTGCCAACTCAGTGCCACAGGCTAAGATATTCATTAGTATTCCTATTTATCATCAGTAAAAATTAGTTACATTTGAAAAAGCATGTGCACAGGATACATATAAACTGTGTCCTGGTGTTGACAATTCTGTTCATGCTTGTTAACTTTACTGTAGCCTCAGGGCTCTCATGCTGACTCTGTTAAGCATAAAGAACTGTAACTCAAAATACTGTTTGTGTTTTAGGCCTTTAAACTTATATTTACAAATATTTCTACTTGTTTTACTGCGTTCTCTACCTTGCAGCAGTTTTAAGTGTTCAAACTGTACACACAACACTCCCTCATTTCCTTTTTCCCAGTCTTCCTCTCTTTCTTAAATTTTAAAAAAGCAATGGGAAACAGATCAAAAAGGAAGAGATCTTATACAAGGACAGTGAGGTTGGTAATGGCCATGTGTAAATTGTTTCAGCAGTTCTGTCTAAGATGGGGGAGAGAGACAAATATTAGAAATAAGACAAATCTGTTATGGTGGAAGTGTATCACAGGTCCAGGAAGCAAAACTGAGATCTGTATCAGCTTCATTTCAGCAATGCTGGTCTTAGGAGAAAATCCAAACTCAACCTTCATTAAGTGTATTCTAAAATGAAACTGCATCAAGAACAGAAGTCTGACTAGTGCTTGTTTGGGTCAGCTGTAAGGTGGAGAGTTCCAGCACACTTCACGTGCCTTCCACAGGAGCCGTGGATCCCGGAGCTCAGTAAATGCAGAAGCATCTTGCTGTAGTTATGGTGGCTCAGCTGTTCCAGGATACTTCCAGTGTGCTGCTGCTCACACTGCTGCTCCTTGCTCTGCACCACCCAAGGCAGTGTTGGGATCTGCAGAGTCAGGGAAAAGGGTGAGTGTGGATGGGCAGCAAAGACTTTGTGGTGGGCTGGGAGAATGGGCCTGTGGTATTAGGACTGGGGGGAAAGGGATCTGGTGTTGAGGTCCTGATTGGGGAAATCAGGCACACTGTGCCATCAGGGAAAGGAAGAGGCTGGAGCTCAAGTGTGTGGATGAGATTTGGGCACACAGACCCAGAGCTGAATAGAAATAGCAGAGAAACAGAAGATGCTTCTCTATTTATGGCCTTTAATACAAGACCAGTTCTGTTTCCAAATCTGTCACACTTATTTTATTTCTGTTGTTGTCTACAGTATCAGTGTAGCTGATCTACTTTATTTTCAACTGTTTGTGTACTGATCTGAAAGTTTTAGGGAGTATTTTATGCCCTATTTCTTTAAACTGCATCTTCTGGAAGCTGATGTCAAAATGTCTCAGTGAACAGATTTTGTGATACCCTGTGGGCGTGCAGGTGTTGCTACTGGTACATGTCAGGTCATTCAGCAAAAATGAGTGTGGTGGAAACCTTTGTTGCTTGTGTAGTCAACTCTGACTTGGCTAATAGTTTTGATTTGAAGGATGAATTAAAAAAATAATCACCATCAACCCCAGTCTTCCTCTCCCCCTACCTTAAAAGAAATAATGCTGTGTAAGCCACATTTGGAGCGACACACAGTGACTGGGACTTGTCATCAGTTGATTTTTGAAAGCCATGACTCCTAGTTCCTAAACTGACAGGATACTGAGTAAGTGAAATGCCTAACAAAAATGAACATGTCTGTCAGAAATATTGCAGCTTCCCCCTGTAGGAGGCTGTTTTAAATATGAAACTTCTCCTTTAAACATTCTGTGTGAAAGCTGCTTAAAAAAGAAAATGTTGAGGTAATATTGCTGTCTATTTTGAAGATTTTTTAACCTTTCAGCTCTTGGTATGCTGTTATCTGTATGTGAGATCTGCAGTGTCTCGGAGAACGACGGTGGAAGGCTGAACGTGTGTCCATTTCTATGCATTTAAGGATTTAGTCACAGGCAGCATAGACAGTTATGTAAAATGTATCCCGAGGAAAAGTACTATGATGTAACTCATCTCATAATGAAATTCTTGAAAT
The DNA here is from genome assembly GCA_013390045.1 of Picathartes gymnocephalus. Classification (NCBI taxonomy): domain Eukaryota; kingdom Metazoa; phylum Chordata; class Aves; order Passeriformes; family Picathartidae; genus Picathartes; species Picathartes gymnocephalus. The sequence goes on along the minus strand of WEKY01044969.1, from coordinate 131,889 downwards.
AAAAATTTAAAATGTTTAGTTGAATCTTTCTGGTGATAGTTAGCTCTGCACCTCTTTCCATGAACTCCAGAATCCTTTAATCTTTTGCATTTGCTGCATTTGCACCTACTTCAAAGCATTGCTGCAGGCGTTGGAAAGGATCCTGGCACCCGGTGGGAATAGGGCGGGGATGTGAAATTCTGTCATCACTTGGAAACTGCAGCCATTTCTGAAGTGCCAGTGTGATCTATCTTTGCAAAAGGGCAGCAGCATTATGCAACTAATTTGGGAATATAAGGAAACGTGTCAATATTGGCTGTGGTTTTAGAATGTAAAAAAAAAAAAAAAAAAATCCAAAAAACAACTCCTCTTTATACTGAGCAGTACTTGCCAATCTAAGGAGAGAGCTGAATATCGTATGGTAATGATCCTTGGGCATCTTGGTGGGTAAATACTAATTTACCTTGTGGTTTTGAAACCAGCTGTAAGATGATGAACCCTGGATGCAATGCAGCCACTGATGTGAGGGTCTGGTGGCACTGGAATTTAACAGAGGATTCTGGAGATGAACTGGAGGAGAGGGGGTGAAAGTGTTAATTTGAAGAGGCAGGGCTGTGTTTTTTTTTTTTTTTTTAATAAAGAAGGTAGTCTGAGTTTTAGCTGTTATCACTTGTCTGTCAACTGATATTTTAAGAAATAAAATCTACTTTAGGACATATTTTAGGTGAGCTGACTTAGGGTGGTGATGCTTCACAAGAACCTGTCTTATGCTCCTGACACCAGTGCCCCAAACTGTACCCCAAACCTCCTGCTGACTGCAGTGGGAATGATCAAACTTGCCATGAAAACATTTCTCCTGTTTCAAGGATGATATATCTGTATGAATACCCAAAACTGCATGTAACTCACAGATATCTTGGTTTCATATTGCCTCGTATTTGGGAAAACATTCAGTCATAAGTCTCAATCACTAATGGCATCTGCTTACCCTGAGCTGTGCTGTAGCATATACATCTGCTGCTTTGACTTGCAAAACTGCAAGATAGTGTTTTTCATTCAAAGAATTTAATTGTGTAAGAAGCTGCAAGGTTTTTATGGGAGTTAGATTGTGTTTTATTTTAAAGGCCATATTAAGAGCATTCTACAATTAAGTTTCAAAAGAATTAGACACTATAATGCGTTTTAAGCTGCTGCTATGGTAAAGAATTATAATTTTCAAGTTATAAAAAGTGACTAAACTGCTCCTAGAAGTGAAATCCAAGTTCAGTATAGCTTTTTGTTTTGTAGTGCACTTAAGTGATGAATTCACATGGTACTGGGAACAGAAGGCAATTTCCAAGGTGCTTCCAAGGCTGGAGAAATATACTTGTTTTTTTATACTCAGTGAGTTTTAAAATAACCTGTACCACCAATCTTTGCTGAGAATATGTAAAGCTGAATGTGTTGGAAGAGTGTATTTTGAGGATAAAGTGCATTTTAAAATCATGATTGGACTTCTAAGTTTTTACTGTATTACTGCAATAGTTCTGTTAGCTCTTTACATGGTGCTATGTGTCCATGCTCCCAATTAACACACTCCTTATTGCCAGAGGAAGAGCAGGAAACTCCAAGTAAGAGCTGGGAGAAATATGGGTCATAGTGTCCTGAAGTTGTGTTTTTAAATTGGAATGGCACATTCAACGATTGCAAAAATAACCTATATATCTCTAAATAATTTTCCCTAGAAATTTACCTCCAGTCTTTAATTGCTGTTGGAAAGGGAAGAACTAGGCTGCACTTTGATCTGTAGTTAATAAACTTGATCTTGGTTTACATTTCCTTCTGTTATGGAAGATCAAAGGACAGTTAAAGCTGAGACCTTGGATTCTGCATGTGTAATGTGATGTTATTTTGTGTTTGGTGTTGGAGGCAGTGCTGTTTCCTCAAGGCAATAAGCTGGAAGAGGTGGCTGTTGTTGATAACCACTCTGTTCATGTGATAGATGCCCAAATAGAATATAATGTGTTCATACCTTGAGACTTCTCTTAGCCCAGTTAGTTGGCAAAGATAAACAAACAACAACAACAAAATCCAGCAGAAAGCCAACTTACATATTGCCCAATGTTTTATTTTTATAAAATCTCTCTACAGCTATCATAAAATCAATAGACAATCTATAGTAATTGCAAGCAAAAAAGAGTACATCCTTTTCCTAAAACAAAAAAATTCATGACACAACGTGGCCCATGCTGACGTGAATTAATTTACATTTAGTACTAGACATGACATTGTTCATGAGGAACATGTGTTCCTTCTAATTAATCCTGGATATTGCACAGACTCTGACTTGCCCAGACAAGAACAGATTGAGAATTATTGTACATCTGTACAGTAAGAGATCAGAATACCAGATTCATTCCAGTTTTCTAGCTTTCTGCATAGATGCATTTTACAAGTATTTTAATTGCAATATTACTGTAGATTTTAAATTGCATGATAAAAATAGGATTTTAAACAGGAAACTTTATTCTACAGACATTCTGCTATGTAACCATATGCAACATAACCATGTTTTTCTTGCATGGCTGTATGAGATGTGGGATTAGTAAGTGAAGGATTCTATAGGCAACAATAAGGACATGGGGGAATCTATACATGCAAAAATTAAATTGAGTTCCTAGATGATTGATATATATATCTATATATAATTACCATCCTCTAGTTTTTAATTCTACTTAGTCTGTGCACATTGTCCTCAATTATTTTGGATCTGCATATCCATAATTAGAAGTTTTTTTAGCATCTATTTATTTTCTAACATTTCCTGCATATATCACTTTGGTATGATGTGATAAAAATGAGTTGCAGGAGATGGCTGGTATATTAGATTACTAGAGGAGAAGATTGCAAATACAATTTTACCACCTGTTCATACCTGCTTTTTCCTTTTCTTTTTTAATTTCCCAGATTGCTGTACTTTGGTAAGAATTGCTTGCTTTCTTTCCTAAAAGCTGATCTTGTTGGACTGTCAGCAGAGATTCTTACTTTCTTAGTAAGAATCTAAGAAACATCAGTGCTGTAAGATTTTTCTGGTTTTACGCTGTGCCAACAAAACGTGGCTTGTGGTGGGCTCAGCAACCCCAAAGTAGGAAAGGTTCGGCTGTGGGACCCCCTGGGCATCCTGGGCACTGCAGGCACAAGCCAGGAGGACAAGATCAAACCCTTGGCAAATATTCCACCACAGATGCTGAATGAGCAGAAAGGCTTCTTTGGGGTGCCATTGCTGCTGCTGAGCTGGCAGAGGGGAATGGCACCCAAAGATCAGCACTTCCTGAAAGCAAGTGAAAGCTTTCTGTTCATCTGTGCTCAGCACAGGAAGCAGAATTTAGTGTGGACTCTTGTGGGGCTAATGACACCATGTATTATCTGTCCATGAAAATAAAAATGTTTCGAGAAAAGTAAAAAAATTCCCATTTTTGTCTCATGAGGAAATGTAGGAACAGCTGTTTACAAGGACATGGGGAAATGTGGACCCTCTGGGTGAGAATAAAAGGCAGGAACTTTGCGTTTTGCCAGTTAGGGCTTAATGAGTGGTTTTGAAGCGAAATGGTTCTGGGGAACGGCTGATAATGTAAAAATATATCTGGTAGGTTGGTTTGTTTTTGCTGCAAATTTGTAGTAGGGAAAAAAAGGAAAAAGAAATGTTAGCACTGCAGGATTTTTGGAAGTCATTTTTTCTCTTAACAATTTGAACAAATACTCTCTTCTGATGTCTGTCATTCCTAATTATTTCTGCAGCTAATTTATCTTTTTTCATATTTTATTACTTTGTCTGATAAAGTGTATTCTTGTATTTGAAAATAGTGATGTGTAGCTTTTTATCATTCACTTTTTAATGACATTTTTTGCAGATTTACCTGGTGATTAGTGCCGAGAAAAATAATTTTTCTCAGCTATTTTCCTACAGTTGAGTGATATCTCTCCTCTCTAGGTACTTTGAGCTCAGAAGATCTTTATTGTTGTCTTAGAAGGTCTGGAAGGCAAAGATTAAATTTCACTAAGGTTTAATCAGATTTTCATGAAGTTGAGCCAGAAAATGAGGTTGCTTCTGTCTCCATTTTTGACCAGTTTGCTCTTTATTTCTTTAAATTGCATCTCTGACTTCCCTACTGTGGTGATTGCGCACTGGAGTCACCACATTGTCTCCTCCAGAGAGGAGAGCTGCAGAGGGGGCTGCTGAGGAGCCCAGTGCAAGGGCAGAGTTCTTGCTCCTGCTCTCCTGATGTTTTTGTGGCACCTTTCCACACCGGAACTGGAAGAGCAGAGAACATGAACTCTTGAATGCTGTTGCTGATTCTCCTGGTGTAACTGCGGTGATGCCCTGTAAGCATCTCCAGAGAAACCCGGTGTCCCAGCAGAAAGGGAAAGTGAGCAGGGCTGTGTGGTGTCCTCTCACCGAGCCAGGCAGCTGCACTGCCGGGGCAGTTCCTGCAGCCCTGCGCTGTGCACTGCAGCTTCTCTGGCCTCTGCGCTTGCAGCAGGACGAGGTCTGTGCTATGGGAGAGTTCAGGGTGGGAGTCCAACGTGCAAGACTTTGCAGCACTGGTCAGAAGCTGCTGCTGTCCAGCTGGCACTTACCTGACTGTGTAATTTGTTGATTGCCCACTGGAAATGCTTTGCATTTTTCAGTTTTCTTCAGTCCTACTCTTTGTAACTGAGATAACAGATAAGAAGTGTGAGGTGCTGCTTTTCTGGTATCCATAGCACAACTCCTACCTCCTTTAACAGAGTTCTCTCTCTTCCCTGTCCTTCTATTTTTCCACTTGTTTTTCTTGGGTTTCTCCCCTGTGTTCTGCTGAAGGATTTCTCCAATGCAGGCAGAAAAGGGGTGGTTGTGTGTATTTTCTCAGGGCATTTATTAGGTGCAACAGTGATGAATAAAATGGTCATGGCAGCCAAATATGTAATAAACAAATTCTATTACACTTTTGATGAACTGTTTAGCTGCGTGGGATTTTGGGTGGATGGACAAAAGGGATATGCAACAGGAGCTCAAGGTGGAGGTGGGAGAAGAAACCAATATTTTTTTCAAAGACTATTCTTGCCCTGCTGATTTATGGAAAAGCAAATCAATAGAATAACATTGTCACTAAGTCACAAATATTGCTAAGGGCAATCATCTCTAACCATAAAGAGGAAGAATTTAAATATGTATCTTGTAATGCTGAGGCCAAAAGTCCACCTCTATGCTATGTGCTAGTGCTTAGTACTGAATTATCTGCCCCCCCGATGAATGAGGGCCAAATTTTCTTTACAGGTTGTACTCATTTAAAACCTAAGAACCATTAGCTTTTCTGGGATGATTCGTCACATCTGTGCACTCAGGTGACAAGTGTGTCACCCAGCAGGCTGCTTGTGATAGCTGTCCTGTCCAGGAGAGCTGCGTGGTGCCCTCGAGCAGGCAGGCAGCACTGCAGGGGCACAGCTGCTGTGCTGTGATAGCCTGTGTGCTCCTGACATCCCTCCTGCTTTCTGCTGAGTGCACCCCTGGGAGCAGCTTGCATGGATAACCAACCTGCAGCTTCGTGTTTGTTTCCATCCTCACTCTTCAAACACTGTAGAATTAAAATTATGAACAAACCAGCCTGGCAAACTTGGCAGAATCTCACTTTATTCATGAAGGCAGATCTAATGTTCCCTGACAAATTGTTCCAGAGAAACTGTCTTGTAAAATACAGGATCTGCCAGTTCCTTCATAGCAAACCATATTTCTATTAGGACACAGTGTTAATGGTTCACTGGAAAGTACGATGCTTGGTGCAGAGTGAATCTGAAATCATTTAGCATGCTTGATTGTTAACTGCAGTAACTATCCAGTGAGTGCATGGGCTGCCATCTGTCCATTTACTTGACAGCCTTGGAGGGGGGATAATCTTGAGAGCTGGCACTGGTCCAGTTTGCCTCAGGTCTGCTTTCTAGTGTTTTTGTAGCAGATGTTGTGCCACATGCCCAAAGCTGCTGCCTGTAAGCTGCTGTATGCTCAAATTTTGAATTTTGGGGGTGTCTGACTGTCTTTGACACAACGTTTGCATTTATCTTAGCAGCTCCTTTTGGGGTGCCTTTGTTATAAATGATAATCTGATGAAAGAGCCAGAGCCAAAACCTCTAGGCCTCTGTCACAGGATTTCTGATGGCTCCAGTGAGCACTGGATTGGACCCTGACTTGCCAGTTACTAATGTATTTTTACCCTTTTAATGGTGTGTATTTGAAAGTATGGCACTTATAAAACACTTAGTATGGAGTTAGGGAGTCCTCAAGTTTGCACAGTGCTTTTAAGGAATTCAATAGTCCTTGCTTATCTAAGATGCTCCAAAACTGTTTATATACACAGATCCTTGCCTGTTATGCACAGGGAAACTAGAAATGACACCGAATTTTTCCTCCTCTTATCTTCCATAGATAACATTATTCTGCTGAAAGCCAATTGAACCTAAATTAATGCAAATCAACCAAGGTAAGGTGGAGCTTTGGGAACTTCTGTGTTTTTCAATTCCATGATTAAAATGCTTTCCTCCTCCTGTGCAGCTTGGTGGTTGTCAGCAGAGTAGCAGGAGGGAATTATCATCTTGCTGCAGCAACTCCTGCTGCTGCTGATGGGGAAGATTTCTTCTTCTCTCATTCCTTGCTTTTCATTAAGAAAAAGCAAAAGGGAAAAAAGTCAATTAGGCAATGCAACATGATGGATCTCTGTGCATTTCCTACATGTCGTCCATTTCAAAAGGTTTGCTATATGAAACTGATAACTGCTGGGTTATCCACAGCAACTTGCTTCCATCCTGGTCTATATTTCCACTTGATCACTTTGTTTGGGACTGCCTGGATGAGTTCTTGGAGGATGAAAAATGATTTGACTGTGTCTGTTCAGCTCTAAAGTAACTCCCCATAGATTTTCTTCTGACTGTGTGTGTAAATAAAATATAGTACAAGAGGTGACCTATGTTATGTGTTAGGCATGAGAAACTTTCCAATTTCAGTAATTAATTTATCACCTTTCAGAGGAAATCTTGCAGCTTGTTTTTTCAGCATGTGGCTTAATTTGCCTTTGTACAGAGTCTGTGCTTCTTTGCGCTTAAAATGTTTGGTTCAGTGTCTCTGCTTTTGAAAATATTGAAGGTATACAAAATAAAAATGTGATTACAACATTCAATCTTCTTAATTAGTTTCTATTGTTCAGTCTGTTAAATGCCATTTGCCTGTCAGGGAAATGCATCCCATGTGCAGGGAGCACTGCTGGAGTGCTGCAGAAGTGATAGGTTTTGAATATCTTGAATTTTGGGAAAGGCCTTCATAATGTCTCTAACTAAAATACTGTCTAGATAGTTAATCATAATCTGGGATCTCAGGCTGAGAAATGTTCCTAGTTCATGCTGTGTGTGCAGACATCTGTTGCTCAGCAACAAATGTCACTCTCTTTCCAGATGAGTTATTAGCAAATGTTAAAAAGACAGGTATACAGTAAAAGTTTAATGCCTATGAAATGACCTGTGAGGCTGCAAATGCCTTAGCATATGGAATATAATTCTGAGTAATAAAGAGATGAGCATTCGAGAATATTTGATGGATAAAAAAAAAAGAAAAATACTGCTGCCATGTAAAAATGAATCAAAGAATTCAATTTACTGTTCCAACAATGCATGCTTTACAAATGTACATGCTATAGTTTATGGAGGCATTCAGCTGAACAAGGCAACAAATGTTTCCTGGGAAGTAATATGAGGCAATGTATTTGTCCACAGCTGAAAGTGTGTAGTTGCTTTCCTAAGGATTCGAAGTAATCTTGCTAAAGCAGAACAAGAAACTTTTACAATATCAAGATTCCAGTAGAAAGTGGACAGAAAAACTTCATTTAAGGAAGGTGAAGAGATTACATTTATTGATATTATAAGATAAAATACTTTTCTGGAATTCCAGCATATAAGAATAGAGTGAGAACAAGCTGTAACTATCACAAGTATTTTATTTCCTATACAATGCGTAGTTACATAAAAACAAGTATCTGCAGTATTTCTCTAAAACATAGACATTAAATTCTATAGTATTAGCATCAGGACAGCTTCTCCTGTTCTTACCTGTTAAATCCAGAGACAGATGTTGGCAGTTCTGGTGTGCAAATACTTGTGCCAGTGCTCCAGGATGCAGTGCCTCTCTTTGTGCTGGGTGTGCACTGGGATAGATAATGAATGAGACCTGATTATTCATGGTACAAGTAGTTTGGAAGACAGGCAGTAAAAACAAAGGACTTGAAAGTTTTTATAAATAAAGCTATGTAGAAGCCTTACTTTATCTTCTATCGGTCCTCCCAATCCTAAAGTCAGGCACTCTCCCTCTCCCTCGTCTTCTCTCCATTGCTTAGCAACACTCATGGGTGAACTTACTTAAAGCAGAGCTTTGTTCCCAGATGTGATTTCAGTAATATTTGCAGGCTTAACAGTTCTGAGATGTGAAAATCCAGCCCCCTTCCTCCCCACCACCATTAGCCTACTTCACTAAATAGTCTTTCTTGTTCTCTCCTGCACTCCAGGCATATTTCAATTTTTGTCTGTTTTGATCTAACCAAGAGAGTTGTGGAAAAAGAGGGGAGGTTCAAGTAAAGCTTTAATTATGGAGGGGACACATACAATGTGCACAGTGAAGCTGTGTGTTGGGAATAGAATTGGAGTGTAAATGCAGAATGGGTCAAGGGAAGAACTGTTATTTCTCTCAACTCAATTGGATTTTTTTTTGAAGTTGAGATTGAATAAATGGCATTTTTCATGCCAGCATTTTTGTGCTGAACTGGTATGACCAACTGCACATTACAATATAGCCTTGAACAATCATTTTAAGTAGGGGGACGCTACAGTAACTAATTGCTTCCTACAGTTTTTCTAATTTTGGCAATACAGTGACATATCAGCACTTCCTAGAAATGTCCAGCTTGCCAGGCCAACCTGCATCTGTATTTAGTCCTGTTTCTGGAGGATGATGTGGTTTATCCGTTCTGTTTCCTTTTGTTTTCCCTGGCTGCTTTTCTGTAGTTCACTCTACTTTGAGTTATGGGTGGGTTTTCATGTGTTTTCTTCTGCAAGTCAGAAGGTGTTAATGCACATCTCTTTGATCTCAGAGACAAGCTAGATCACTCACCAAGGAGACTTGTGTTGAAATGCAAACATTTCCATTGAAGTTTCTCTCAATTTATTTGCAGAACATTATGTTTATATATAAAAGCTGGTGGTAAGTCTTCAAGGGTTCTATTGCTTCAACAGTGCCATAACCACCTTGCTGATATTCCATTGAAAAGTTCCTGTGTTTTGAAATGGAAGGCTTCCCATGCATGGAAAACCTTGGAGATTTTGCCAGGCAGAATGATCTAATGGAAAGTCATTTGTTTAGGCCTCTTTCATGGATTTTGAGGTTGACACTCCAGCTGAATTACCAACCTTGTGAAATCAATCTTTTGAGGGGGTGGGGCTGTTGCCCAGAGAGCATGAAGTGTACACTCATGTGCTCCCTCAGCTGTAAGACAGTTAACGAAATAAGCACTTTAAAAAAAGCATCTAAATGCAGTGGCAAATCCTCTAGCATTTTTTAGGGTAGTCACAAAGCAGGTTCTGGGAAAAGGCTGCAGAATTTTTATTTGACTTTGAGAATTATAATTTATCTGTAATCTGCTTGATTCAATTTGTTTGGATAGAAATCAAATGAAATTCTGAGTTACTGTATATCCTCTGCCTCTTGTGTCACAGAGCTTTGCTGTAGGATCCTGTCCTTTCAACAGGAGGATGAATTAATAAAGGCCTTGTGTATCCCTACATGAAGTTCTTTATAAAATAAGAGGATGCCTGAAAGCATTTATGACAAGAGTACTGAACAACTTTGCAGTTCTTTACTCTGTCGCCTGTGTGCTAGCTAGTGTGTCCCTACTGGTGCACCTTGTTTCCGCATGGAAAGTGTGCTGTTTCCTTCATAATCTTTTGTGGCAGCTCTGTGGGTTTTTTTTGTTAGTTGTTACGAAGAAAAGCCAGACATAAAAAGGAAAAGAAACAGGATGAGAAGGTGAGTTGATTGTTTTGTCTGAGAAAAGCAAGAAAACAAGTCAGCTCTGTATCATTCTTAACATATCGGATTGATACAAATACACTTTTTGATTGATACATTAATTGTTTAAATGTCTACCAAGGAGTTGTTCCAGACTTTGTGTGGTTCCTCAGGTGTGTTCTCTCTGTTCCCACAGGTGGTGGTTCCAAATGTTTGCCAGGTGTTTTATTTGCACAGGATGTCTGCTATGGGTAGATTGGTACCCTGGCAGTTCCAGTCTCTTTCCCTATGTTTGCTTTCATCCCCAAGTTTTACTCTTGCTGACAAAATATTACTTTTCTTAGTGCAGTTGCCTGTATTGCATCCTTAAGGCAAGGTGTTCCTCTCCCCCAAATCATCACCAACACATCCCTGTGTCCCCTCGCCAAAAATAAAGGCACAAAAAAATCCCCAAAGCTCGAGGGATGTATTTTCAAAGAACATAATGAAAGAGCAGGCCCGTTTCTTGGTGGAATATGAGATGAATGTTATTATTGCTAGTGCAAAATGCTCACTTCCTCAGAAAGTGCAGAAATGTGCATAGTCCTGGCAGTCCTGTGTGCTGTGCTTGTCTTGTGTATCGAGCATTTTGATGCACTGCAGAACTGAGCTGAGTTTTCCCATCCTTTTGTCTTGGAGTATGTAGTTAGAAGCCAGAGGTGATAGCCTCTGAATGAAGAATAATAATGAATTTTTTTTCAACACAGTAAAATTGTACCACATTTCCCCATAACTGAATGTGCAGTCTGACAGCAGAATGCCTGAATCTTGCTCTCCTGTCATCCCTTTAAGTGAACACTGCTTTTTCAAGAGTTAATTGAAGACTGAAGATACCACTTGCAATGGTGTATTGTTGTCCAAATTTGGTCTAACAGTGATGGATAAGTAAATATTTGCTCTGTGTTGTTCTCATACTCTTTTGGTAGAAGTGGTTTTCCAAGGGAGATGTTGAGCAGTCTTTGGATTAGTGTCCTGTACCTAAACTGCTGTAGGAGTTACAATGTTTGTACATGAAACCTCATAAGGCCAAAGAGATCTGTTAATTGCTTGGGTACTGTCACAGCTGCTGATGCTTTGGAAGTGAAAATCACTATTACTGGCTTAAAAATTTTTTTCACTAGGTACTGATTTAATTTTTAGCCAGAATACATTAGGAATTGCACAGCTGGGCTGATGTGAGTGAAGAATAGAAGATTTTTACAAGTACCTACCCAGCAATCATTATTTGCTTGAAAGCAGATAAAGGGGTTGGGGTGTTGCTGGAAACAGTTCTCCCTTGTCCCAGCCCAGTGTAACACCAGAAGTTCACCAGCTGCCTTGCACCGTTAGTCTAAGGCACAGTGGTGGTGATGAGGCCGAAGATAAAACACTTAACTCATGTTTTTCATGTTCAAAGCACTTTAAAGACAGTATCACATTAATCTGTACCACAGCCTGATTAAATGTTCCAAGTGGTTCTCCAGCTTGGTTGCTGTCATTATCAGCACTTTCCAGGTGATGGGATACTCTGCCTTTACTCTTTAAATTCCTGCTGCACTTTGTGAAAATCCTGCTGACTTTGCCATTCTGGCAGAAACCCTGAAAAACACAGCTTTTATTTGGAATAAAATTAAATGCTTAACTTTGAGCATGTGTAAAAAAAGGTGTGGAAAACCAGGGCTGGAAAGGTAAGTGGAGAAACTTGTTGTCTGAGTGAAACCTTGAGGACTGCAGAGGAGTATCCCTTTTGTTCTTTGTACTAAGGGCCTGAATTAAGTTGGTGATAATTGTGAACCAAGATTATGCAGCTTTTTAGATCATAAACACCTGCAAAGCTATGGATTGCAAACTGTGGCTGTTATACCAGACCTTTCCTAAAGGGGTGTGTGTGTCCCATCATCTAATCCCTGCCCCCTATTTTTTTTTTTCTATGAAAAATTATTCTGTAAATTTGCAAATTGGTTGGAAAAGTCAAAGATATGGGCTTAGTCTATTTTTTTTTCCTCCAGAGAAGGCATTATTCATCTGGAACATTTTGCTGCATGTGGAGCTGTCATATTGTTAACTTTCCAACTCTCTGACCCTCAGGACTTCAGTCTGTTTCATATCTTGCCTTATCTCTGTTGTTGGACTTTATGGGAGAAAGTGTGTAATATTTGTGTGCGGCTGAGGACAGAGGGTAGACTTGGACTGAGTACAGACTTAAATGTTGTTCAGTTGTTACTTATTACGGCATCCAGTGTGAAATAACTGCAAAGCAGAGTTGTTCTTAGACTTCAGCCTCGGTGCTGCACTCAGAAAATCTCCTGGATGATCTAAAGGGGAAATGTCACCTCGCTTTTGCAGCAGTTTTAGGTAAAGGCAGGCAAGGACACTGATCTTTCCTGTGTTTTAAAACTGAAGAACCAGTAAGAGACGTATGAAATCCTTCAGTAAGTTGCTTCTGTGATCAACAGCAGTGAAAACTTTTAAGCCCTTTCTTAGTGGAGCTTTCAGGTGATGTTTAAACAGCCCTGCTCAGGCGCCTGTGTCATTTCCAGGTGGAAGCAGCGCGGTTTGGTGGCGGCTTCTGGGCGGCAGGAGCGGGCTGGGAGCTCTGGTGCAGCCCTCCTGGGGCTCCTTCGGGCCGTGCACCTTCCCGGAATGGGCTGGCACTGCCCCATGTCCTGGGCCAGAATCCTGCTGGGATCACACCCTGGCACCCAACAACACCTAGGTGTAAAGGTATTGCAGAATTTGGATCATTTCCCTATTAAGAAGTTAGTGTCGATAAATTCTGTGTCTTTGTGTGTGCCTTGCTCATGCTTCTGTTACACTTAACCTATGCCTTGTAGCTCTGAGGAGGCAGGTAGAGAAAAGTGACACTAAAAACTCAACTAACAATTTGGGTTCCAATCCTACAAGTTCTTATGAACTTGCCAAACTTTATTTGTAGAGAGTTGTATTTATCCTTTTCTGCAAATTAGATTTTATGTATAAGAATTCCTAAAAATTTGGGCTTGAATGGATGGTTTTGTCAGTCTTCAGTGGGAACAAGAGTGAAACTTAAACAGGTGGGAATTTTTCCTAAAATGGTTGCTTTAATAAGGACATATTGTCTCATCAATTTTTAAGCTAAACTCCCTATAGAAATCAAAGAAGTGTTCTGCTGAAAAATCAATTGTAGTCTGACCCACAGTTACTGCTTGTCAAACAAGAGTGAACAGTTCTCTTTGTAATATGGCCTCTGTCACACTCTTTTTTAAAATTATTTTTTATATTCAAGCAAAGCATGTGAATCTCTCTGGAACATGCATTGAGGTAAAGCCATCTGATGGCTGAAACTGCTTCATTTCCTTTGGCTGTGGAGGATAAGTCAGCTCCCTGTGAAGCTTTACCTCCTGCAGACATCGGAATAGTATGTGAAATATTTAACATTTTAATTGTGTGAGGCTTCATTGAAAACCTTATTTTCCTTGCTATGTGTCATTTAGAGAGGTAGTGCTGAACTACTGCAGCAAATGGGAGCCCTGACAGACAAGGGAGTGTGGTGCTTGTTTAACAAAGAACAGCATGCAGACGCCATAATGCTTAAGGCTATATAATTCCATTTTCTTCTGTAGATTGTTTCATTGCTTTAGTGTCTGCAACACACGAGATTTTAGTATTCAAAAAAAGAGTTCAAAGCCTGCCTAGTGCAGTGTCATGTGCAGAATAACTTAGGTTTTGCATAATAGATGTTTATTTTTTAACATAAATGTGATATGCAAAGCATATATAACTCTTAACCCCCTCCCCCTCCAAACCCCCAAATACTAAACCTCTTCAGTTTTCCTGTTTCATGTTGTCACTGTTTGTATAAAAAAGTATATTTTCAAGGGTTTGATAGTGTGGGGTTTTTTTTAATTTCTTATCCAGAGAAAAATTATCTGTCTACACAAAACCTGCTATAAGTTCAATAGCGGATGTTTTTTATGACAGAGTGAAAAAAAAAAAATGCATCCTCTAGGCAAAATCCTTCATTTTTGCTTAATCACCATATTGGGAAAATGTGACTGTTTCACATGGGTGAAAAATGACTTTTCATGGCATATGTGCTTCTCATACTCCACCCTCTCTTTTAGTCACAAAAAATTTGTTAGAAAAAGAAGATCTTTGCTGTTTGTGTAAATTACATTTTGCATTGCTCTAGCTAATAGCTCATATCAGGTCTCCCAAGAGCATTCACCCATATGAAAACCTACAATAGCCTAATTATCCAGAAATGTGGATTCGTGGGGTTTTTTGCCTTGTAATTTACTCTCCATGCCAACCCTTCAGCCCTTTGAGTCCCCCAGTCTATGGTAGGGTTCTCATTCTTTGCAGGGACCATTGCATACTACAGTTATGTGTTTTAGGTAAATAAACCCTGGTATGTTGAGCGTGAAATTAGCACATGGCTTCTCTTTCCCAAATCCAAAATACTTCCTTTTTCCCTGGGTCTTACACTGCAGTTTTCAGCTTCAGCAGTGATTAGAAGAAGAAATATTAAAAATCTAAATAAGGTTCCTGGTATTTCTCACCTGGATGGAATGCTAAGAGTGGAGTTGAGACTGACAGATGGTATTTCTATGTTCACCCCAATTTCAGATTCATGTGGTTTTGTATAAAGTTAAAATAAGGCCCTTTGTGAATTTAACTTGAAGCTCTTCTGAGATTCAACCATCATCACTAATTCCCTTTCTTACTTTGACATGCTTATAATTCATTTTGTGTCCTGTACACTTTATAAGTGCAAGACCCTTAACTCATTCTGACTAGGTAGAAATTACAGGGTAAAAATAAACTTTACCTATGTTCCAGCAAGAATAATGATGCAGCGTTTATGAATGAGAATGTCAGCATATATCCATCACTAATAGGAGTTTTTTCCAGTGATGACCTGTGCATAGCTGTAAACTATATAAAAATATATGTAAGGTCCATAGCTATGGCAGAATACACTAGAAAATAGTCCAAGTTCAAAGTTGCTTTGTATAATGTTTTGGTACAGAGTGGGCCAACTTTTTTTGCATGGACACTTCAAAATAAATTTTTTACTTCTTTCCTTGGAAAGTTGGGATGTCAATAACTAAGTATTGTTATTGACAATATAATAGTATTCCTTTCTAGTCAAATAACCTAAAATATGCTTTTTTTTTTTTTTTCCTGCTGTAAGTAGTCTTTGAGGCTGACTACAGGTAAACCCAGTGGTATGGGGAAAAGAGCAATTCTGTGTCTGTGCAAAAACCCTGTGATGTTCCCTCTGAGTCTGGTTAAACTATGAGGAATCAAGCATCCAAGTAAATTGGAATCTTAAAGCAGTGCATGAGGTGCGGCAAATGCAGATCTCTGTTTAAAAGAACAGGTAAATGACCACAGGCGAGGGGTTTTTTGGTTTTTTTGTTTAGGGTTTTTTTTTTTTTTTAAAATGGAAATGGAACATTCAGAAAGCACCAAGAAATATGTTAATATTTCCCAAACAGGAAAGACCTCAGGTGCAGTCCATGCAGCAAAATTCTTGCCAGTGTAGTCAAAACCCACCAGGATACTCTTGTTATAGACTCCTGTGCTGTTTATAAGAGCTCTGTTCTCCATCAGTGCACAGCTTCACCTGCCTTCTCCTGGAATGGGACAGAACGTGCACAAACACTGTCACATCCACTTGTGCTGAGGGAATTGATCGTCACAGCTGCGGGCATGGGATGTGCACAGGGGTTGAGATGCATCCTGAGCATCAGGCAGCATCTGTGTTGTGCTAAAAGAGCCCATGTGGGGTTGTATTTTCTTTGTTTATTTAAGAAAGTGGAGGGCAACCTGGAAGAAACATTTCAAGTACTTCAAGTACTTAAAACAAATTGTTTTGTGTGAAATAGGGCATGAAAGCAGGAAAGGTTTCTTCTAGGTTCAGGTTGATGTCCATTGCTGTTGTCATGGGATAGCTTTGTCCAACAAGTTCTGTGGACTGGGAGTGCCAGCTCAGCTCCCCTGAGGTAGTTTTGGGCTAAAGAATATAAATTTTGAACTGTGGTTTTCATAATTGAGTTTTTTAATCCAACAAGTAGCTTAACCAACATGAAAGGAAAGAGGCTGTTGGGCAGCAAGTGACCTTCTGTGTCTCTGTTGTCGTGTTACCAAACATAACCAGGATGTTCAGGGATCTCATGATGAACATCAGGCTGACAATTACCCTTACAGTATTCAAGAGTTTCTCTTGCATTATTATCTCAATGATTGCTCATCCTGAGAAACACGTATCTTAGGAGAAAAAGAAAAGTCCCTGCCCTTTTGTAGCCTTTCAAGTCCTTCTCCTTGTGCTTTTGTGGTAGTGTAACTATGGGGGCTGTCACACTGTATCAGGTTCTTATTCCTGGAGCAAGCTTATGCAGAGTTCTTCAAATTACCACATAGTTCCAGCCATTCCTAATGTGTCAGGCTTTATGCTATGGTTAGAATGGTAACAAAAAGAAATCAAAGGCAAAATACAATTTTTGAAATAGTAAACTTTGAAATGATTTGCAGATTTTGAAGTGTTATTTTGTTCAAAGAAAACTAGTCAAGAACCTGCTTGAGCTCCAGAGGTTTTTGGATGACGCTTTCAGGCACGTGGTGTGACTGTTGTGGTGTCCTGTGCAGGGCCAGGAGTTGGACTGGGTGATCCTCATGGGTCCCTTCAAACTCAGTATATTCTATGATTTTTATTATTTTACTCTCTAGTCATCAGTAGTTCAGTAATTTATTTTCATTCTCTTCAGTGTCTGTGTTTTGGTCTTGGCCTCACAAATGGTTCTGGGGTTACTGGTACTTGTGTTAGTCTCTTCTATCATAAAACTCTATATACTGGTGATTTTTGGTTGATAAAATATATTTGTTGTCCAAGATGACTGATGTGATCCAGCTGTCATTTTAGTTGAGCACTTGAATCTAGAGTAGAGTCTGGTTTCAGCAGCCGAAGGGGCAAAACACTCATTGCAGTCAATAGAGGCTGAAGGGTTTGGCACTTCTGAAAATTAGGCAGCTCCTTTTGTTTTTACATCTCTACTTCAACCAATGCTTTTTGAGCTCGAGCGCATCTGACAAGTCATTGAACTTTTTCATACAAGTTATTTCTGTGTGAAAAAATCACAAGAAGTAAGGGAAATGGGATGCATTAATCCCATGAATGGCGATATTATTGTTACTAATAAACAAATACCTTGGCAAAGCACCTTTGGATAGTGAAAGCTGGCAGGACTGAAATAGATGTAAGGATTGATCTTTTGCACAATGTGGTTTGAGGTGAAATGCCTTTGGAAGCATATCAGGATAACAAAGCCTTGATAATAAACCTGGAGAGAACACAATATTTTATAGGGAAACCACCTTGCTGATTTGGAGGATGAGGTAGGAGAAAGAGCAAGAGAGGAAGTGAGACTCAAAAGGGGAAAAAAAAAAAGTCTGTGGAACTGAACGAAATTAGTTTTAGTATTTGATCTAAAAAAAAAAGTCAACCAAACCCCTTTTCTTTCACTGCTTAGTAGTTTTCTGCTTTGCTTGAAATAGTCTGTGATAGTAACTTTGAATGCTATGAAAGGTTTGTGTGTAGTACCCAGCTAGCTCATGGGATTTCCAGAATGACTCGAAATCATCTTCCAGCAGTGGTATAAATACCCATAGCCTTATCAGCTACCATGGGTGAGGAGGCTCTCACTGTGCAGCCCAGGAAGGAGCCCTGGTGCCTTGCCAGAACCTTCCAGAGTGTGAACTGTGTAGTTGTGTATCAATAACTGTGCAGCATCCCCACCTTCCAGTGGGGAGATGATTAGTGATTGACACGAGTTGTAACAGTGATAACTGCAATAGGAGCTCAGAAGAGTTTATGCATATATGTATACACTTCAAACATGCAAATCAGAGAATAATTATCCTAACACTTTGCAAACAGAAGAGAGAACTCCATATAACACATTAATGCACATGTTTCAGCAAGATGTGTAAAACATCTGCAATTATGAATGAATAGGCTCGTTATTCTACCATGTGCTCTCTGTGCTGTACAGAAAGTAAAAATAAATCTTTGAGACACTGCTATCATTTCCTTACTCGTCAAGAATTTACATCTGAAATCCTCATGGGATCTTTCAGAATACCCAGTGATGTAAAATGATCTGCCTGACTAATACAACTATTACATTACACTGGTCATGGCTTTCTTATGGTTTAATTGTTGTAGCCCCTGAAACGTTAGCCACTGGAATGGGGAGATACTGATCTGTCAGGTGACAGATATTAACCTTTTGTTAACCTGGATCCTTGTCTTCTAAAGAAGGTCCTTTATTTTAAAGAAAAGAGGCTTCTCTTAACAAAGATCTTGAACTGAAGTATTTTTAACTTTTTGTTTTTTAGCTAACAAATTATACGGATTTATAGTTTTGCATATTAAATACTCCTGAAAATACATAAAGGTATTATGTTATTTTACAGATCTACATTTTCATCTTCAAATCCTGTTTAACTTTGAGCCACATGGATAATCCTGAAATAGCTTTCTCTGCTTCCTGTCAGACACATGCTTTCATGCTGCAGAAAGCAGCAGGAGGCCTTTTGCTTGTTTGGAGTAGTGCTCATACATATAAAATGGAACTGCACACTGGAGTTTCAGAGCGAAGGATGAATGTTAATAGCTCAGACACAAATTGGTCTCTGGAAGCCGCAGAGTCCATGGCATGAGGTCTGCCAGTTGCCAGGGAAAGAGCTGTACCGTGGTGTAAGGCTCTTTGGGCAATGCAGATGCTTCATGCAAGTGCAGTACTAAGAAAATGTTTCCAGAGTGCTTGATGACAAATTGGTGGGTAGGTTCTTCCACAGAATGGAGGGGTTATCTTGAGGTTTAAGACTGTAATGCTTATTTGTTCAGTACTTTGTATTGAGGATCTCAGCAAGGGTTTATAACTCCTTCATGTTACTCAATCTAGTGTATCTTACAAATAATACATTTCTCTCAGTATTGAGACATGATATGCAGCCTTACCAGGGGTTGAACTGTAGGCACTGAATTTAAACTTGTGTTTTGAAAATCAAGATAAAATTCATATATTGAAGGCAAATTACATCTTTTGTTGTTTCTCAGTTTGAGGAACTGTGTATGTTGAGCTTTGTGGCAGAGACCATATGAAGTCTACCAGATGACTTAGTGCTCATAAAAAAAAAAATTAGATGTTTTTCCTTCATTTTTTCAACCTGAAAGCTTCCTTGTCTGATAGTCAAAAATCTGATATGAAAGTAGTAGCATGTACAAGTGTATGCGACAAGCTTCTATGAGATATTGCAATTGTGAAGAAGGAAGAAGTATGTAAGGGGGAAATAAGCTTCAAATGCTAAAGATTTGAAAAGAAAGGTAGATATTGGAATTATGATATTTCATAGCTAGCCTACCTGTTTGATTGTAGCAAAGGAATAGGCTTAGACCAAGATCAATTCAAGAGGACAGCAAATTGGACTGTACGTATTAACAGAGCCTCTCTGGTGGAAACAAATCTCCAGAGGAAAGTACTACTTGGGAAATTTTCATCCTTCAACAAGATAAAAAGATAATTAGGAAGTGTTTCAAATTGAAATAAGATGACATGTGGAGCAGTGGTCATGCAGTGAGAAATTAAAGCCCTGTGAGAGAATTGTGCCCAAAGTCCACATTTTAATGAGAATTTTTCTGACACTTGGGGAAGACATTCCCCACTTTCAGGTTCCATGAAAGCGTTCTGATCAAACAGGACTTAGATGGGGTCTGTCCTGAAGAACAGTGCACGTAGATCACATTGGGCTGCTCCTTCGAAGAGCTCTAGAATTATCTTAAGATGCATTAAGTTTTTGCAAAGCCTTTGTAATTTAGGTAAGAGGCCCTTATTAAGGGTAATATACCTAATGAATGATGCAATAAACATGTTGATATCAAATATAAATTCATCATAAACACAGATGAATAGTTACCTTGTTTCCTTAAGGAAGGTCTCATCTAAGCAGTTTATGCCTATGTAAAACTCTGTGGAAAGCCTTTAAAAAACAAAACATGATTGGAATTACTTTGTTCTGTTGTTTTGCCTATGTCTCAGATCAGATATGCTCCTTGAGTTAAAGATACACCCACACTGGCTTTCCTGAATTTACTTCTGATGTGTGCTTTTAATCCTGTTGTACCTGGTTATTCAGGAGGCCTAATGGATGATAGAGCTAGCATTCCTTACTATTTTGAAATAATTATTTTAATCTCAAGAGAAGCTTTCTTTTACAACTGCAATATACAGCATCAAAGATGCTGTGGTTTAGAATCTGAAAACACTTATGCACATTGTCACTATTCATTTGAAGTGTCTTGTTTATGCTCTTCAAATGTCTATTTGCATACCATTTCACTAAGATGTGTGGATTTTAAGCTTTATGACAACATAGATGTTTTTGTGATCTTGCCTTTGTGGCAAATGTTTAATAAGTTTGAAGGTAGGAAGGTTTATTCCAAAAATGTGGCAGGAGTTGAAAGATGAATAGTTGTATGGATGGAAGATCTTTCAGGATAATTGAATTTTGTGGTAGTTCAAAATAAACTATGCAGTAATCTGTAAAGAAAGAAGAGGACTATTCATGCAGGTCCATCTGAAAGAACAGTAGGAGCAGCACAACCTGTAAATCTGAACTCCCTGAATCTCAGCAGAAAGAAAAGCACTCACCAAAGGCCTGACCTGAAGTCTGCTAATTCAGTTAAAAGATTCCTGATAATTAAAATGTGTAACAGATGGTGGATACTGAGGAAAGGTGAAGGAAGCAAATGTGACTGCAGGCCAGATTTGTGGTCCCAAATGCTGAAACTGAGGATTGAGCCAGCCTGTTTGCTGACACAGGATAGATGTGTCTGTCTGTGTTATATGCACAGCTGTCTCTGACCACAACAGACACAGAAGACATGTGTTTTGGGGGAATTTTTTGGCTTAGTTTGGAGTCTTTTCTCTGTCTTCAGTAGGGCAGAGAAAGAAGAAACAAAGCTGAAATCATAAAGGCTATGTTAAAGAAGTGATATGCTTTGTTAGAAGTAAGACTTAACTTTGTTTGGTTAAATGTGCTTGTTAGATTAAATGAAAAACCTTTTCCAGTCTCTTAGATAATTGTGCATACCTGTAAGATAGACCTAACAGGAAAATTGTCTTTTTCCAGCAATTAAGTATTAATTTCAGATCTAAGTTCTAGCTCAGAAATCTTCTGAGCTGTGTCTATGACCCACTTTATCCACCTCAATTTCACCAAATCCCTATGCTCTCTCAAGCATGTCCTGTGATGAGGTAAGGACGAGAGACTGGAGTGAAATTTGAGCCCAGTGGGACTGAGCCTAAGACAAAACAAGGAAATTGTGTTCCCCAAATAATCTGGCTTGCATGGTGCTAGTGCTATGGCTAAAATTCCTGGAGTGGTTACAACACTTAAGGGGAGGGGGAAGGCTTGCTGTGGAAATTCACCTGTCAGTACCTGTGTCCTCACCCGAGTGGTTGTTTCATCCCTGCAAGGTTTCGAAGTGCAACAGCTGGCCTTGGATCTACTATCACTTTATAATGTAGCTTCCTAGTTGGAAAGGGTGACTCTGGAAGAAGTACTTCTTGAAAAAAAAACTATATTAATGTATGTACAAACCAGTCAAAAATCTCCCACAAGAATACCATCTAATGGCTTAAGCATGGGAATTTGACTGGAACACATTTGTTCTGAAACAAAAACAAGCCAAACCTGTGTTGTCCTCCTTATATGTATTTATAGCAGGTGCATGATAAAAGATTTCCCTGTGAATTTATTTTCCCTTTGCTTCTGTTCATTTTTGTGCAGTGGCGTGAGAGCTGAACAGGTAATTTTAGTGTCCTGCTGTCTAGGGATGGGATGGGTATCTATTGTGATTTCAGTGAGCCAGAAAAGGTGCAGTATTTGTTGGCAAATAAGCAATGTTTATGCATCTCTGCCACCCTTCAGACCAGGAAAAATGATGAAGTATGGTTAACTAATGCTAAAGAGCATATCATATTCAGTGATTCTGTACTAGAATAGTTTGTGACTGTCAGTCTCCCAGTTTTAGTTCTTCACACGTGACTGAAGACTTTGTCTCCTGATTAATAAATCTGCCTTAAACTTCAAGCATTTGCCAAGGCTCCTGGGGAAGCTGTGTAATGTGTCTGGGAGCTCTTACTATTTCTCTGGACACAAGGAACTGGTAACTGGCCTGGCACTAAAAATTGTCTGCTTGTGTTATCCAAGATGGATTCCTTGGGCAAGGAGAGCAATGCAGGGGAAGAAAGGGGAGAACATGGAAAAATGTTGTAACTTTGCATCTTAATATACTGCCAGTTCATTCATGATAATGTAATACAGAGCAGAGAAACAAGGAAACCCAGTCTACTGAGCTGGTGTTTAATCAAGGCCAAACTCCCTTCCTGTGCTTCCCTCTTCACGAGGGTACAAATTATCCTGTGAAAAATTCTGGTCAGAAATGAAATGGTGTACCTTTAAATGTTAAATAATAGTATTGAATTTTCCTGTCTGCTTCTGCCTTAGGGAGGTGAACATAAAGTAGGATGTTCTTGTGCATTGATGTACAATACCAGACTAGACTGCAAAAAGAGGAGGCCAGTTGGGCTGAGTTGGAATCTATCTTCTGATTTTTTTTTTTTTTTTTTTTTTTCTCCCCCTGGGGGGGTTTTTCTTCCTCTGGTTGCAGAGGCATTCCAAAACAGTTGCTTCTTTTGCTGCACTTTCTTTCACAAGTGCATAGCTGCCATTTTCCACTCTGTGAAAGAATGTGTAGGAGAAAAATGGATCCTTGCTTTCCTTTAACTTTGCCTGTGATAAATATTAGTGTGCTATGTGCAACATTAGCAGCCAAAATGTGGAGGTGGCAGCTACCTCGGGTGGCTGTGGATCACCACTGTGTCTGTGTGGTGTAACACAAATATCTTCAGCATTAACTCTCCCTTCTGAATGTGATGCAGAGGCTCCTCCAGCAGAATGAAGGTGGGTGCAGAAAGTGAGATAATGAAAATAGAGGCAAAAAGAGTAAGGCAGAGCTGAGCTGAACCAGCATATGAGACTAGAAATTCTAAAATGAAATCATACTTCAAGATCATCTTTTTATCAGGGATGACTATAAAAGACAAAATCTTTTTGAAATGGTTGTCGATGCTTATTGGGAGAATTCTATACTTAGAGGGGAAGACTCAGATTGCAGGGAAAATCCTGGAAGGTCCTCCAGTCATAGTTCTTAAAATTTTCAGCTTGCCCTATATTGTGAGGCAGAAGTAAACCATAGAGTTCTTTGTTAAGGCATATTTTTTTAATATCCTTTCCCAATACTTATGGAAAGGAAATGGCAAAAACCCAGGAGAAGTGGCTTGAAAATGCAAAGGAAGTAGAAGACACAATGCTAACATACAGAAAAATAGAGCAGAATCCTTGAAATCTCACAAGTGACTTACAAGTTAGAATCAAGATCTGTTTTGGATAAGTTGAATTAGTCACACTCAAGAAATTTTGAATGCTGTCATCTTTTTATCATTGGGTTCGATGAAATCCACTGGGTAGAATATAAAACAAAAAGAACTTTTTTGCTGAAGTGTTTTAAAAATTTCATTATAAGACTAACAAACCATAGTAAAGTAATCGTATTCCAAACATGCCCAAACAATGGCTTAGCACTCTGAATATTCAATAAGTGAGTTGTCTCTTTAATAGTTGTTATGCTTGGTATCAATGCCTGACAACCGCTGTCACCCCATCGAATTGTGCTAAATCCTCCTAAACAAGACACCCTTGCAATAAAGCTTGACTTGTAATCATTTTTTGGCAAGCACATCTTACAATTGTTATTATCCTAACTGCTCACACTCACATAGAGCATGAGGTGCCAATGTTTTCAGTCCCAAACATTAAAGATGTGGTGATAGAGGAGGCAAACCCTTATTAGTTCTGAGAGATTTGCTTAATTGGGACACAATGTGAAGATTCTCAACAATAATAACAGATGATGGGGAATAAATAGGCATGGCAGGAGAGAGGCAGTTTCTAGTGTGAATTTCCCTTTGCTTCTGTTTAATTGCATTAAATACTGTGGGAAGTATCTGGAATATGCGTCTTCTAGTTAATTTTTCTTGACTGCATCCATCTAGCTACTGCTCCTGGACATTTTAATGTTTGATAATACTCTATTTGCATATGACTACACATCAATAGCTGTCATTAGAACGAATTTACATACATGATTTGCTTCTTGAAGTGTCAACGTCTGAATTTTGTCTGGAGACAGGAATAGGGTCAGGAAAGTTTAATTGTTTGTATAATGCAATTGAAAAGGCTGGCAGGAATCTAGGGCAATTTTGGAACATCTGTCTTTAAGTCATCAAAAATAAAGCACATAACAGCTGTGATAACAGCAGGATTATGATTAGATATACAGCATTCACCATGAGCTTGAACAAGGACTGGAAAACAAAAAGGAGGTAAATAAGTCAGTTTGAATAACATTATAACAATTAATAGGTCTCTGGGTTTTTTTACTTCTAGAAGTTTATATGTAAATACACAGAAATATAAAGAAAGTCTTATTTTTTCCTTACAGAACCTTCCCTACAGAAGCTACTTATTCTTCAAAAGTGCAACTTGTGGCCCAACGGCACAGTAATGTAGCTAAATGTTGCTTCCCACTACATATGTTGTGTGTTCTGTTAGCAAATCCTGCTTTAAAATTGCACCTACTTGGCCTTGTTCATGATTTTTGCTTAAGGAACCATGAAACATTTGTGACTCATTCTCTTTATAACAGGAAGTCATCTTTATCTGTATACCTATTATATCTTTGTTTATCTGTTATGCATGTAAGTACAGTGAAAACTATTCCTTTGGAAACAGTGAGTGCTATCATGCTCTTTTAAACATGACTTCTGTATTGTTTTTAATTATTTTTAAGTGTCTATTATTTTGTCCTGCTTGGTACTTGAGTTTGTTATTTTGTATGTGAATGTTGCCTGACTAGAGACTGAAACTGTTTTTAGTGTATGGACTACTACCTAGTTCGTATTATTGATTCCTAAGTAGCACTTCAGTGAGATTTCCAAAAATCAAGTCAATTGTTTGCAACCTGAAATTGCTTCTTCGTTGCAGGACTGATTGTTATACACGAGGAAGTGTTAATTATTCATGTGATTAATTACTTTATACTATTTCTAGTGAAGTTTGTAACTTGAGGAAAGCAAAAAATATAAAAATATCTAGTTACACACACTTAGTTTAGAATTTTGCATCTGTGACTTTTGGTTGCCATTGTTTAACTTGACTGTATGACTTTACAGGCAGTACAGAAATACACTTTACATTTTATAGTCACCATATGAAATAAGAATAAATCTGAAGAAAAATGCACAGCTTCACATTTATGTCTTCTACTTAAACTAATTCATGAGGATTGGATACATGAGTAATGACACTTCCAAAGTTAGAACACTGGTTAGTTCTTCTGTCAGTATGAAAAGCGATTTTGCTGCAGGAACATAGGGGAAACTACAGAATGCTTGTAAAAATATGCAGCCCAGAGCTGCTTTCTTGTCCGTAGATGATTGTTGGGTTAACAAATTCATTTCAGTATCAAACCAGAGTTCTGCCAGCAGTTGGGCTGCTGGGAAGTTCTGTGTCTAACTCCACACTGTGCTGTTGGCTTTGCCAGAGAGTTTTTGTTGCTGGGATGTCTCAGCAGCTGCCCCATGTGGTATAAGGCAACTCTGAGCCTTGGAATCTGTCACTTATTTATTTCAGATACCCAAAGCGCTGCTTCATTTATAAGCAGGTTTTGGCATAGAGAAGCACCAACTGCAGGGAAGGATGTGTTTTATGCCAACTAGTTTTTCCCCTCATAAGTGTCAGTGCACTAACTATCATGTCATAATCAGTGTTTAGGAGATGCACTATTGTTTTAATTCCTGCAGGCTCCATAGAGTTTTCCCTCAGATCTTTCGTATGACCATAACATTCTCATTTACTGCAGCAAGTGCATGTAAAATTTCTGCAAGGTTAAAAAAAACATGTGCTGCTTTACTGATAGCCAACAAAAGTAATTATCTAATCTCTGTTCTTCAAAAGGTACTGCAGCAATGTAACTCTGACTCATAGAAGGACTGGAAGGGCCCTAAAAGAGCATCGAATTCAACCTCCCTGCCATGGCAGGTTGAACGACCTTTCACTAGACCAGGTTGCTCAAAGCTTCTGATCTAGAATGCTTCCAGCAGTGGGGGCATCCTGTCAATAGACAACCAGACAATGTTGTATCAGACAATAATGTGGCAAGGTACTCTGAGACCCTCTCTTGGTTAATTTTGATTGCAGTGATGACAATCTGTGGGTTTTTGAGTGATCTGTCATATACCAGCCAGGAATTGTTTTCTAGTTTGTTTTCTTACCTACCTTAAGACTGCTCTGATTCTGAGCTACAGCAAAAAGACTAGCGAACCTCTCTTTTTGAAATGAAAATGAAACAGCATGTGGCAAGAAGTAAAGTATGCTCATGAATTTTGCCTGTAGATCTAACATCATGCCAGCCAATGCTGACATCAGCAACTTGCCTCCCCAACATAAGGATGTTGTATGAGTTAATTTCCATTAATGATAATGGTTAATAGCTTGGGGAAAATGTCTGAGGGAGAGGCAATTTATTCTAACTTAGATTAGCCCCAGTCTGATTTTTTTTTTTCCAAAGTGAACTGAAATATTACTATCTAATTGAGTAAAGATGTCCACACAATTTATATTCATGTAGGTACAGCAAATGTGCTTTCCCTGAAGTAGAAATGGTAGTAAACTGCCCAAACTAAGAAGTACCTGGGATACAAAAATTGAGAAAAAACCTATCACAAAGAATTTTTCTCACCAGCTACTGTCTTCAGATCTTATATGTTAGGACTTGTGTGCAGCTAAAGCCCAGGACGTCCTGGAACACAAGAGGTGGACACGAGACTGCTGACCTAGCACATATTGCTGCACCTGCTGGGAGTTTGAATGGCATGTCACAACACAAATAAAGACACAGAAAGAAGAGAGGTTGTTGAAGTTTGAGCTGAAAAACTTTGGGAGTGGAAGGAAATAATGCAGAAAGTCAAAGTGTGTGCAGCTGGGCCCAAAGCAGAGTTCAGTCAGAGAGGGGAGAGGTGACTGGTGTGTTAGCAGGAGGGAAAGTAAGACTACTTTAGAGGAGACACAGCTTCGCTGGCAGTGCCTCAGCAAGGAGGATGACTTTTTATGAGGAAAAGATCTGCATTTCTTGCAAATCTAGAGCAATTTAGTCACTTCATCTCTCAAGTAAGAAACTGCAACTTCAGCTTGTTTCCTTGGTCTGTACCTCAGGACTCTGTGCCAGATGGGATCACACAACAGTCGGGAGCTCTGTCTAAAAGCTGGTTTGCAACTTCTTCCTTCTTGCAGTGTGGCTCTGTGGGAACTGAGCACTAATGGCTGCTCCCAGCACCCAGCAATGTTGAGGGTTCTGTTGTGTCAGTGGAATCAATGTCTGTTCAGTTGGGGTTAAAATTTCAGGCATTGTCTGGCAATGCCTTCAAAATGGAAATCTTTACTTGTTGTAGGGGTCTAGTGTACAAAGTGGTCAGAGGAACTGTATTACTCTACTTTTCCAAGCTGATGTTATGTCTTTAGTTAGAGTCAGACTTCATGAAAGAATGCCTTCATTTCTTTGTAAAGGATTTGAAAGTTAGCTCTCTTTAACTTATTAAGCATACATGAATGGCAGATAATTAAATGATTTTGATTTTATTTTGTAAGTCTTGGGAAAGGCTTGTGTAAGTCCTAAGCATAATTGACAGCTCTGTTCAAAACACAGCAGTTTTGATTCAAATTGAGCCTCATAAGAGATGGTCATGTTCTTGGCACAAGGATAAGACAATAGAATGAATAATTACTTTGCTTGTGAGATCTCTGGGCACACGAGACAGTTGCAATCTTCTTTTCCTTGGAGAGAACAAGGGAAATGCTTAAGGTGATACAGATAAACCTAGAGAGAATCTTATTGCTCAGGTGGCTGGAAATATGGGCTGTACAGGGTTTGGGTTTTTTCTTCTTTGGTTTTTTTTTTTTACTTCTTTTCCTTTCCCTAAGGCTTTAATCTTCTGAGGGCACTTACATCCTTATAGAGAAGCTGCTGCACCAAACCAGTGCAGTAGTTTTATATACTCAGATTGTTTTATATGACTTATTTGACTTCCACAGAAAGATCAGAAGTCTTAAAATTGGCAGGTAACATTGGCCTGTTTTATTAAAGTATGAATGTGAGTGTGATGTTGGTGTCCTGGGGCTCCTGTTGTGCCAGTATAACTGTGAGCCTCAAGGCAATCTAATGTACAAGTTTATAGCAACACCAGAACCCAACATTACTGTGAACAGGCAATGTCAATTTTTGCTCTAAAATAGCTGTGGCGGAGTGGTGACCTCAGCTGGCTGCCAGACCCAGTTGTTCTCTTGATCCACTTCCTCAGCAGGTCAGGAAGATAAAAGATGAACCAGCTTAAGGGTTAAGATAAAAGCAGTCTAAAGAGAAAAGGAAAGGCTGCATAGCAAACCAAAGCAAAAAGAGGATATTTATTCTCCACTTCTATCACCGGGCAGATGTCTGGTCACTTCCTGGGAAGCAGAGCCCCAGTATGTGTAATGGTTGTTTTGGGAGATTTGTGCCTTACCCACAAATGTCCCTGTGCTCTCATCCCTCAGATTTTTATTGCTGAGTGCAATGTCACAGGCTAAGGAATATCTCTGCTCAGTCTGGGTCAGCTGCCCAAGCTCTGTGCCTTCCCAACCTCTTGCCCTGGAACAGCTTGCTGGCCTTTGGGTAAAGTGGGTGAGGTTGGAGAGACAGCCCTGCTGCTTTATGGGCTTCTGGGCAATAGCCACAGGTGCATTATCACAAATGCACAAATACATGAGCTGCTGTGAGGAGAGTTAGGTCCATCCCAGCCAGATCCATGGCTGGTATTGAAAGAAAAGAGCTGGATCTGAAAATTTCTGCTGACCAGATTTCATTTTCTCCTCCTTTCCTGGCAATGTTACTGATTTCCTTATAAATTCATCTATGGTAATGTCCTGTGACCCTGAGGAAAAGAGGGTGTGTCAGGAAGCACACTGTGCTTACTGTTCATGCTAACAGGGATGTTTGGATATGTTGCAAGTATCTGCTGGAGCAGTTCTGAGAATATGGCAAGTTGTGGTTGTGAGCTAAACCAATCCACAGTGAGACCAGCAAATCTTAACAGTGACTTTTCCTAGATGTATTGGGCAGTACTGCCTTGAGGCCAAAACATAGATAGTCTGCTGGGACATGTAACTGGAAACAGAATGAGTGTGATGATGTGTTTTTATGCATGACTTTCTCATGAATGTATACAATGCATATGTATGAATCTTTCCAAGTTGTTGAAAGTTTGGGAATACAGATGCAAATTAAAACACTTCAAGGTGCTGTCTGGCTTGACTAGAAATCCATTCATGAATTCGGTTCACAAACTGTGCTGGCAAGTAGAGTTATTAACTGAGTGAATTGGGTAATTTTTAGCTCTGAATTTTTCCTTATGCAGGTTATGCACTCTGTGTTTTCTTGTTGAGCTTGAAAATGCAAGGTTTCTGAAAGGATTAAAATGTTTTGGAATGAGTTTCTCCAGTCACTGTAACGCTAGTCCCTAAGAGCTCTCCTGCATTTATGAAGATTAAAGCATCTACTGATTAGTGCAATACTTTGGAAATGGCATAAAACTGGTTGTGAAGGACTCTTGCAGATTGAGAGTCTGATCCAACAACTGCTGAAATTGGTGTAAAGATGAGCATTAGCAAATGCCACTTCTAAGGGTTTTATCAGAGGAACAGTTCATTAAAATCAGTGGTTTTTTCCACAAGTCAAATGCACTGAAACAGGATAAATTTGTCTGCTTTTACATAACTTTGTGTGGGGAAGAGATTTGGCAGAGAACACTCAGCAACAAGATGCTCTCTTCTGTCTGTAGCTGAAGCCAGATGTATTCATTCTTGCCCTCTGAGGACCAGAAATATTATTCTGAATATAAGGAGGGGATTGATTTTCATAGAGTGCAAAGAAGAAAATACCTGAATGGGAATTAAAATTTGAATTCCATTTTCTCCAAATATTACTTTGACAGGGCAATGTTCCTAAGCAAAACATGTCATCTAATATGTAGGAGAACTGTGTAATGTCTAGGAGAACTTAAGCTGTGCAATGCAGAGGATGCTTTGTTGACTCTCACATGTGAGCTGTTGCAGTTGTCTTTTGTTGTGGTTCACCCCCACCAGTGACTAAGCACTACACAGCCACTCGCTCGCTCCCCCTGCACTGGGATGGGGGAGAAAATCATGAGTGCAAAAGTGAGAACTCGTGGGTTGAGAGAAAGACAATTTAATGGGTAAAGCAAGAGCTGTGCATGCAATCAAAACGAAGCAAGGAATTCATTCACCACATCCTGTGGGCAGGCAGGTGTTCACCATCTCCAAGAGAGCAGGGCTCCATCACACATCATGGTTATTTGGGAAGGCAAACGCAATCACCCTGAATCCCCCTCTTCCTTTCTCCCCCAGTTTATGTGCTGAGCATTGTCCCATGGGATCACTTGGGCTCAGCTGTGTCCCCTCCCAGCTGCTGGAGCACCCCCAGTCTCCTCACAGCTGGGGTGGGATGAGGAGCAGAACAGGCCTTGGCTCTGTGCAAGCTCTGCCCAACAGTATCAAAAACATCCCCATGCCATCAATACTGTTATCAGCACAAATCCAAAACACAGCCCCATTCCAGCTACTGCAAAGAAAATTAACTCCATCCCAGCCAAAACTAGCACATCTTTCCATCAAATGCAGTATGGGTGTCTGAAAGACAGTGGAGTAAAAGGAGCAACTTCAATACCATGTATATGGAAGCTGGCATAGCAGCACTAGAGTCTCAGCAGACTGAGACCCTTAAATGCAGTGTTTTTCCCAGCTGGAGTGCCAAATGTCTCTTGATTACCAGGCTCTTGACAGCCTGCAGATGAGGGGCAGAATGCACTTGGCTTTTGGAAAAAAAAAAAAAAAAAAAAGGTAGCTAAGCCACCTCTTCTCCCTTAGTGCTCTCTTAGATGCTCTCAGACTACATGGATGCTGTGTCTGAAATTTTGATCTTGTTTTAAAATATTTATTTCCTGAAACACTGCTTAGGCATTTATTATTTGACAACAGAGGAGTTATTTTAAACCTCCAAATTCTACAGTGTCAGATTTTCAGTCATAAAAATTCAGTCCAAATCTTTTAAAAAAAACCCCAAAAAGTCTGAGGATATGTAAAATGTTCTGTTTGAAAATGGGAGGGGGAGAAGAGCAATTAAAAATGTAAGAATAGAAGCTAATTATGAGCAATTCAGGCAGAGCTTTGTTTAGAAAATGTATCAGTATAAAATGGATAGGTGAATAGATTAGCACTGATTGCAGTTTTTACATATAATAGTCTCTTTTTCATGACTAATCATTAGCAATTATAATGTAGGCTTTAAATCAGCTTGAGATGGGATTGCACTGTAATATGAATACTAAATAATTGTATGTTCCCAGACAAAAGAAGAAAATAACTTTGTGATTTGGTGTTTAAGTCCATAGTGCAAGTATTTCCTTGGACTGTGTGTCATTTGCTCTCTTTATTTGTGCTCCGAGTTCATTAATGTCACCATTGGATGCCAAGGTTCATCACACAAATGATTGTTACCTTGTGTTAGCTGGGAGTGGAAATTGCAATTATGCTTTTAAAGAAGTATGACTTCATGTAGTAATTACTGGCATTATTAATTGCTGAGAGGAAAAAAGAGATCCAAGAGATCAAGTGGCTACAAGTAACACTCTACGTGGCTGTAACAGCGCAAATGTATTTGGAGATTCTGTGCCAATTGATCAATGGCAATTTACTTCCTGAGACTGAAGATTCTGGGCATCAATAATTGTGCAGGACTGCATGAGAAGACTTCATTAATGGTGCCTGCTAACGCCTGGGCTATGGCTTCCTTGGCTGCTAGTTGAGATTTTTAGGAGTGCTGTGGGCAGTAGAAAACTTATCCTGATTTGCATCTGCATTTCTGTTCAGGACTGTGACCCTGTTATTTTTGGTCCTTTATCCTTTCCTGAAAAGTTCACTTTTCTAAAAGGTACACACCTGACTGAGAATGAATTAATGCAAGTAAAAGCAGCCAAATGATCTGAGAGAATTATGGGTCCAGACTCAGTTTACTGTTTTCCTGATTTTGTTAAAAACGCTGTGGGTTTTATTTGTTCACTTTTTTAATGAAAATAACTTGGGTTTTTTTTCTGTCCAACTGCTAGTTCCTTGTCACACATCCTACCTCACTTACTGGCTAATTTTAATCAGACTGAACAGATGTGTAAAAGACTTCAAGAAGGTAAGCTTCCATGAGCTTTGTGTAAATTGGTGGCCAGGTAAGGAAGAAATTAGAGCAGCCTGCATCTTTATTCTCTTAGTAAAGAGTAGGAGAGAAAAATGGTGGAAGGGGAAGGAGTACAGAGCAGCAAATTGTGGGATTAGGCTTCAAAAACCAGAAAAAAGAAAAGGCTTTGCATTTCAATGACTGACATACAGGCTTAAAAAAGGTTTTTAACTAGGAGGACAAGAGTCCTGGTTTGACACTCCATTAATGTCATGTTGATGCTGTTTCAGCACATTTCTAGTTCCAAATAAGAATCAGATTTTTATTGTGAGTTTTTAAGCATGTCTTGGATACACGAAATTGCTCAGCTTTTCTATAGGCCCAAACAGAGTAATTAGATAGATATAACTACTGGAAGTAATTAGATAGAAAATTTACATAAATCTCCAAGCTGATATCCAGAGGTCTTCTAACTGCATGGACTTCTCAGAGGTGTAGAGGTGTCAGTGCCTTGAGAAACAAGAGGTGCTCTCATGGATGAAAGCAAGGCAGGTGCGTGTTCCCTGTTGGCTGGGGCACCCATCCCTGCCCTCTCTGCTTGCAGCAGGTGTTCCTGCTCCCAGCGTGGTCCCCCCAGCATCCTTGTGCTGCACCTGCCTCTGCTTGTGTTGGCAGCACTGCAAAGACAGGCTGCTCTTTCACCCTGATGGTTTGTGGAAAGGTTTCTCTTGCTGACAAAATAAAGATGGAGATTTGAGCTTGGTCCTTCTCTGAGTTGGATTTTACAGGGTGACAGCAACCCAACCTACAAGCTCACTCATTTCACAAGTTTAGACCTAGAAATTTAGGTAACAGCTCTTTGGAAGCATGCACGTATTTTATAGAAACGTAGCCTGGTATGTTTTTTTCTGCCTTCAAATTATGTTAGGGGAAAAAAATGAATTACAGTTTAAATAGCCATCAGAAACAATGCCAGCTACCAAAAAATGGAACAAATTGGGGAAAAAAACCCCAGTGAGACAAAAAGTCAGGGTCCCACGTGTGTGTGGTCCGTCCCTTCAAGCAAAGGAAGAAGCTTATTGCTTATAACACATGCAATCAGTTATATACGTGTGTGTGTATTTATCTCCCCTTTTGAAGGGGAAGCAGCCAGTCAGTGCCTCCATGTTTTGATTCTTTGGAGGTCTTTGTTATCCCTTCCCTCCCTAGGGAAGACTAACCTCTAGAAATATGGGAGAGGGAGATGGAATACCACATAAATCTGCATTCTAATGTTGGCTCTGCCCTGAGGAAATGCCCTGCGGGTATAAAAGCACTGCACACATTATGCTTGGCCAGTCCAAAATGAATACCACTTCTCCTAACAAGGTCTCCTTTCACACAAGTCTTACAGGTTTCTATAAATAACTGTGTTTTTAATAGCCCAACCAACACACTCAAAAAAATGTTTTGGGAAATGTGGAATTAATTGCCTTCCTTCTCCTTATTTAGAGACTTCTACAACACCTTTTTCCACATCCTTGTGAGAGTGACATGGTGTCATTCTTTACCCTATAAGGGCTGATTTTTCTCCCATTTTTGCATCAACTTGGCTATTAGAACTGTGTTAATATTTGACTGCAAAAATGTCATCTTATTTTTGTTTGAGCTAAAACTTAAAAAAAGTCTGAAACAATTAAACTTTAAACAAGCCCTATCCGAAGGCAAATGGTTTGTTCCAGTTTTCATTAGTCCTTTTTATACTTAAAGTAACCCTTTTCTTTCTTAAGGCCTGAAATCTTATATTAGGAAGAATTCAAGTGGAGCAATTCATCCTTCCACTGGCACTGAACATTTTTTGACTGCAGCAATTCAGAAAGTTGTGAATTATTCTGGTGTTTAAACTGCTGTGGCTGTAAATGTCTGAACATCTCATGGATGAGCCCATGAGGGAGATGATATCAGGGTAGCCCCAGCTCCTCTGGAGTTTCTGTGTGTTTAATTATGCTCCATGGAGACCTTTCCAAACCTTTCCTGTCCTCATGGAACGAGCTTTCGGAGTGCTAGGCTGGCTGTGTCCTGCTCTCCATACCTCCCACTGCCACTGTGCTGGAGAACCAGATCCAGGCGCCCTCAGCTGAGTCTGACAGCTCCCCACTCTTCCGATACCCCATGGACACCAGGAGCAGGACTAGGGACATCAGGTGAAAACTGCTGGGTTCTGACTGCTTGCAAAAAGCCACGATGGCTCTGAGAGCGGCATCTTTGGAATAAATGAATTGAGTCACTGTGGGATGTGCAGTTTAAATTCTGAGTCTTTCCCCTTTCTATTGGCTTTAAAGGAATTTGTGTCCATTCTTCATTTTTGGGGTTTTTTTTGTGCTGTGTACAAGTGCTTCAGCACTTGAAGCAGGGACTCTCTATGAAGTGAAAGAAACAAACTGGTACAGAGTAAGTGATATTGAGTAAAGAACAGCTTCCCCTCTTCCTTGCCCCAGCTGCCTGTGTGTGATGTGAACAGTCCCGTTCCCCACCACCCCCTCAAGCAGCTGTACAGTCTGTGAGCAGCCACAGGAAGGCATTTAAGTATGAGAGAAATGATAGATCAGGTGCTGAAGGAGAGGTTAAAATGTCTGTTAGCCTCAAGTCAGATAATAGTGTATATGTTATGGATAAACAGATGCACAGCTGTCCTTAATCTTTCATCATTATGTTTATATACAGAAATAAATGTGTTTCCGCAAATGTAAAGTTACTGTACTCATTTAAACAAACATTACATGTATATGGGAAATCTCAGCCTTTATCCAGTCCATAAAGGCAACAGATATTTTATTTCCCCTACTATAGAGGGGCTTCTGGAAGAATGATCTCTTAGCCTTTCTTTAAGATTTTGCGCTGTCCCTCGAATAACCTTGTGAAGAGCTGAAACAAATGGAAATTCCTGTGTGAGCAAATAGCAGTATACAGCAAGAGAGGGATTAAACAGAATTCATGTGCTTTCCCCAGTAATAGATTGCCATTAAGGAATGCGAGTAACAAGGCAAGCTCTCTGCCTGCACTGAATCAAGGAAGTTGTGCCTGCCCTGACCCTCCAATGTTTTTTCACCGGGGGTTGAATTTCAATTTCCATATATGATTGAGGTTTTTGACAGCTGGAATTTCTGTAGTGCTGGATCTAAACACCTCAGAGAGTGCTCTAGTTTGCACCCCTGCTGTACATGCTTGCAGACAGCTTGAGGTTTTTTTGTGCTTGAATTCTCCTCACCTCCACATCTGGCTTGTCTGTGGTGAGCTGATAAGATATCAGCATATCTAAGCAAGGAGCACGTGAATGATCTCTTCTTGCTCTATTCTTCCCCTCCCGTGATTTGTAAGTGTTAAAGCACTCATCTGTTCTGACAGTTAATGTATGCAGCCTCTCAATAGCTAATATCCTGTCACAGGCAGCACAAACCGGCTTCATCTGGCTCACTGCTTTAGCAAGTAGTTGAGAAAATATAGGTGAAATGAAGAACTGAGCTACTGGCTGGGAGACTGGCGCCTGCTCCGCTGCAGAGAGGAACAGGGAGATTGCACGGAAGATTGTGCTGCTAACAGAGAGATCTGCACTTTGTGCCTCACAACATATTGGCTGTAGCTCTTTGTCCCACTCTGCAGCCCTGAGGTATATTACTTTGCAATGTGAACCCTTATGTTTGAGGATTTAAAAGGCAGATGCGAAAAATCTGCAATGAATTGTAACTTGGCAGAGATGATCAATAACAGGGAGAAAAATTGATTTTTATGTCTGCAGAATCCATCATCCTACATTTTTGGAAGTCTGATTCATTTGCTTTGGTAATAAAAAAATAAATAAATTAGTCATTTGGGCTCCAAATGCTTTTCTGCCCTGATAGGCTGAGGAAGGAGTTAATAAAAACAATTCAAAACCCAGGCTCCCCCAGAGCTGAACAAAATCTTTTGCACCTACAGACAATCTGGCAGAATTAAGCTCTGTCATTTTACTGTCAGCTGTGCCTTTTCCTCTGCGTTCCCCTTAACGTTTTCACAACTTTCCCTCCCACATTACCCTGTGCTTTAACAATATGAAGAAGTAGTAGTGAGTGCAAATCCAGATGAACCTGTGTTTTAAAGTTCAGAATCCTGCTTTGATCTTGTCATCTCCAGGGTTTTGTTTAATGATGCGCCCTAAATTATGGAGTATCTTATGGGTACAGTGGGAACTGGAAGTGACTTGTAATGTGTGTCTTGGCTCCCCTGGAAAAAGCAGTGAGAAGAGTGCTTTTGGGAATCACTGCTAGATCCAGCTCTTGCTGTGCCAGTCAGTGACTTTTTCTGGGGAGATGGGTGGTGGAAATCTCCAGAAATACTGTGCTGCAAAGCAAGAGTGAGGCTCTTTACCTCTTTAGAGGGCCAGATGGGATTTTACAATTTAAGAGATGGGGAAAAGGCCAGCGACTCAAGGGATGGTGACCTCTCTGAATAGAGTTCTCCCATTAGGAGGGATTTTTGCAATATCTGGAGAAGCTCAGCATCTCACCAGTGTGTATCTCCAGCCTTTGGAAGTCAGCAGAGGAAAGCCCTAAGGCTGTGACAATGCTATTTCTTTTTTGACTTAAATTCCATTCAATCTTGTCTCAGATGTATGATGGTGATAATCTTAACTTCCTTTCTGTTGCTTCTTTTTATACAATAAAAATGTTGGCATCAGACCTAACTGTAGCTTCAGTGGTAAAAGTGAAAAGCCAGAATGTGTGACACTGGCAGAGTCTCAGAGCTGGCTGCCTGGGGGATGAACGCCTGGGGGACTTCACAGGGCCAGCAACAGGGATGGATGGATGACAGAGCTGCCTCCTGACTCTGCATAGATCACTCCTGGGGGAAGTTATTTCAGAGCTTGTGTGCCCTAGAGCTGTGATTCTGGAGCTTTTGATTGTTAGTAATATTCTGCAGCCACCATCTGAAAAGTGTTACCTACGGCTCCAGTCTGATCTCACCTTGGCAGGCCCACTTGGTCCTTGTACCCACGGAGACAAAGCCAGATGTTCTTTGCTGTCTCAAGGAGCTAAATTCAGTCACCTTGCCCCCCAGTCGTTACTTAATTTTTGTTTCTTTTTTTGTTTTCTTCCTAGGATAATAGTTCTCTGCTGCTGCCAACAGCTCTGTTTAGTCTTGTGGAATCATGGTAAATATGCAGTGTGATTGACATTTGTTTGTAATCAGCTGCCTCTTGTTATGTGGTGCCCCAGTGTGCTGAGCACACACGAGAAGGTAGGATAAAGACGATACAAGTTTCTCTGAATTTGAATTCCCTAGCTTCAGTGGGGGTCATATGGCCTTGTAAATAACATCTGAGTAATGTGGCTTTTGGTGTTGAACTTACAAACAGGGTTCCATTTTGTGTACATGTGTTTTCTATACAATTAAGGTGTTTATACTGATCTTCTTTTAATGCTCACACTTCCTTACCAGTCTTTTGCTTAGGGAGTGTTCTCTTAGCATGAATTTCATAAAATACTGCACCCAACAAACCAACTGGTCTGGCAGTTATCTGAATATTGTTCTACAGAAGGGTTGATTAGGCCTGTAATATTTTCTGAGCTAAAGGAATAGCCTAGAGATGAAAAAAAATGAAGATATACCAATAATGTATAAATCGGTGATAAGTAAAATAATTTCCTTGTTGGTAACTTTAATTTTGAGCAACTCTTTCCACAGGGCAGTTACTTTAAAAAATGATGCCTTGTGAAAGTGAGCGGCTCTTTAGTGGAAAACTCCCAGAGGCACGTGGTTCTCAGCCTTTGAAATCTGCGCCACTTCAGTCTGCTGCAGCTCCTTTGTGTGCTTTGCCATGCTACATACCAAAGGTCCTCACACCTTTCCTGTGTGAAGGCACACCTTGGAGCTAGGAGAGGTGGCCACTTTCAAGCTGACAGTGAGGAGCACTTTGTTCTTTATACAAACTCTTAGAGAAGCCTGATATGTTTTTCACTTGTTCTCTTTATATTTAGACACAGTATCCAATTTTAAGAACTCTTGTTACCAAAAAATCGTCTTTGTAGCAGGGAGAAAAGGGGACTACAGACTGTTGCTGATTTTTCTACCTGTGTTCTGCAGCTGCTCTTGGCTTAGAGTGTAGTAAATATAAGTTGAATTGAGCTGTCAACCCCTATCAGATATAAATCTTTGAGGTAACTAAGCATGAAAGCTAAACAAGGTCTTATAGGTCACTCTTCGGTCATTTTCTGATGTCACCCATCATTTCATAATCTTACTGTGGTGATGGCAGAGAGGGTGAGGGGTAGAACACAGAGGAGTTCTTGGCCATCCACTACTGAGGTGCCTCAGTGCAGGTTATAAAAGACAAATGTGGATGCAAATGGGCACCGTTCTGTGGAACAAACACCTCTTGCTCTGTACAGTCCCTGTAGCACACAGTGGGAATGGGGAGCTCATCACTATGGTCAGTGTGCCCATGGCTTTGCATCTCTCCCTTTTAGTACAGGGATTGTGCCTAGGAAGATAAATCTGTGTGCTCAGGAGGAGACTTGTAAACCAACTTTGTTATGATAGACAGTATTTGTGTTTTTATGACTTTAAAATTCATATTCCTTATTGTTGATCAGGTGGAGCTTTCTGGGAGGAATTTGCTTCTTCACAGGAGCAGTTGGGAAAGTGAAGCTTTTCAGAAGTCCTCAGGCAGGGTAAGGAATGGGAAAGACATAGCTGGAGCCAGAAGCCTGGAAGACCATAGTGATGGTAGAATATGGACCAGCCTGCCAGATTTCAGGGGATATTGCACTGTGTGTTCTGCTGCAGTTCAGTCACCAGGTTAACCAAAAATAGACCTGGAATTAAGAGCCTGCTTGGAGGAACAGAACAGGCAGAGGGAGATTTGCTAAAAACCCTTAAAACACTTCTGTTGTCCTTTGTCTAATGAAATGAATTTAAGGGAATGCTTGTGTTCCACACGGATGTTCAAGTGTTTTTAAAAGATTAAAATTTAAGTGCTGTCATCTTTTGATACAGATACAACTTCTAGTTTAGTTGTCTGTATTTAAGTAGCCCACATTAATTGGTAAGGTCAGATTGCTGGAGATTTCTGTTCCAGGCTACAGCTTGTCACAAGCTCTGGCTCTAAAACTTCTGGACTTTCCTATGCCTTAC